>NC_069413.1:21855841-21890588 GCF_026875155.1 Cherax quadricarinatus
CCCCCAAAACCAAAACGTTTTTCTGATGTGCTTAGGTTTCGGGGAAATATGTAGTAAATTAATTGATCCTACATCACTTCCGTCGAAATTAAAACAAAGATTTGCACGGAAGTGATGTAGAACATCAATCAATTGAGATCTGTTTTTGAAATGATAAAGACTTAAAGACAGGACAAAGTGCTTTTAAAACCTACAAACGGAAGTCAGTTTGCGTTTTCAGGTTTTTCTTTATAGTATTTTTACCAAAAATGCGTCTTTACTGGTCCATGCGTCTTTACTGGTCAAGTAACCCTATTAGGTACCTCCCTTAACATTTAAGGCGAAAACAAACATTTATCCATACACATAATGTCTATCAACAATTTTTCAGTTAATTTGTCACAGTACAAGTCTAGATAACGTGTATTACTACAGAAAATTGGAGAGGAATCTCCCATACTCAGCCATTAGCGAGAAAACACAGCTGTTCTGACGTAAACAAAGGCGTGTTGAGTGTTGCCATCTATGGTTAGGTTTATTTATTTTTATTTTATTTTATTTCATTATTTATTTTTGTTTTGATTAATTTTTAAAAATCAATTTTACTCTCCAAACACTTGAACTTTTTGGGTGGGGACCCCTTTGCCCCTTGCACCTTTGTGCGCAGTCTTGGGAGCCCCTGAACCCCTTGGACCGCGGGGCCCCCAAATACACGGGGCCCTAGGCAAATGCCTCATTTGCCTATGCGGTAATCCGGCCCTGCCAACAGGTATGGTCGGGTCTTGAATCTTCCCCAGACCCCAAGGTCCAGGTGCATGGGAAGCAGACCTTTGTGGTGGAACAGCAACTTGTGGGTGGGCACCTTCTTCACCGTAACAGTGAGTTGCTCTGCCTTGACAATATTGGGCACTTCCAAAATGGGGTCCAGTGGGAGGGGCACAAGGATGTGTAAGAGCACCCGCTTGTACACCTTCTCTGAAGCAACCAATTCCACCATGCTGGGATGCGTCACAACCAGCCCCTTCAACTCCTCAGTCCCGAGGAATGACCAGAACCTCGTTCCTGAGAGTGAACTTGCAGCGGAACTTGAGGCGGGGTAGACTTTCCAGATACCTTTGTTGTGATAGAAACACAGGCCTTATCTCTAGGCTTTATTGAACATAGAATCTTCATAGTACTTCTGCAACAACAAAATATAATGACTAGTACATCTAATAATGGCTTCTACAGGGATGGTGATGTCTTGCATATGTCAAGAGAAAAGTTATAACTACAGGCCATATATTTAAACTCACCATGTAATCTGCATCGCGATAAATGTATAAAGTATGAGAGAATCACACACCATGTGTTGGTGCCCATGACCACACCAAACTGTTGTTGTTGTTAAGGGCCCCTAGAGGTGGTGCAGTATTATCCTGCTGCTGCTCCTCACAGGACCAGTATCACTACAATCTCCCCCTTCTAAAATATCAAGACAGTAATCTCCCCAAACTGTTAGGTGGGCGACGTACACGTCCCCACCTTCGTAGCCCTTGAGCCTCTTCACCAGGGTTTGATATTTTCCAGCGGGGGTTTTATTAACTGCTGGAGCAGAATCCTCTATTTTCCCTAGGGGTAGTCTCAGGGGCTTTCCAGGAAAAACGAAGCATCTTTCACATCTATTGGTGTATCTTGAGATTCCACACTAATATGGATTTCAACTGGGGCTAAATGTCTTTAGATACTGTAAATCTCTTCACCTTTTGGTAGCGAATGTGGGCGTAATGTGGATTAGCTTGCAGGGGCTCTACCTCTTCCACTAAAGGATCCGTCTTGTTCATCCTACGGTTTGACCTCTTCGGAGAGAACGGGGTCCAGGATGACATAACAAAGTGGGCACGGAGCTCCCGTAGAGGACCGACGTGAATAGTGAGGGTCTCTTATGAGGGGTTGCATTAGTAGCTGTGCCAAGCAGTGATCTAATAAGAGTGAAAGTGCATCTGGTAGGACAGTTTGCCAGTGGTGATAACATGTTAGATTGGCGACTTTAATGTCATTGTAACTGCCTTTCCATATAGTACCATTGAACGCTCCACTTGACCATTGCCTTGAGGGTTGAGTAGCTTGTTGTTCTGCTGCAAGCAAATTACCTTTGTAGCCAAAAACTCCTGAAGTTCGTTTACTTCATGAACGAGGATCCCCTGTCTGAATGGATATTTAGCTGGCATACCAAAATAATAGAGAACAAACTGTGTGAAAGGACAACTAATAAGCAGTTGTGAAGCAGCCATATTGCACAGGGGGATATTACAAAGGCGAAAACCTTGAATATCGCCATTACTATGTTAAGGAAATACTATTCCATGATTTGTGCTTGGTGAGGTTTCCTTTGAAAATCTATATTCAATCTTTCGAAAGGCTGAGGTGGATTTTATGAGATGAGTCTTCTCTGGCTGATTGAAGTAAGTTTGGCTTGCCTTGCACATATACTGCATGCTCTGATCACTTGTCGCACATCTTTCCACGAAGTAGGGCATGTTCTTTGGTTCATTTGACAAAAGATGTTAATAGGCGTGTATACTCCTGGGTGACACAAAGCTTGGTGGAGAGATGTGGTGATTGCAAGATCATGACATGCTGCTCCACAGTGGGACCTAGAGGAATGCATCAGGTGAGATGTCTCTTGACCCGGCTCGGTATGAATATCAAAGTTCATAACAACGATTAGTTCCATCTCCAGCGTAATATCTCTTGTCATTCTTTATCCTACTTTTGTTGGGCCTCCTTGATCGAAACATTACAATCACGGACCGTTGGATCAGTCTCCTTATGGTGAAATAGTGTTCTACCAGTTAATAATGCCTCCAGTGGCCGAACTGTTCTATGATGGCACATGGGCTCTTCCTTTTCTACAGCAGCATAACATTTCTCTGTCCTTGAAAAGTTCTCGAAAAAAGAAGGCTTACTGGTCGTCCTGCTGAGATAAGATCTGCAGCAATGGTATTACAAACCTAGATTTCAAGGGCCTTTTATTCCCAGGTGTTAATGGGTAGCAAATAAACACAGCAGAAAAAGTTCTAGACTGTTATATTATCCTTCACAAATTATAACAGCAATATGTACACTATGTCAGTGATAAATATAGTGCACTCCACGGTAAGCAAGGCTAAGGCAAGAAATAGAAGACCACAAGATAGCAGACCGTGCCGCTCAACCAGCTCTAGTGTGGGAATTGACAAAGGGCAGGGACAGGAGAGCGGTATCCACATAACTCTGAGAAGATTGTCAATCCCACTTCTTAATGGCTTTGGAACATAGTCACTAGTGTTGAACGATGGGGCCCATCAAAATATCTTAGCAACCTGGTTCGATGGTTGGGGGAGATAGCCTGTAAATGAGGGTTGTCCATGCGGCGAATAAGCGTTACTGTACTCTTTGGCATGCACACCCCCACCCCCGAGAAGGCTCAGATTAGGGCTGCCACCTCCACCAGTGGTAACCGTTGCCGCCATGGCACAAAATAATGGGACCCCGCCTATCCCTCTCCACCTTCCCACTCTTAGATAGAGCTCAGCTATCCTAGTGACCAAAAGCCAAACTAACTCAGGAGTGAGACAGCACAGTCAGATAGGCCACATAGGTCCAGATTAACAAGCGGACGGTAGCCCCGTATCCTACCTCACTAAAAAAAAAAAAACCCACATCAGGGGTATAAAAAAAAAGAGCTTGAAAGTGAGAGTGGGTTACCACAAAATACATTATTCCCTACCTATAAAATATTAACTAGACTCTTGACCAAAGAGTCTGCAACAATTTTCTTGCCGGCTATATAATTTATTTTCGGCTAATGCGGCTGCAGCCTGAGCGTTCCAACGCTAAGCCTTGTGTTGTGATTCTTCATGGCTCTTGTTTGGGAGAATAGACTAACGGTTGTGATCACTGCGTAGACTGTGAACCACCTGCGATGTCTGGCCCACATAAACATCGAAATGGTTCCAAAGCCATTACCAGCGCGAGGGCTTCTTTTTCAATGGTAGAGTAAGCTCTCTGATGTTGGCTGGAAAACTTAGCTGAAAAGTATGCGTTTGGCTGCACTCTTGTTCACGATTTGTAATAGTTACGCCCCAACCCCAGACTCACAAGCATCAACTGTAATGAAAAAGGTTTGGAGGAAGTCTGGCGACCAGGAGAATGGGTGCAGAGCTCAAATAATCTTTTTGCTTTATTAAAGCAAGGTTACAATCTGACGTCCAATTAAAGGGAACTTATGGACTGTAAGAGAGGTAAGAGGGGCCTACAAATATCTGAGAAAATTCTTACAGATTCTTCTGTAAAATATATCATGCCTAGGAAAGTTGAAGAGATCTCCTATCATGAGGAACTGGATAATCCTTTATCGAACAAGAACTTATTGCATTTGAAGCAGGACGACAGGCCTTTGCCCTTCTTTACTCCCTGTATCGACGTTTGCAGTGGTGTCGTCTGGCTGGTGCCCTCTCTGGATATTGTTGTCGAGTGCTCCACAAAGTAAGTTGCTGTGTTTTTCCGCAGGGGGACCATATGTTGAAGAACGTGGCTCACCAGGTGATTTATTTGGATGCGTAGACGCTCTCCCTGCCGGCTGGCACTTCATTTCACAATGTTGTCGATCTCTGCTACGCAGACTGTTGAAAAGAGAGAACAGGACCGCTCGGACAAGGAGCGGTTCGTTTGAAGGATATCAGCACCTTGGCGCTCAATGCAGTGGTTTAAGTCACGATCCTTCAGAAAGCACGTAACTCTGGTCCCACAGACTCAGCAGGTTATCAATCAGAATAAGCTGCACCAGCTCCTCAAAGTTAGAGGACACACTCGCTTTTTTTTTTATACCAGCTGGTAAAAGCTTTGGTTTGCTGTTCTCACAAAGTCCACCAGGGATGACAAGCTGCCGCCTGTTCAATTTGAAGGTTCTTACGATATTAGCTGGGATAACATGTATATGCTCCAAACACTGTGGTCCTTCACTATTGATAATCAGAGAATTCAGCGTCAGTTATAAGACCGTTAAATTCCTGTGCCTTACCAATAATTGCTGTATGAAAACAACGCTGCCCAGTGCTGTTCGGCACCATCAAAGGCTCGAGCCTGATTTCGGAAGCTTTCGAAAAAAAATTTGCTCTGGTTCGGCCCTCACATTGAAGCGGGCAGGGAACAAGCTTTACGCTTTTTGTAAAACTGAAATCCGTTTACAGAATGCGAAAATGCCTCCTTTTCTCTTCCCTATCAAATTCTTCCCTTGCGAATGCTCTTGTTCCCTAGTTTGCTCAAGATTGATTTTTGCCAGCTCAGTGCCAACGACGCTGATTCACCCTAGACACCAGCTGCACTATATGACCATTTTGCTCCGTTGGTTTATCATCTTCCTCCTGCGAGAACTTAGTAGTTTTTGCCCTAGCTCCATAGAGGGAGGAGTTTGATGTGCCATTTCTTCAATAAGTATGTCAGCATAAGTAGTGGAACGCAGTTGCGGAGCTGTGAGAGTGCGTTTATAGGGAATGCCAATGGAACGAGCAATTTGCCAACAACGTTGTAAGGAGACAATTTAGGTAGGTTATGCAAAAGTTATTATGCTACACCAGGCGTTTTTATGGACTCGTTAGGGTGGCATAAGTTAATTCGCTAATGACAGTACGAATACCCAACGTCTACACGTTAATTTGCCAGAACACGCTTAGCCAATGCACAGTACGATTGCAAAATACTGAATACAGCAAAGCCGACTGCACAACAAGATTGACCGTTTTTAAAGGGCGAAGCGAGCACTCTGAACAAGCTAGTAGCGAGCTGTTGAACGATCAGCACAATAGCATGGCTGATCTAAGCAACTGACACGCAAAATTGTTAAAGCGAAAGGCGAAACAGCAAGCTAACACAATGTTCCTGCTACAAGGCTTCACCCTAAGACTCAACCGTTTCTCTAGTCCAGCCTCTCGGACAGGGCTACCCATATTACAACCTAGGATTTCAAAGGGCTGTGTATTCCAGGTGTAAGGGAGCAAATAAACACAGCCAGAAAAGTTTAGGACTTATATTATCCTTCACCAATTATAACAGCAATATGTACACTATGTCTGTGATAAATATAGTTGCACTCAAGGTAAAGCAAGGCAGAAATAGAAAGCCACAAGATTGCAGGACCGTTGCTTCACCAGACTCTAGCTCGAGTGGGAATGAAAAGGAGGCAACAGGAGAGCGGTATCCAATAAACCTCTGAGATTGTCAAATCCCACCTCTTATTGGCTAGACCTGGTCACTAGTTGAACGATGGGGCCCCATCATCAACTCTTAGCAACCTGGTTCGCTGGTTTGGGGGAGATAGCCTGTAAATGAGGGTTGTGGTCCATGCGCCGAATAAAAGGTTACGTACTCTTTGCATGCCACAAATGGCAATTGTCAGATGCATCCGTTTCCCACTTCGAATGGTAGGGAATCATCAATGGCTTGAACTACTGAGTTTTTCAATGTCCTGTTTGAGCGTTATGGAAAGCGGCTTTGCTTCACTTGTCACAGGAATGTGTAGCACTCAATGGTGCGGGACTTTACTTGGAATAGTTTAGATCCATTGTGAAAGTTTAATAAGCAAAGAGGACCAAGAGTTCTTCGGAGTGACTTTTTGTCTTGAGGCATTGGAAGTTCCCGTAGAGGTCTTATAGTCGTTCAGGGTATGGGGAATATTGAACCTCCTTCCACTACATAACCAAGGTGCCTAAGCCTTTTAGTTGCCCAACTCAAGTGCTGCTTTTCCTCATTGTATCTGATTATTTTTCTTCTTGTCGGCTTCCAAAAAACTTTCTAGGTTTGCATCTGTTCTCCTGGGTCTTGCACAAATGGTAACATTATCTAAATACGCGTAAGATTCCCCTGAGTTGCTCTTCCTGATGAGTAAATCCATAATTCGTTGGAAGCGGCTACCCCATGGTGACTCCACAAAAGGGGACTGCTGGTTTAAAATGATACAGGGCCTTCACCTAGCCTGAAAACGCTGTGTTTGGTTTATCTTCATTCCTTTAGGGACTTGATGATTAGGCACTCTGCAGATCATTGTGCTAAACACGTAGTTACATGAGAATTTTGTTCCCTGTATCGTCAATTCGAGGTAGAGGGTACCTCATCAAGAAGTGTAAATTTGTTGATTGTCTCAGAGTAATCGATAAGAGCCAGTCTCCGTTTCCTATAACCATCTTTAACAACACAACCTGTGCCACGCCAGGGAGAATCACTCGGTTCTTATAATACCTCCTTCAGCTGCCTCTGTGTTTCTTTCTCAATGAAAATTTTTCCCGATCCCCTTTTTCATAAGATAGCGGGTGACTTAGCTGATTATAGGATGGCAATCCGCGGTAAGCTTTGCAAACAGCTTTGGTGGGTCTGACCCTTAAAGTGCTAAGTCCAAGACAACAAGAGGAGGCAGTTCACCTCATATGTTAAGGTGACATACCATGCAGTTCTGAAATTCCTGACCAAGGATAACATCAGAGCACAAGTTGTGGCCAGAATAGCTAATGAGTACATCTTGATAATCCTTTCCATTACTCTGAGATTTTACTTACAAAAAACCTAAGGTCTGACTAGAGAGATGATGTTGATGCCATGGAAATGGTTACTGATGGTGATGTAGAGTCAAGGAGGAGCGTTTAACTAAGTCAAGGTATTGAAACTCTCTGAGCTGCACTTTCAATAGACCATCTACTTCTGTTCCTTTGATGAATACTTTCACAAGCTGCCTTTGACAGTGAATTTGGAGTTGCGCAGAGTCACAGTTGCTCAGCGTCGCCATGATCACTGCATGGGTGGAGGCACTAGCTCTTGTTTGATGTATTAGCACGAATACTTTCGCAAAGTGACTTTCTTGTGCATTTATGCAACATTGCTTCACGAGGGACCACTTTGGACGTGGATGTCTTGAAAAACCACAAAGAAACACACCGTACCGGCTGCTGCTGTCATGAGCGAGGTTTCCACAGTAACATTATTTGCAGAGTCTTGGTCAGGAATTGCAGCACTACACTCGGAAGGCACTGAGTTGGTAACTGTATATACTTCAGAATTCTTCTGGGCTGATCTAGATGCTCTTGCCTGGTCAAAGGCAGCGGCTAAAGTCGAGAGTTTTATTCTCCAATAAAACGCAGCCTTTGAATTATTGGTGTTGCAGGCCACTGATAAAAGCTTCCATGATGGACTCTTACAATACTGAGCAGCTGTCACTGCTTGGAAATGGACAGTCCTTACTAAGATTTTCAGTCTTGAAAGTAGTCCTCTAAGGAGTCATCAATCTGCTGAGCGGCGAGTTGCAAGGCGATAGCGTGCAAAGATTTCATTTTGTGGTTTAATATCTGAGACTGAGGGTTTTGATAGCATTTCGTAGGTATTACCAATCAGAATTAGCCTCATATATCTTAGGTGACCACAAAATTGATGAGCAGACTTAGTTTATCTAGATCTTCTTTAGGAAGGGCTCATGAAGTTTTCGAAAGTCTTAACCAGTGCTTCCATGCCTGAGCAAGCCGTTGAATAAGCTGGGGGTCACGTCTAGCCTCTCAGGTTTCAGTAACGCTCCATGTTGTGATGTAGTTCTAGCCCAGGACACACAGGTAGCCCAGGATTCTATGTTCAACTAAATTGTAATCCTGATAGAAACAACAGGCCGAGTCATCCTCAGGCTTTATATGAACCCCACCCCTCAATGAAAGCTTTCATAGTACTTGCTGCAACTCAAAATTTGAATGACTAGTACATCTAATAATGGCTTATACAGGGATGGTGATGTCTTGCATATGTCAAGAGAAAAGTTAATAATAACAGGCCATCGCATATTTAAACTCAACCATGTAATCTGCATCGCTGATAAAATGTATAAAAGTATTAAGAGAATCACACAACCATGTGTTGTGGCCCATGACCACACCAAAAAACATGTGGTGTGTTTGTTAAGGGCCCCTAGAGGGTGGTGCAGAATATCCTGCTGCTTGCCTCTCACATGGACCAGTATCACTACAACCTTACAAACCATAATAATCGGGGAACCTTGATTTTGTTGAAGGCCCTGGTTGCTTAGTGCCTGAGCTGAGCGGGGGAATTCTCCTTCCATGTGGGGTTCAGCCAGGCCCCATCTCCACTGTGGAGCCGAAGCAACTGGGATAGGGACATGGGTGGCTCTATCCATGCCAGTTGTAGGAGAGCTACAGCTCCTGGCTTCCTTCCACGATCCCCTATGGCATTGGGGGGATGAAGTCTCCTTGGGTCTAGCGGGCTGCCGACAGATCTAGTTGGCAGATTGGCAGATACAGTAGTCTCCACATGCATCCTTGGCCCTTCTTGTGGGGGCTCCCAACTGCTCCACGTTGTCCTCCAAACTCGTCCCCGCATTCCAAGGAACGCTTAGGCCGCTCTCCTGGGGTCTGACATGGTCGCAGTTGGTGTGGGGACAGAGACCAGAAGCGGAGACCTTCTTGTAACCTCAAAGCCATCCACACTGGGCGCAGAGCTGTGTGGCTCAGTGCCCAGTTGAGGAACTTAGCCTACCCTCAAACTCTGGCTCACGCTGCCCTGAAGCACTAAGACAGATCCAAGGACCACTAGAGTGAATAACGTCGCCAATCTGTCAGCGTAAACTTAACACAGATATATAATTCCTAGCGAACACAACACACTCACTCTGTCTACGAATCTCCTTTCTACGAGATAAAAATCAGCCTGATGGGATTGACATTTTTTGGGACTCGTGATGTTGGACGCCTGAGACGTGGAAAATTCACCAGAATCTACAAATGCGCCGTAAACTAATATTACACGACAATTATCGGTTTTCTGCATGTAATGACAGCTTGCAAGTAGGAACTTCAATCATCAGATTCACATGAAATGTTTGTCTCATATAGCATCCGTACACACTGGCATGTTTTTCATAATATATATATATATATATATATATATTATAAAATATAATATTATATTTTATTTATATATATTATATATTATATATATATATATATATATATATTATATATATATATATATAATATATATATATATATTATATATATATATATATATATATATAATATATATATATAATATATATATATATATATAATATAATAGAGTAAGTTTCTCCTTAATTGCGTCATTAGTTTATCTTCGTTTTCTTCTTCTGTCTCTCAGTCTGTTGTCTAGAAAACGAAAGAAGGACCAACGGATTCAGTATACCTCTAGCATCCTCATTAGTATCCTGGAACGTTAATTAAGTTTATTCAGGTATACACAAATACAGTTACGTAGATTATCATACATTGCAACATATGTGTAGAGAATAACCCAAATAACCCACCACAACCAAGCAGTGTGGCTTATTAAATCGCTGTGGTATTTAGATCCTGCCGAGAATGCCACCATAACAGTTTGCTAACACCCATGTACCTATTCACTTGCTAAATGAACAATAAGAATTGATTTTTGGTTTCCTGACCCGGTATTCAACCCGGGGACTTTCCGTTGTGAGTCGAACGCTCTACCGTTGCTCTAATACGACTGAAATAGTATAAATCCATTCACACCTCATAGTTGAGTGATTTATCCTACAATACAAAAGCCTGGGTTCGATTCCCGATCTAGTCGGGAAGTTGCAACCCTAGTATCCTAGAATATATATTGTTAGTGTCTGTATACCCTACTTTCTCTGCTTACCTTATAGTTAACAACTGTACGTATGTTATTCTGTTTACATCCTGTGCCACGGTTCACCTATCAGGTAACAGGTGCCTTGGCTTTAGTCCCCTTATACCTGCTGCCCTGTATCACCATAGGAGTACGATGATACTTAAGCTCTTAGTCCCCCCTTACAAATGAGACCGAACCTTCAAATGCGCATCAAACCTCCCTCTTCTCTCACCAACTGCCCATATTCTCATGGAAAATATGCAGTTTCAAAGAAAAAGAACTGTCGTGGGTTACATCCTAGGAGAGACCCCAGTGGGGGGGTTATTATCCCCAGTTTGTTACAACAGGACAAGGTGTTTCCTTGACGCGTCTTTTCAGGTTAGGTTAGGTAAGTTGTCAGAACACAAGTGTTTTCTGACGCTGGGCTTCAGTTAGGGTAGTAAGGTTTGTCAGGAAACAGAACAAGTGTTTCCTGACGCTGGGTCTTCGGTTTGGTTAGGTAAGGTTTAGTGTCAGAAACAGGACAAGTTTTCTGACGCTGGTCTTCAGTTAGTTAGGTAATGTTTGTCAGGAAACAGAACTAGTGTTTCCACTGCTGGTCTTCAGGTTAGGGGTAGGTAAGGTTTGTCAGGAAACAGGACTAAGTGTTTCCTGAGCGCTGGTCTTCAGGTTAGTTAGGTAAGGTTTTTGTCAGAAACAGACAAATGTTTACCTGATGCTGGTCTTAGTCATATAAAGACCCACAGCTGGAGGATTTTGGTGATATGATCCGAGGCTTCCACTGGCTTACCCTTCCCTCTTTAAAAAGTATAGTTATAATATAACTCTTAAATTATAATGTAATTCCTTGGTATTAACACTTCCAGCGGAGTTTACCTGGAGAGAGGTTTCAGGGGTCAACGCCCCCGCGGCGCCGGTCAGTGACCAAGCCTCCTGGTGATCCAGAGCCTGATGCAACCAGGCCTGTTCTAGCTGGCCGAACACGCAAACAACGTACGAGCCACAGCCCGTCTGGTAAGGAACCGACTTTAGGTGCTTGTCCAGTGGAGCCAGCTTGAAGACTGCCAGGGGTCTGTTGGTAATCTCCCTTTGTAGTGACATTGGGAGGCAGTTGAACAGTCCTCGGCCCCTGACACTTATTGTATGGTCCTTTAACGTGCAGTGACCGACAAACTGCTTTTTTCGCTGGGGGGGATGGTGCAATCGCTGAGCAAGTCTTTTTGCTTCGTAGTGATTGATTTTTCGTGTGCAAGTTCGGTACGTAGTCCACTAGATTTCCAGGTGTATATAAATCATGTATCTCTCCTCCTGCATTACAGGGAATACAGGTTTAGGAACCTCAAGCACTCCCAGTAATTGAGTGTTTTATCTCCGTTATGCGCGCGCATTAAAGTTCTCCTGTACATGTATTCTAGATCAGCAAATTCACCTGCCTTGAAAGTGGCTGTTAGTGTGCAGCGAAAATTCCTGCCCCCCCCCCCCCTGAGAAATAAAATAGAACAAGGACATGAAGAAGTGTCATCATGGGCTTGGCCTCCCTAGTTTTGAAGGTTATCATATCCATCCGTCATTTTTCTAGCAGATCGATTGATACAATATTATGTCCTTGAAGGTGAAGATCCTCCGACATGATCACTCACCAGGTCTTTGACTTGGAGTTTCGCTCTATTTTTGTTTGGGCCCAAATTTGTTTTGTACTCTGATGAAGATTTAATTTCCTCGTGTTTTAACCATATCTGAGTAATTGAAATTTCTCAACGTTGAACTTCATATTGTTTTTCTGCAGCCCACTGAAAGATTTGGTTGATGTCCGCCGGAGCCTGCAGTGTCCTGCATGGAAGACACACTGTCCAAGCAGATTCGGGTGTATCTGCAAAGGAAGACTACGGTGCTGTGGCTGACATCCGTGTCTATTGTCGGGATATAGAGGATGAGGAACATGATGGGAGCAAGTACTGTGCCGTGTGGAACAGAGTTTTCACCGTAGCTGCCTTCGACTTTACTCCTGGTTGGAGTAATAGTTTTAATCTTTCATGATATATATACACTAAGTGAGTTTTAACTGTATATACACTAAAAGTATATTTAATCTCGTTTTTTAGCATTACATCATCTCCTGATTGTGGTGCACAGGTACAAGAAGCCTCAGTAACCCTCATGTAGACAGACTTCAAATCTGAAAAACCAACCAACTATTTTCCAGCAACTATTTTGCTTTGGATTGTATAGGTTATTTTGCGACGTCAATTGTTTTTTGTTTTTTGATGAATTAAGTATAGAAAAAAAAGGAGAAAGAAAAATGGTTCATGAATCGCAGTTTTTATTCCCACACACAAGAAATATTTGGTGGATATCGTTTCCACCTGAGGAATGTCATAATTGTCTCTCACTATGCTCTAATCTGGTGGATATTGTGGCCCACACTGAGAATGTCTTTATTTGTCTCACTCACTAAAACTAATCTTGGTGGATACGTGCCACCTGAGGGAATGTCATTATTTGTCTCTCACTATGCAAATCTTGTGGATAACGGCCACCTGAGGAATGTCCTTATTTGTCCCTCTCACTATTGCTAATCTTTGGTACATATGATGAAGATACTTTACTGATTACCGAACAGCAAACTATATTTCGTGGTCACCCAATTTCTTTTTTTACGAAGGCAAGTTATAGAATTGGAAGATTTTACCCAAGTTAGTCCTTAAAAAATTAGTTAGTCCTGTCGTAGATCAAGATCACCACAAGAGACTTTCGAATACAAATGTCTCACACAAACTTCGTCCAGAGTTTTTCTAGAAACACATTGAAGTCTTAAGTGGACTTCCTGCCTGTCTATGATTCGCCCTGGAATTCAAGGTAAAGAAGGATGCATTGTGTATTACTGAACACTCCAGTGAGACTCCTCAACGTCGCGTCTAGAGCTATAATCGTGTCTCAATAATATTATAACTAGAAAGTTATAGTGATTGGACACTCACATGACTGTTGATCAAAGATCGAATAATAATGATATACCTGAAGGATTTGGTCATAGTATGTCAATCAACAGTTATATAAATATGTTTTATCTAGTATATACGATCCATCAATAACGGAACGACAACAGCTGCCAATTGACTAGGAAGAGGGTAGGACACACTGGTCAACTGATAGTGACTTCTCAGTGATGGTGACTCCACGTCCATGTATCGTAGCTCGGGGGAGGTGGTTTCCTTCGATAATGTATTCGGTGGTAATTCAAGCAGTTTATTGGACAATTGCTCTCCAGGCCCACTAGGGAGAAGCACGTGGCGCTCAGCCTATCAGGAGTTCCTTAGCGTAATTCTGGAGGATTGTATATATAGGGATTTCAACACAATTTGAAGAATTACACATGTGCAACATCTAATGCTGTACATGTAGTCTAATTCTTCAGAGTCGGAGGAACATTTAGGAGGTCCTAGGAGTTTATAGTCCGAGATTGTGAGCTCACAGCCCTCACTAGCATCCTTACACTTGTGATACCGACTTTAAATTGCAGATCAACAAAATAACGCACAGTCATGTTTCTTGACGGCTTCACCTTGCCCAGGGAGTCAAGTCGGAAATTCGCTTTTAGTATGATCAAGATATTAAGAAAGTAGTGAAGTCATCCACACTACCTCAAGTGGTCAAAAATGTCTTAAGTTTCACAGTCACGACAGACTCGGTCAGAATCCACAGTTGATTATTATCATGGGGGAGTTTGGTAGCAGTGCGGGCGAGGTGTACCAGATGGTGGTGTTAGTATATTTGTGGCCGAAGTGGCTTGTGTTGTGGAGGAGATGTAAGATGAGGCATGGGTAGTTATGGTAGAACACATCGACTTTTTGCCGACAGTTTGGAAACGCCGGAGATGTACAGTCGACAACGTCTACAAGGAGCATGTCATCCAGACATTGACGGAAGCACCATGTTACTGTAGCAGTTTCCCCTGTTGGAAGATGATAATAATTAAGTACATGAAGGTGAAAACGCCATGACTAAGACCATAGTAGTTTATTTAGGTACAGGTACACATAAAGACAGTTACAACAAATTACATACATAGGAAATATAATGTGTAAATTACCTAGAATAAATAAAAAAAAACAAGTTTTATTTCCACTGGGGTCCTTGACCATTATACACTAAGACCCTTAATACCAAGTGAATATTAAGTGCCACTAACAGTGGCAGTAAAATACTCAAATTTTTTTATAAACAAACAAATCTCCAGAAACAAAAATAACTGGTATATAAAACTAAACTTAGTATGCAAATTATAATTGTGTGACTTAATTCCATAAATAATTTAGAATTGTAGTAAATAATGTAGAATTGTAGTAAATAATTTAGAATTGTAGTAAATAATTTAGAATTGTAGAAGAGTAGTAATATACAATTGAAAATGAAATTCCCCTTGTCTAGAAATTACCGACAAAATTTAAGATAAATGGACATAGATGCAACTACTGCCCATCTTTCACCTCATGTGGTACTTATATACACACCTTCTGTGTCCTCGTAATGTTTGTAACGACAAAGCTCCTGGAGAGCGAAACGTAGCCACATAAAGTGTATTCTCATGTTGTCCATTTACGAGTACTACTACTTGTTAGATCAATATACGGAAAGATATCGAACAGTTTCCAAAATAAACCCTTGTTAATAGGTTGCATTCCTCCAGGAGAGTGGCACTTGTAGGATGCTCCTGATGCCTGCGAAGAGGCCAGGGTCTAGCCTTTGATCATGTCCCTAATGACGATGTACACCCCCAGGCCAGCCCAGTTTCCCTTCACACACAGGCTGGGAATGGCCTTACCCCTGAAGCAGTTATCCCTGTTATGTTGCCAAAGACAACGAGCGAGGGGGAGAAGAACATAATTAAAAGTGGGAAATAAAGGACCAACCTGGTTGATAAATTAAATATTATTATCAAACAATTGATAAACTTATATGAACCCAATTTTTAAGTTTAATTAAAATAAATAACTAAGAAGAAGATCATATTGAAACACACAACATATTTTCCATATAAAAAAAAGTTAATTATATAAAATAATTAAAATTATTATGTAACCCAAATAATAATAACATAAAAATGCAATAAATAATTAAATAAATAACTCCTTTTAGAGAGTAAATTAATTTTAGGAACAAAACATAATTAGACTAAACTATAATATACAAAAACAAGAAAATTGGTTAACCAAAAAATCGGATTCTGAAAGTGAAGGAACGCACTAGTGTGCAAGAGATTCAGACAGGTAAGAGTGGATCGAACTGGGTACCTTGGTAAGAGAAGACTTGGTGTGTATGTATAGGGTACACAGTAAGTGGTTGGTTGGTGGCCACTTAGCGTGGTACTTTGTCTTGGGAAGGCAGTTCCCCCGACAGGGTATAGCAAACCCAGGCTAATGGTTTTGTGTTATAATGTAGGGGATTCCAGGGGATACAAGGATGGTATACCTAGTCCTGTGCATCTAGCAGAGAACCGAGAAAATGTACAGGTTGGTAGGCATCTCACCTTCACAGGGAAGCAAGTATAGTTTATGGATACCTGGACGGCTCCCAGGAAAACTAGGATGTGGATATCCTTAGTCTGCATCCAGCAGAGTACCTGAATGGTGTAGCTAGCGTATACTGTTGTGTCGTAGCACTCAGCCTTCTAGAGCAGGGCAGCAACGTAAGGTTTAACGGTAGAGGTTGTAACAATCATCACAAACTCGGTCAAGCTTCTTGAAGCGTGCTCGTTCCCATAGACGCCTATGCAAGCTTGGTCAACACTTGTCTCTTGTTGAGGCGTGATCTGGGAGAGAAACCCATAGGCTGCTGAATATGACCACGACCGACAGCAGTCGTTCCAGCCTCGACCTGGAAAAACACCCCTTCACTGGACCGTCCACTGACGCCCAGTCGGACCCAGTGGGATCCACTACGACGACCATCGCCTTAGACCACCACCAAGTGACCACATCTGTTGGAGAGAGGGAGAGCATGAGGGAGACCATCACAAAACGGCTATTTCCAAGGTACTGCAACAACTAATACTGCTTATAATAATAATACATAATAACTAAAATAGATAATATTACTATATTATTAATAAAATTGTAGTTTGCTGCTGCTTAGTAATGAAAAAAAATCACCTGAAAATGGTAGAGTTTGGGTACACACCAGCTTTAAAGAATAGTTTATGATGAGCCTACACAGCCAGAGTGACCTCCAGTAGCCGCCAACCAGTGGGGCCAGAGCTGAAAAGTCCCCTCCTGGAGCCACCATTAGGCAGGAGAGTGTACTTACTGATATAACACAGGTGATGGTCCTAGTGTTGATGTACCTTCAAGAAGGAAGTGGATTACAACAGTCTTGGGCTGTCATTTAGCAGTTTGTGAACAATAATACGAAAAAGAACTTCAACTGAACGTTGTTGACTTGAGACTGAGGGAGACTGACATCAGTCAGCCCACCTATCATTATTCTATCATGCAGGAGAACCCACATGTCTATGTTGCATCCATCATAATCAGCAGATTCTTGGTTGTCACTAGTTCGGTTGGTAGCGCACTCATCTCACACACTGAGATCCGTGGTTCAGTCCCCGGTACAGGTGAAAGTATTGGGCTTGTTTCCTTAAGAC
Organism: Cherax quadricarinatus; assembly: GCF_026875155.1. Taxonomy (NCBI): domain Eukaryota; kingdom Metazoa; phylum Arthropoda; class Malacostraca; order Decapoda; family Parastacidae; genus Cherax; species Cherax quadricarinatus. The sequence continues at coordinate 21,873,138 of NC_069413.1, forward strand.
GCCTCCTGTCTCTGTTCATCTAGCAGTAAGTAGGTACCTGGGTGCTAGTCACCTTACACCTGCTCTGACTGTTCACCTAGGCAGTAGGTAGGAGTACCTGGGTGTTATGTAAAAAACGTTGTGGGTGTATCCTGGGGATTAAAATTAACCCAAGTTTTTGGAAATGCTTTGCATAATAAGACTTTCTATGGTATATGACAGGTGATGATCACTATGGTCTGGTAAAGTTGCATATGGTACTTGTAAAAAATATTCATTATTAATAATATATTACCTTCCGCTCTGTTGGATATGTATCACTGGAAGGTTGTCAGCATCACCAGCTGATGTTAAGATGAAAAGATTAGATAGTGTTCGTATTTTTTAGCCCTCGGAAGGTTAGCTACGCCAGGATAACGCGAGAAATTCAATGTCATAGTACATTTGTAATGCGCGAACAACATTTGGGGTTCCCAGGGGGTCACCCATCAACTACCAACCGAAACCCAGCATTGCTTATCTAGCTGATGCTGATGTAAACTCGGCCAGATGGGCTACTTCACAGCCCTGGGGTCATTTTGTGCATAAATGTGTAAAATTAATACTAGATCATTCGTTCACAAATGCTTAAGAATTGTTAAAGTATTTTATCCACAGTGGTATACATGTATTTTAACCTCAGTGGAATACATGTATTTTATCCTCAGTGGAATACATGTTTTTTACTCCTCAGTGAATACAGTGTATTTTTATCCACAGTGGTATACATGTATTTTATCCACATTGGTATCACTGTATTTTATCCACATGGTATACCATGATTTTATCCACAAGTGGTAATACATGTATTTTTATCTCACAGTGGTATACATTATTTTAGACCACAGTGGTAATACGTGTGATTTTATCCACATGGTATAACATGTATTTTATCCACAGTGGTAGACATGGTATTTATCCACATGGATAGCATGTATTTATCCACAGTGTTATACATGTATTTTTATCCACAGGTGGTATACAGTTTTTATCCACGTGGTATAAACGATATTTTCCACAGTGTGTAATACATGTATTTATCCACATGGTAAAACATGTAATTTAATCCCAGTGGATAACATGTATTTATCCACATGGTAGACATGAGTATTTTATCCACAGTGGTATACATGTATTTTATCCACAAGTGGTATACATGTGATATTATCCACAGTGGTATACATGTTGTTTAAACCACAGTGTATACATGTATTTGTTCGCCAACCATCTAAAATATATCTTGTCTGAGACCTGTGTCATAATTCATAACCAGAAAAAAAAGGGAAAAAAAACATGGTTTAAACTGGCCATGATTTTTTAAAGGGGTGGACCGGTAAAATGCCAGCGGAAATGCTTGTCAGAAGAACAAAAGCTTCTCACGGCGGGTCCACCTCGGACTAAGACCCCGTCAGGGAGACACTTTCTCTCTTTCCCTGACGATAACCTGTAAGCTAACCAACCTATTTACCTGGAGTTTACCTGAAAGAGTTCCCAGACTTCAACACCCTCCCTCGGGCCCGTCTGTGACGAGGCCTGGAGAATCAACCTGATCAACCCCCAAGGCTGTTTACTTAAACTTTTTTTTTTTAAATCACCATATCATACGAAAAAATATAAGATAATGTAACATAATTCAGAAGTAATATTAGCTACACTGAGATTATTTGTGACTGAATTCATGCTTGCTTAAATGACTTATTACTTACTACCAGGATAACACGTGTAAATAGTTCGTTTAATCACGGTAACGTAGCTTAGTTATCATCAAAGTGCTACCTGACCATTAATACCTCTTGTTATAGTTGATGTACCGTCCCTGGCCATGGGTGCCTCTTGTCATCATTTGACTACCACTAATGGATGAATAATGAGAATATTAAAGGTTAGGTTAGGTAGGGTCTTATTCAGTTAGATGTCCCTTGTCATCTAACCTGAGCTTCCCCACCGCTGGGCTTATAGCCACTCCACCACTTTAAAAATTAAGGTCAGTTATAACCATTTCTTTAAGACATTAATTGTTGTTGTTGTTCTTGATTCGCCGGTTCTCTCCCGGTCCGGGTCTTTTCCAGATGGTGACCCGGTCTTGGTTCCCTGTCTTGGCTCCCTGTCTTGGGAACGCCTTAGACCTATGTCTCCAATGGGAGGAGGTACAAGTACCTCCTCATCTTCTGGGACCAACTGTCCTCATGCATAGCACCATTCCCCGTCCTCATGGGGCTCATAAGAAGCTAGGCTTCTGGTCTTTTTTTTTTTTTTTATTCCCCTGGTTAATTCACTGGTCTGGCTATCTAGGTGGAAAGTAGGACAGGACTGCTGACCTATCAGCGTACGCCCAACCATGACGCTGGTTTAGCGTAGTTACTCCCTGTCTCTCATACCTACCTAAAATAAATGATTTTATTATCACTATCCACCTCAACAGCTCCCCCCATTGTCTCACCCTCCTCCCTCCCTTCCTCCTGACATCCTACATATAACAGATTTCTGAGAACTCACATATTAACGGGGCGACAGACCTATTTTTTCATTCTTGCTTTTGAAGACACTGATTGTAAAACAAGTCTCAATCTGTGTAGAAGCGTAAATCCGAGTCAACAGCACTAGAGTTGAATAAAGCTCTACACCGTGAGCGTAAGTTTAAAAACTGATAAATGTCTACTCAACGCACATGACTTGGTAAATACTTCTACAGATAGAGCTAGAGGTACTTGGTAATGCTCCTACTGGCTAAAACATGTATAAAGCTCTAGTACATAAGTGAAACATGATAAAGCTTATATACAGAGTGAAACATGATTATACTCTATACAGAGTGAAAACATAATAAAGCTCTATACAGAGGGAAACATGACTTGAAAGTCAATACAGAGAGTGACTGACATGTCTGCAGCATGTCGACATGATGCAGACATCTGTCAAGAACGCTATCAGCCTATGTCATAAGTTGGTAACAGACGGCCTATTTCTCCTCGAATTTCAGGAGAAATGCTGTAGATAGCTGCAAAGGATGTATATATTGTAAAGTCATTAATTATTAGCGTAGTATGCTGTCCGAGGAGAGAAACCTAGGGAATTTCTTGAGAAGGTCCTTAATCACACTATGACCCACGAACCTCGTGGTTTTGCTTTACCAGCTTAGTTTTCCGCTGGTTTACCAGCCCTTCCTATCAAAACACATATAAAAAGACATCATCTTTATATAGGTTTTCAATACAAAAAAAGAAGGTTCCTGAACACGCAAGTAAGACCTTTGGTCTTCGAAAGGTCGAGAGTTAGTGTAAATGAATACTGTTTTTCTCTAGGATTTCGAAATGGGATGCTCCTTGGAGTGAGTCAGTGGCAACATGAGTCAGTAGTGTTACTCATGGTCAAGTGTTGGGAGGGAGGGAATTCCGGGGGCCAACGCCCCCGCGGCCTGGTCCATGACCAGATAATTCAATTTCTTTTTTTTCTGCACAAAAAAAATTAACCCCTGCAGTGTGGGCCTACACGCGTAACTACGTGATGGTTACATTATGGGAACACCTTGTAGTCTACGGCTGCCCTCTTCTGTATGATAAATCTAAGGTAATAACTCACTCCCAATGGATATGACACTTTGGCTGACTTTTTTGCGTTATCCTGGTGATAATTTACACTCTGTATGATAATTGTACTTATGTGTACCTGTACCTAAATAAACTTGCTTATTTACATTGTGTGGTTAAACTATTCTATATGATATTGTGGGAAATACCTGCAATATGGAGCAGCACTAAACCCATAGAAACAATACGGTGTATGGGAAAGGGGGAAGAGTAATGTTTGATCCGATTCCTTCAACATCAATGTAATAATAATAATAATACACGTAATCTTTATTTCTACCAGAACATGATACAACTTATACAGACCATTGCTGACATCAATGACATATGTAGAAAGTCCCTGGTTATACAGAGCATTTCCCGCAACTTAGCTCAATTTTGTCCCCCAGGATGCCACCAACACCAGTCAGCTAACACCCAGGTACCTACTTACTGCTAGGTGAACGCGTACAGCAGGTGTAAGGTGGCTAACATCCAGGGACCTACTTATTGCTAGGTGAACATGGACAACAGGTGTGAGGTGACTAACACCCAGGTACCTACCTACTTACATGCCAACGTTTGACCCGTGCCGGGGATCGATCCCGGACCCTCAGTGAGTGAGCTGAGGACGTTATCAACCTAGCCACGAGCACCCACTTAAGCGGTAAATATTGAACACCCCATTAATAGTAAGTTCCCCATTCCCCAGCGCCTGGGAAATGGGAGGCCCTTCACTAGCATCAAAGCAACAGTTTACGCAGAGGACTTACCGTCCTGCTGGAGGTCATAATGAGAGTGCTGGTGAGACTGTGTCGAGGAACTACTGAACAGTAGATTCTGTAGAAGTCCTGGAACTCCTGCAGGAGGATGTGTATATGTGTGTGTGTGTGTGTGACTGGAAGAGTGCAGAGGGAGTGTGCTTCATCCCTGGCCTCTCCGCTCCTTTTATACAATCCTGGCCACCCCTCAGGACAATTACCCCAGGGAAACTGAGCGGGAGCTCGGCGCCACAGTGGGTGGAGGTGGCTGCTACTCCTTCTACATGAATTGCGTACGATACCGACAAGATGAAATTAGACACGGGTATCATCTGGGTATCCTTATTGTAGACGTTTCGGGTTAGGTAAGGTTTGTCAGGTGTGGCATGCAAAGAGTACATTACAATTTATTCGGCGTATAAGAAAGTTTAAGACTCAAGTTACATTCACTTGTTAACAAGAATGGGGGGGACCTGATCGAAGTGTATAAGGAAGATAGATTAATAAAGGGATACTAATAGGTTTTAGGATGTCTCTCCAAAGAGAACCCTCAAAATGGTTTTAAAATAGATAAGTTTAGTTTTTAGAAAGGACATAGGAAAGAAATTGGTTTGGAAATGGGGTATAGATATGAAACAGTCACCTATTTTGGGTTTTTTTGGTAACACTAGCAACAATTTTTTTTTATTTCGAAACGTTTCGCCTACACAGTGGGCTTCTTCAGTCGGTACAGAAAATTTGTAGAAGCAAAAACTTGAAGACATGTAACAGTCCTCACCCTAAAGTTTTGGGGTGGTCATCCCTCAGTCTGGAAAAGAGCATTGTTCCTTTGTCTAAACAATATGAATTGAAGTGACAGGATGGACCTTTATAATGCCGGGAGTGAGACGAGGTTGTTTTGGGAGAGCAGGGTCCCCCAAAAACCCACCGTTCTCACTGAAAGGGGTCGAATTTGATGTCTGTACCAAGATACCCTTGTGTTGCATTCTGACAGAAGAACATTAAAATGGTAAAAATACCGACAGATTGTTGGGAAACACATATGCAACAGTTAGGATCTTATTTCGAAACGTTTCGCCCCCCAGAGGCTTCTTCACAGTACGAAAAGTTGATAAAGCAGAAGATACCGTCACTTCAACTTTAATGTTTTAGACAACGGGAAAAATGCTCTTTTCCCAAATGAGGACTGACCCCTCAAAACTTTAAGGGGGGAGGACATTACATCGTCTTCAAGTATCTTCTGCTTCTATCAACTTTTCTGTACTGACTAAGAAGCCTACTGGTTTGCAAACTTTTTGAAAAAAAGAAACCTACTGTTGCTATGTGTCTTTCCCAAAAATCTGTCGGGATTTTATACCATTTTAATGTTCACCTATTGGTTAGAGGCCCAGGGCTTTGGGTTTTAAATCTAGGTTAAAGTACATATGGGGGGGTTGGGTTTAAGGGACTTTCACATCAAGCTTATTTCTTTTGGGATTGAAAAATTTGGGGTTTGGGGAAATGTTTTGTTAGGGGATAATTGTAAAGGACCTGCCCAGTATGGGCCAACAGGCCCCTGCAGTGTTCCTCCTTCTTAGTTCTTATAAAACAAAAAAATAAAATGTAGGAACACTGCAAAAGGCCTACGGGCCCATACGGGGCAGGCCTTTAACAAAACGATCTCTACCTAAACCACCCAAAAATAACTCCCGTACCCAATGAAAAACCAATCAAAACCCACCCCTCCCACTCATTATTTGTCCAGCCCTTTTCTTAAAAGCAAACCCAAGGTCCTAGCCTCTATCACCCCACTGGAAGACTGTTCCACGCATTACAATCTTTTAGAAAACCAGTACTTACCTAGTCCTTTCAAAATCTAAATTTATCCAATTTAAAATCCTTTATTCCGGTTCTTACCGGGTTCGACACCCTCAGACTTTATTAATGTCCCCCCTTTTTATGCCCGCATCCCTTTACACTCAATATATCCCCCTCATTCACGCCTCTCCAAGAGTGGAGATTTAAGGTTTTAAAGTCTATCTTCATACGGGAGGTTCCTTACACATAAATTTTTTTAGTCATTCTTCTCTTTTGTTCTCTAAGAGTCTAGCCACCTGTAGAAGGGGGACCAAAACGAGCACATAACCAAAATGAGGCCTCACTAGTGATGTATAGAGCGTAAATAATTTTGGACTTCTTTTATTTATACTCTTGGATAAACCAAGAAATCTTTTGGGCCTTTTGCCACACTGGGGCACTGCTGTTTTGGTTTAGATTTCTTTTCCCCCATGACTCCCAAGTCTTTTTCACATTCTGTATACCAAGCTCTACTTCCCCTAGTTTAGAGGTTTTTTTCTTCCAAGGGGAAACCTTTCACTTTTCCACATTAAACTTCATCTGCCATTCCCCCAACCAAACATTAATTTTTTCAAATCGTCCTGGGGTTCATTATACCTCCTCAAGTGAATTATACGCCATCTTTTATCATCACAAAAATTTCCAGCACTATAAACCCTTCTCAAGTCATTAAAGTAAAAATTAGAACAAAGGGCCAAAACTGATCCTTGTGGGAAAGCCACTAGTGACTAATCCCCAATCAGATTTCACTCCATTAATGGTAACTCTCTCTTTCTAGGAAACCATGCCCCCAATCCAGCTAAACTTACCTCCTAACCATGACGCATTTTCTTAAGGTCTCTTGTGAGGGACTCTTCGAAGGCTTTACTAAAATCCAAATAAACAATATCAATTCCCCTTTTCACTGTCAACTCCCCCAAATTTCATGAAGAAAGTCTAATTTGTCAGGCAGGAAAACCTCTCGGAATCCAAGCGAGACATTACAAGTTTCCTTCAAGTGACTTTTTGATAAGTCAGCTATAAATTATTTAATAAATTTCCACTATAGATGTCAGGGTTTTTGGACGGAATTTGAAGAGTGGATTATCCCCGTTTGAATATAGGAACCCCCATTTCCAACTTCCACAATCTCACAACACGGTAAGGGATGGGGCGTTTGAAACCCCTCGTTAAAGGCTGCTAAGCTCCATCTTGCATTTCCCTTTAAATACCCTTAAAAAAACCTCGGGTCCCGGGGGCTTTTTTTTTTCATTTTCTATCTGTTTAATAACCATGTCCCCGGACAGTAAATTAGTTAACTTAATTCATCAGAACTAAATAATTTTAATTACTGGAATCTCATTTTCATCTTTTCCGTGAAAAAAAGACAAAAAATAGTCATTAAAAAAGGAACACATTTTCCAGTTCATTATCCGTCCGCTTCCCCTTCCAGATTTCAGAGGTCCTATTTTTTTCCTTCCCTTCGTCCTATACACTTTAAAAACCCCCTTTTATTAGTCCCCTTTTATTCTTTGCAACTCTAATTCATAGTCACTTTTAGCCTTTTTAATCGCTTTTTTTTCTTTTCCCTTTTTAAACTGAACATATTTGGGCCCTTTAAGGTTTAAACCCCTCCTCTCGTGCCCTATAAATTCCCCTTTTTTCCCCTAAATGCTTTTAGCCTCCTGTTTTAAACCCCTTTGGGGTCGTTTATTAGACCTAAATTTTTCCTGGGGGAAGTAATATTCTGGGGACTGTTACATTATTTAGAAAACAATCATAAACAGATCCCTTCATATTTATAATATGATTTCGTCAATAAAATCTTTAGCAGATAACCCCAAAAAAGTTTAACAAATGTTCCCTAATCCTTATAATCGCGAACAAAAAACGGGGATTTTTACTGTTTACATTTTTCTTGCTTTCCCCAATTAATGCAAAGGTGGTTTTTGTGATCACTTCGCCAAGCTCTTCAGTGATCTCCAATTATTTACGATGTTTTCCTTATTTGACAAAACAGGTCAGCAAATTATTACCCCTGAGGTTTTTATTTCACTCTTTTTTTAGAAAACATCCTGAACTTTTTCCATGAATCACTGAACGTTTTAAGATTTTTCCATCAATTTGGCTAAAGTTAAAGTCCCCTACTATGACTACGTTACTGTGTACAGAAGCCCTAACAATTTCGTCCCAAAAAGTCTCCCTCTTCGTGATCCAACCGGGGGCGGGAAATTTCACCCAGAATTTTTTTTCTTTAACCCTCCACGAACCTCCCAAACAGACTCTGTTACTGCTCCCTCTATTTTATTCCTTTTTTATGCAACAATTAATATTTTTCTCGACATACAATCAAACCCCCCCCCTTCCCCTTTCATCTACCACATTGAATAACTTTAAAACCCTGAAATTACATCAACAGTCATACCCGACCTTTAAAATAAAACCACGTTTCATTAATCATGATATCAAAGTTTCCCCGCACAGCTACCAAACGAGTTTCATTAATTTTTATTTTTGCACTTCGATGTTAGCATAAAATCCATCATTTTTTTTTTTTTTTCTTCTGCAAATTTTTCCAAACTTTCTTTGTTTTTACACATTTCGAAATTACATTACCCAGAGTTACCATGACATTTTTACTATTAAGATTTTTAAATATCAAGCAAAGTCAATATACCATACTCTTATTAATCATTTCTAAACCCAAACCTAACTAACCTATTTTAAAAGTCCAACAACCCCCTCAACGGGTTTAGCAAAAAAACCCCACCCCTGCCCTGGATAAGTGAACCCCATCCCTGCATACATGCATTTGGGCCTAAAGTTGCCCCCATTGTCAATGAATGGTACTCTTTATTTTTAAGTGTTTATCCAGCCAAAAATTAATCCCAAAATTGCTCGGAAAACCATTCTTTACCAACACCTTCTTCTTGGCAAATGCCACATAAACAGGGCGCCCCCCCCTTCTTCCAATCATGCTAAGCTGTCCTGAAATTTCTAATAAACCTCACGTCAAAGCTTGCCCACTCATTGCCTCCAGCACTGAGCAAATAATAGGAGATCCCATTACCGTCAGATGTTGTCAGCCCGGGTAAAAAATGTCCTCCATCCACCCCAGAAAACAAAACCCTTTGTCCCTACCCTGTCCTTCAAGCAGAAAAGCCCTATCCATGTATCTAACCGCTACCCCAACAACAACAATATTCTTTCCCTTTCCCTTTTTGTCGTTCGCGGAACCCAGTAGTAACTCCATTTTTTCGGGGAGCACCCAAATGCGTTGGAGGTTTCCCCGGGGGTTTCCACACATCCTTTTTCTTTATCGTTTCGGGGTTTTTCCCTTCGTCTTTTTGATCGCAACTTTTCTCCCCTGCTCCAAACCCCTGCCAAATCCCCTTCTTGACCTGAGGACCCAAACAGGAAGACTACTACGAATCCTCTTGTTTTCCCCGGCAATCGCCATCTCCATCTTTTAGCTGCCCCCAATTCTTCCTTAAGTTGCGGGAAAGTTCTCGATGGAGGGCACTTGGTTCAGTCCACGGGAGCAAACAAACACTTCTTCACAGAGTTAAGTACGGCAGCACTCAAATACAGTCACCCCTAAGGGCACACAAAACAGGTCTTTTCCCGAGCAAATACACGTCCCACTGACAAGTACACTCCCCTGACTAAGTACACGTCACCAGTGACAGACGAAGAATAAAAGGTGGAGAACTTCGGCTTCTAGATTTCCAGTATAGGGGTTTGCCCGGACTGCACTGAGTGGCGAACCCATGGGTAGTCCAAAAGTCTGCTGAAAGAGGTGATTTTCGAAAGAGAAACACGTAAGGCAACACATAGTTCAACAAGGTCGATGAAATCGCTGGCTGGAATGGGAAGGATCAAGGAATCGTCAATTTTTCTGCGCAAGGAATCGATGGCTTGTGTAGTAGGTACTTTGGTGAATAGGGAAGTCACGCCCAAGGCTGGAAAGTTTTTTGTTCCTGAGTTTGATGTTGCGAATGCGATTGAGAAGATCCCTGAGTGTTTGAGATGTGCTGGACTGATAGTGCCCAAGAGTTTAGAGAGGTGTTTGGCGAGAATTCCTGAGAGCTGGTGGAGCACTGCCCTATTCCGACAACTTCAACCAGAATAGTGGCTTCTATAACATAGCTGAACCACTTGCCAAAAACTTCTTCATCGCTATCCCACATAAGAACACTGTAGAAGGTCTGCTCACAAACTTATCCAATCTCCTTTCCAAGCTACCCAAGTTTTTAGACTCTATAACCCCACTCGGTACATCATCAGATGCAGCATTCTTCACCTGACCTCAGCCGGACTATAAATACTCGCGTTCCTTCCACCCCAGGTAGTTCTGTTTGTGACTTGAAAAAGCCCACTGTGTGGGCGAAACGTAGTCAATAAAGGATCACATTATACTGCATTTGTGTTTATATTGCCATTGTGTCGGTATTTTATACCATTTATTTCCATTGTATAGTGTACATATTTGTATATCTGGCAAATTATATCTGGTGAAGGAAATACAAGTTATAATCTATCTGCTGGGTTTGTTTTGTTCCATAACCCTTTACAACCAGATCACAGGCCATTCATAACCTGTGTTCGTAATCAGGAAATAGAACAAGTTTTTCCTAACGCTGATCTTATGATGACCCACCGTTGCAGCTTTAGGTCATCTGATCGAGGCCTTCCACTGGCTTACCGGTCCACCCCTTTAAAAATTATGATCATACTTATAACTATTTTAAAAGTGTAGACGTATTGCCATCCAGTGGCTTTATCAATACAATACAAGGACATAACTGGACGACAGTAGAACTATATACAAAAGATGAGGTAATTAGTCCCTCAGTCTTAGAATTGAAGATCATCGTAGTCTTCAAGACTATTCAAATTCAAATTCAAAGTTTATTCTCTATAAGGATTACAATGCTGAGTTTACAGAAATTTGGTTATTGTGTGGTTTACATGTAGTAAAATTGTGATTACAGAGTGTACCACTAGAACGCTTAGCATGGCTAGGCATTTCGGGCATACTTATGAGGTAAGTTGGTCTTATGGCTAAGTGACTAAATACTAGATTATGAGTTTAGCAATGTGAATGCTTTTGTTTTGGCACAGTATATAGTTTCAGTATTGGAGTATCACAGGATTCATTATTTTAAGACTGAGATTAATATTTCTGTTTATGGCCCAAATGAGTGAGCGAGTGTAAGTTGAACCACCGGGTGGTATTTGTGTAGTTAGTTGACGTGGTGTATCAGGGAGATAAGATTTTTTCTAATGGTAGTTTTGAAGTGATGAATGGTCGCAGTTCTAGAGTTCTCAGGTAGGGTTTTTCCAGATTTTAGGGCCTTTGACATACATTTGAATTTTTGTAAAGGTTTAGTCGGACAGGGGGAATGTCGTAGAGATGTTTGTGTCTGGTGTTATGCCTGTGGGTTCTGTCACAACTATCAAGAAAGCGTTTTAGGTCAAGGTTGATATTAAGTTTAAGGCCCTGTAGATATAGATTGCACAGTAGTAAAGTGTGTTGTACTGAACTGGGAGTAAGTTTAGATCTTTGAAGAGTGGGGGGGTTGGCCAGGGATTGGGATTTAGTGATTATTCTTACTGAAAGCTTTTTGTTGGGGTTATTTTTTGGCTTTAGGTGTGTTGCGCAGTTGATCCCCAAGCACAAATAGCATAGGTGAGGTATGGATAAATAAGTGAGTGGTATAGTGTGAGAAGGGCATTTTGCGGCACGTAGTATCGTATCTTGGAGGATCCCCAAAGTTTTGGATACTTTTTTGGCTATATGCTGGATATGGGTGCTGAAATTCAGGTTGTTGTCAAGGTATAAGCCTAGGAATTTTCCCCCATTATTTCTGGGAATTAGAGTGTTGTCAAACTTAAAGTTAATTTTTGCATCTCCTGCTCTGCTACCAAACATAATAAGTAAGTTTTGTCAGTGTTAAGCGTAAGTTTATTGGCTGTCATCCAAGTCGATATTTTTAAACAGCTCCTCATTCACAATGGTGTTGAGGGTGGCAAGATTAGGGTGAGAGATGACATAAGTCGTGTCATCAGCAAAGAGAATGGGTTTCAGGTGTTGGGATACGTTTGGAAGGTCATTGATGTATATGAGGAAGAGCAGGGGACCAAGGACACTTCCCTGCGGAACTCCAGTATCAAGTGGCCGTGTTGCTGATGCTGTGTCTTTAATGGTGACGTACTGATACCTATTAGTAATGTAAGATTTTGGGTTATCCTAGGTTCTCTACACATATGCTGCTATGTATGATAATTCTATGTAACTGTATTTGTGTATACCTGAATAAACTTACTTACTTACTTACTTACTTACCGTAGTGGTCAAGTTTGTGGAGTAGGATTTGGTGGTTTACTGTGTCAAAAGCTTTTCTTAGGTCAATAAAAATTCCTAGTGGATATTCCTTATTTTCCAATGCTGTGTAAAGCAGATCTAGCATTTTTATGATTGCATCATTAGTGCTTTTATTTTTCCTGAATCCAAACTGGCAGGGGTTGAGTATGTTTTGAGCCGATATAAATGAATACAGTCTCTTGTACACGAGTTTCTCAAAGATTTTGGATAGCTATGGTAAGTTAGATATTGGCCTATAGTTGTTTAAGTCTGTAGGGTCACCACCTTTATGTATTGGTGTAACCCTTGCCATCTTGAGTAGTTTCGGGGAAAGGGGCTAGTCTCTATTTACTTGTTAAAAAGTAAAGAAATAGCATGCGAAAGGAAGGGCCCTCGCTTGTACAGTAAAAGGTGGACATGAGACAGATTCCCCGTTATTTTTAAGTGACTTTATGACCCAATGACTTCCGTGGGCTCAGTTGGTGCAAAAATAGAAGGAATTAGGGAAATTACCATCTAGGTAGTCCTCGGCATGGGCATTGGTATGGTGGGATTTTACTGGCGAGATTAGATCCATGTTTGAAGAAGGGCGTTTTTCATGTTAGCTGTGTCAGTGGGATGTAGTGGTGTTTCATTAGGTTTAGTTAGGACAATATTCTTGGGTTTTTCTCAGTTTGTGGGTCCCTAGAATCTGAGAGAGTGTTTCCAGGTCTTTTTTATATCTCCTCTAGTGTCTGTGAATCTACTGAGTAAATATAGTTGTTTGGCTTTTTTTATTACTTTGGGGAGAGCTGATGAAAAAGTGTTTTTAAAAGTATCTTTGTGTATTAAGCCCTGTCTATATTGCTTTTCATATTGTGTTTCTTGTCTATGGATTTCAGAATGGTGCTGGTTAGCCATGGGCAACCAAGCCGTTTGTTTGTGATCTGTTTGTTTTTATAGGACAATGTTTGTTGTATAGTCTAAGTAATTTTTTTAAGAAAGATGTCTGTCCAGTCATCAATACCATTGGCCTTGGAGAATTCTGTAGGCCAATCAACAGTCCCCTAGGTCAGCTGTGAACTTCCTTACTGAGGCCTCGTCAGGGTCTAATGAAAACTTTTTTTGTATCAAGTGGTGGTTTACTAATGTTTGTCAGGAGGAAGGTAGGGTAGTGGTCTGTAGTGCTATCTGTGATTATCCCTGATTTAAGGGGGGCTAGTAATTGGTCCATATGTGGTCTATTATGGTTGCACTTGTCTCAGTGAGCCTGGTTGGTTTAGTTTTGTGGTAGAGAAGTGTGTTGTTCATATTGTTGATGAAATCAGTTACAGGCTGATCATCTAGTAAGCCAAGGTTGATGTTTAAGTCTCCAGCTAAGAGAAGGTGGTGCTTATTCATTTGTCTGTTTGTTATTAGTGACTTTAATTTCTCACTGAAATTTGGGGTGTTTTTGTGAGGTATCCGGGAAATGGCCAAACCCATTGTTATAGGCGTCTTAAGGTTTTTTACAGTAAAATTAGCAAAAAAACTATTCCCCATATTCATCACTAAAGCAAGTGGGCTAAAGACAAGATAAATTTGGTTAGAGTAATAGATTGCAATACCACCCCCAACTTGGTTTGTTCTGCAGTTGTGAATTGCAGTGTATCCTGGTAGAGGGTAGATATCTATTGTGTCCTGCTTAGCCAGGTCCCCGTAAGAATAATGCAGGAGAAGGGTGTCTTTAGTGATTCAAGAGTGCTAGGAGGTCATCATAGTGTTTGCTTAAGGACCTGATGTTGTAGTTAAGTACTGATAGACTTTTAGCATTGTTTAGGATAGTGGTGGCTTGTGATGCTGTGTAATAAAGGCATTTACTTTCCAATAGGTTTTGATTGGGTGTCAGATTATGGAGGTTTAGATCAGGGTCAACGTGATCAATCATCTTCTAGGTTTAAATTATGGTTATTTATATCCTGAGTTGTGTGTTGATTCTAGTACTGATATCTGTAGTGGTAGGAAGTTTGGACAAGTATATAGCTAGAGTATTTTGGTCATGTAGGTATAGTCACAACTACACATAATGAAGTTGATGTTGTCTATGTGTTTGTGCTGGAATGAACTAAGTACAACTAGGTATAAACTAGTAATATAAAAAATACAAATTAAAAATAGACAAGACTCTCACTGTAATTGCACTAAGGTCTAATAATGACTTTTGTGGAGTCTATGTTTTGAGCTAGAGTGAGCTAAAGTACAATAGGTTTAATCTAATATTAAAAGTACAAATTAAAAATAGCACTAGTCTCTCACTAGTAATTGCACTATGGTCTAATATAGTGAAATTGGTATTGACTATGTCTTGAGGTAGAATGAGCTATGGTACAACTGAATTTAATCTAATAATATAAAAATACAAATTAATAGTAGCACCAGTCTCTCACTAGTAATTGCACTATGGTCTAATATAGTGAATTTGGTATTGACTATGTATTGAGCTAGAAAGAGCTATAGTACAACTAGGTTTAGTCTAATAATATAAAAATACAAATTACAAATAGCACCAGTCTCTCACTAGTAATTGCACTATGGTCTAATATAGTGAATTTGGTATTGACTATGTATTGAGCTAGAAAGAGCTATAGTACAACAACTTTAGTCTAATAATATAAAAATACAAATTACAAATAGCACCAGTCTCTCACTAGTAATTGCACTATGGATCGATACCTCTTTAAAAATCATGGTAACGGTTATAACCGTATTGGAGATTGATTCCAGTCATCGCAGTGATGGCTAACTTTAGCAGTGACGGCTAACTTTAGCAATGATGGCTAACTTTAGCATTGATGGCTAACTTTAGCAGTGATGGCTAACTTTAGCAGTGATGGCTAACTTTAGCAATGGGCGGATAACTTTTATGGTGAAAGGCTAACTTTTTCCAGGGTGGCTAACTTTACCTGTAAAGCTAAGTTTAAAAGTGAAAAGCAACTTTAGCAGTGGGCAGCTTAAAATTTTCCCGTGAAGGCTAACTTTAGCAGTGGGGGGGGGGTTAAATTTACCCAAAAAGGCTAACTTTACCCCGGTAGGTAATTTAGCGTGATGGCAAATTTTCCAGTGAGGGTTAAAAATTTACCTGTGGGTGGTAACTTTAAAAACCCGTGATGGCTAAATTTACCATGGGTGGCTAAATTTCCCCGTGAAAAGGTAACGGGTTTGAAATGATGGCTAACTTTACCAAATGAAGGATAACTTTAGGGGTGATGGGGTAACTTTTCCAGTGTTTGGGTAATTAAGCAATGATGGCCCAACTTTACCCGTGATGGCTAACCCTTTTCCGGGGATGGCTAAAATTTTTCCAGGGATGGCTAACTTTTTGCCCTTTATGGGTAACTTTTCCAAAGAGGCTACCTTTTGCAGTGAGGCAACTTTACCGTAATGGCTAAAATTTACAGTGAAGGCTAACTTTAGCAGTGATAGGGAACTTTTCCAGGGGGGCTAACTTTAACAGTGAAGGCTAAATTTAAACCCGTGATGGGTAAATTTACCAGTGAAGGGTTTTAAATTTAGCCGTGATAGCTAAATTTAAAAGTGATGGCTAACTTTAAAAAGTGATGGGGTAACTTTACCCCGTGATGGCTAACTTTAAACCCGTGATGGCCCAACTTTAGCATGATGGCTAACTTTAAACCCAAGATGGCCCAACCCTTTCCCGTGAAGGCTAACTTTACCAGTAAAGGGTAACTTTACCAGGGAAAGGGTAACTTTAGCAATGAAAAAGCTAACTTTACCCCGTTTAAGGCTAAATTTTGCAGTGTAGCTAAATTTAAACCCGTGATAGCTAAAATTTACCTGATGGGTAAAATTTACCAGTGAAGGGTTTAATTTTGGAAAATTACATTTTTCTGAATGTAACTCATTATATACATAACAGTAAATGATAACAAAGATAATTATTATTTATCAGTTACATAGACAAGTAGGAATTTGGGACACCTAGGCCACAAAAATGTCCCCCTTCGATACCTACAACTGTCTTATCCACAAGTTGCTCTAGACCTATTAATTACAAATGAATGATGCATCAACAAGAATTCTGGTAAATAAAATTTGGTGGACTGTATATTAAATTAATAAAGAATTATATGTATACACATTTATATAACAAAAGGAGAATATCTTAAAATCAGTCACCAATTTGACTGGAGATCAAGGTGTATCATACTCAGAAAACCTCACTGTCTATACATGAAAATAACACTGTCCAGAGTTTCAACATCACAGACTTATCTGAGGTTCTTGGAGTTATCTTGTCCAGTCGCCTGATATCTCAAGTTATGCAGGAATGCACATCCAACAATTTCGACTTCTGTTTGAGAGGTGTCAGCCCAATTTTACCTCAAGAGCACGAAAATTCTTCCCAATATTCAGTAACGTCTGTTACTCTCAATTCAAACATGGCGAGTCTCTTCTGCGCAGGTGCAGCTTCCCATTTTTTATAGCAATTTTTATTAAATACAGTATGGCCATCTATTTACAAATAACTACTGTATTTCTGGAAAATATATACAGTACTTTCCACACTGCGGCCTGGTGGAGTTCGTTGCTAAACGACTCAAATTGCTCATTTGGCAATGGTGGAGGACCGGGGTACATTAGGATCTGGCATCCACACAGCGACATATTACACAAGATTTAATCACCCTTTTACACTTTGCCGTCCTTGTGGAATCCAGAAAGTTTCCCTAATACAATTTAAGGTTATCTTGTACCCCACCATGCATTACATTTTTATTGGCATTTAGAACAATTAAATTTGTTAGTTGATGAGTTTTGGGCAGTAAGATAGGGTGTTTAGTATAAAACCCTCCAATTCAGCATTTTGTAACCTACCTCTGCACGTTTAAATTTCATTGTTCTCTAAATGCAGCCCCCAAATTTCTTATTATGGAACCTTTTACAA
>NC_069413.1:21891088-22092715 GCF_026875155.1 Cherax quadricarinatus
AATAAAGAAATGAAGGACTAAACCTGAACAAGTGTTTAAATTGTGATGAAACAGGCCTTTTTGGAAGAAAATCCCAAAGCAGGCCTCATTACTCAGGAGGAAAAGGACCCCCAGGACATAAGCCTTTGAAAGACAGGCTTCTCTTTGATGTGTTCCAATGCTACTGGTGTTTGCAAAGTGAAGCCTTTATTAGTGTATCACTCTGAAACTCCCAGACCTTTTCAGGCAAAAGAATGTCCTCAAGGAAATCTGTGTGTGCTGTGGAGGGCAAACAGTAAGGCATGGGTCACTAGGACTTTTCTATGACTGGTTACACCATGCATTTGCCCCCAATGTGAAAGATAACCTAACTGAAAGAAATTAGAACTTAAGTGCCTCCTGGTATTAGCAACCCCCTGGTCATCCTACAGACGGGGCAGAGCGACTTATGGGGACATGAAATTCATTAAGGTGAAGTTTTTGCCTCCTAATACCACTCCTCTCCTGCAGCCCATGGACCCAGCAGGTTATTGCAAACTTCAAAAAACTGTACACAAAAGCTCTGTTTGAAAGGTGCTTTGTAGTGACCTCAGAAACTCAACTGCTCTAAGAGACTTTTGGAGAGATCACTTTAATATCCTCAATGTTTAAACCTTAGGGGTAAGGCTTGGAGGGAGTGACTAAGGGGACCTTGAACCTGCTTGGAAGAAACTGTGGCCAAGAATGGTAGCCCAAAAGGTTTTTGAAGGGTTTCAGGCTAACCCTGAGAACCCTATGCCAGTTAGGAATCCATTAGGCATTGGAAAGTCCTTGGGGTTGGAGGTTAGTGGGGATGATGTGGAAGAGTTGGTGGAGGAGACAATGAAGAACTAAACCACTGATGAGCTGATAATCAATTTCAACAGCAAGAGGCCAGACCTGAGGAAACTGGTTCGAAGGGGGGGAGAGAGAAATTGAAGAAATTGCCTACTACAAAGATTAAGGAAATCTGTGCAAAGTGGCTTGAAGTGCAAACCTTCATGGATGAAAATCACCCCTCACACAGCTTTTGCAAGCCGTGCTGGTGACTATTACACTGACAATGTGTTGAAACACTTAGGGAAGTCATAAAGGAACGAGAGGTACAGGCCTCTATGGACAGAAAATGTTGTGCGACAGAACTCCAGTGACTTTTGAAGCTGGTCCTAGTGGGATAAAAGAAGAAGGGAAGTAACCCCAGAAAAGGGGCTTGACACCTCAAGTCTTAATGGAAGGGGATTTCCCCTTCTAAACACTAACACTCTCTCCTCCCATCCCATCAATCATCACCAGATCTTCATAAAAATAAGTGTCATGTAATTGTGCATGCCTTATTCAGTTTGTGTGTATTAAAATTAATATTTCATGTGGTAAAAATTTTTTTTTTTCATACTTTTGGGGTGTCTTGCACGGATTAATTTTATTTCCATTATTTCTTATGGGGAAAATTTATTCGCATAACGATAATTTTCGCATAACAATGAGCTCTCTTGCACGTTTAATATCGCTAGGGGGGGGCCCGTAAATACATGTATAATATAATATAATAAACATATAAATATAATAAAACAGGGGCCCCCCGGGTTCGCGATCCCAGGGGTACCAAAAACCCGGGTAACCGATGCATTAATCGCAGAAAATTTGCCTCCTTCCCAAACAAAACCCGGTATGCGTTTGGGGTTCGACGAGACTGTCCATTTTGGGCCTGAACTGCCCCACGTGTGCCGTGTTTACAACCACCAGTGGCCGCATCTAAGGGAAATCATTCATACTTTCCAATTACCTTTATCACTGTTTTTGGTCCTGTTTTTTGCAAAAAAAAGTCACCAGGGGCCCCAAAAGTTTCCTGTCCAACCCTTCAGCCCAAAGGGGTGCTAATGACGTTGAAATGAAGAAAGAATAATTGCAAAGTACAAAGTGGAGTGCGTTGTCGGAGCGGTCGGGTTTATGTAAAACCCCAATCAACCACCTACTATAGTGAGCGAAAACCAAATCAAGAAGCGTTCTTGCAAAAGGTGCAACTGTGATTACAAAACACGATCGCAAGGTTAGAAAAATGTTGAAGACTGTTATTGGCGTGGAAAAATGAAAACAATAGCAGGAATAGCACTCCAAGCAATCATTTGGAAAAGGCTAGCTTCATGACTTTTTGGTAAAAAAATTGCCTGCAATTTATTTTTGAGGGAGTGAATTTAAAGGCCAGCAAAGGTTTTTTTTAAAGTTTAAGAATCGTAGTGGTTAGAAGTGGTTTTGGGCAGGGGGAGCCCCATCAGACCAAAAGGGGGGGGGTGAATCAAAATACAAGAGGCTGAAGGGTTGAAACCTGAACAAATGTTTAAATTTTGGCGAAACAGGCCTTTTTTGGGAAAAAATTACCAAGCACCTACATTACTCGGAGGGAAAAGGCACTCCCCCCCACATAAGCCTATGAAAACAGGCTACACTTCTCTGTTGCCAATGCTAGGGGTTTGCAAGTGAAGCCTTTATTGGTGAAAACTCGAAACTCCCAGAGCGTTCGGCAAAAAATATCCTAAGGCTAATTTGGTGTGTGTGGAGGGCAAACATAAGGATGGGCACAGGGCTTTTTCTATGACTGGTTACACCAAGCATTTTGCCCCCCAAGTGAAAAAAATTTCCTAATTGAAAAGGAATAGACCTTAAGGGGCCCCCTGGGATTAGACAATGCCCTGGTCACCTTCAGACTGGGAGAGCGACTTTCTGCCCAAAAAGACTTTATTTAAGGGCAAGTTTTTGCCCCTATTACCACTCCCCTTCCCGCAGCCCCTGGACCAGGCATTTTTCCCCTTCAAGAAACGTACACAAAAACAAGTTGAAAGGTACTTTTTAAGTGACCACAGAAAATCAATTGACCTAAAGGGGTTTGGAAAGGGTCATTTACTACCTCAATGGTAAAAATTTAGGGAAGGCTTGGGGGGGAGTGACTAAGAGGACCTTAACCTGCCCGAAAAGACTGTGGCCAAATGGTAACAAAAGGATTTCGAAGAGTTTGAGGCTAAACCCCAGAAGCCTAGCCCCATGAGGAATCCCTTGTGGCATTGGGGAAATCCTTGGGGGTTGGGGGTTAGTGGGAGAGTGGGAAAATTGGTGGAGGGGACAATGAAGAACTAACCATAGAGCGGGAATCACTTCAACAGCAAGAGGCCACACCTGAGGAAAATGCTTCGAGGAGGGGAGAGAGAAATTTAAGAATTTGCCTACTTTAAAGATTTAAGGGAAAAGTGCAAAGTCTTGAAGTGCAAACCTTATGGAGAAAACACCCCAAAAGCTATTTTAAGCCGTTTGGCAACCTGTACACTGACAAAGTTTGAAACACTTTAGGGAAAATCATAAGGAACGAGAGGGCGGCCTCTAGGAAGATATTTGGCGACAGAGGTCCAGTGCTCTCACCTGGTCCTATGCATTAAAAGAAAAGGGAAGTAACCCCAAAAAGGACTTTCTACTTTAAATCCCCAATGAAGGGGGATTTCCCCTTTTAAATGCTAACACCATCCACACTCCCCCTCCTCCCCTCCCATCAACATCACCAATCTTCATTAAAAGGGGTGTCAATTATTCTTTCATTATTTTTTTGTTATTTATTGTTATTGTTTTTTACTGTAATTTCAAAATTTTATTGCATTAAAATTAAAATTTCATGGGAAAAGTTTTTTTTTTTTTACTTTTTGGGTGTCTTGCACGGATTAATTTGATTTCCATTATTTCTTATGGGAAAATTGATTTGCTTTCTGATATTTTTGGTTACATGAGCTCCCCAGGAACAGATTAGTATCGCAAACCGGGGTCCACTGTATATGAAATATACAATGGACCCCTCGATTTTGCGTTTAATCCGTTCCAGAGCCATCGGCCAAAACTGAAACCATTTTCCCCACAAGAAATAATGAACAGTGGTCCCCCACTTTTCGTAGCTCCCAGCAATCGTAAAATTCGCCAATCATAGGGGTATTTTCATATAAACATGGACTCGCTTTTCATAGGGTTTACTCGCGAGTCGTAGTTCGTCCGGGACGCGTACGCATGGCGTGGGCCAATGCGGCAGCCAGTCTGGCATTGTTTACCAGTGAGCGAAAGTCCCCTCGCGTGCTCCAGCAAAATATTTCATAATATTCCATTTATTTTAGTGCTTGCAATACTAAATAAGCTACCATGGCTCCAAAGAAAGCTCCTAGTGCCAAGCCTGGTAAAGAAGGTGAGAAATATGATTGAATTTAAGAAAACCATCATTGAACAATATGAAATGGTACAAGTGTGGCCGAACTGTCCAGGATGTATAAGAAACCCTACACAACCCTATGTTCCATAGTGCCCAAGAAAAATGAAATAAAGGATGCTGTTGTTGCAAAGGGAGTAACTATGCTGACAAAAATGAGATCACCAGTACTGGAAGAGGTTGAGAAGTTATTATTGGTGTGGATAAATGAGAAACAATTAGCAGGAGATACTCTTATGACTTCGTTTATTTGTGGAAAGGCTAGGCAGTTGCATGAAGATTTGGTAAAGAAATTGCCTGCAAATAGTGGTGAAGTGAGTGGATTTAAGGCCAGCAAAGGCTGGTTTGAGAGATTTAAGAACCGTACTGGCATACACAGTGTGGTAAGGCGTGGTGAGGCTGCCAGTTCGGACCACAAGGCGGCTGAAAAATATGACAGCCATTGCAAACAGCAGCAAGTTGCCCAGGGATCTGCTGCTTGCACGAGCACCATCGACCCTCCCCAAGAGGTCCAAGAAGCCAGTGACTCCGTTAGCAGCCCGATGAAGAGCTGTCCTAGGGACATGTCAGCGTCCTGGTGGATGCCAAGTTGATAGAAGATCCCAGGGTCCACTGTATATATAATATATATATATATATATATAATATATATATATAATATATATATATATATATAATATATATATATAATATATATATATATATATGTATATACAGTGGACCCCCGCATAGCGAACGCCTTGCATAGCGAACAATCCGCATAGCGGACGCTTTGTTCGCTAAAATTTTGCCCCGCATAGTGGACAAAAACCCGCTCAGCGGCCTTCGTCCGAGACGCGTCCAATGTGCGCCCTCAGCCAGCCTCACATGTGCCGCCCGTGCCATTGTTTACCAGCCAGCCTCCGCGGTAACATTCAAGCATACACTCGGAATATTTCGTATATTACAGTGTTTTCGGTGCTGTTTCTGGAAAATAAGTGACCATGGGCCCCAAGAAAGCTTCTAGTGCCAACCCTACACCTCAAAGGGTAAGAATACCCATTGAAATGAAGAAAGAGATCATTGATAAGTATGAAAGTGGAGTACGTATCACCGACCTGGTCAGTTGTACATGAAACCAAAATCAACCATCTCTTCTATGTGGGCAAGAAAACGGCAATCAAGGAAGCTGTTGTTGCCAAAGGTTTAACTGTGTTTTCGAAACAAAGATCGCAAGTGATGGAAGATGTTGAGAGACTCTTATTGGTGTGGATAAATGAAAAACAGCTAGCAGGAGATAGCGTCTCTCAAGCGATCATATGTGAAAAGGCTAGGAAGTTGAATGACGAT
Source organism: Cherax quadricarinatus (assembly GCF_026875155.1). Lineage (NCBI taxonomy): Eukaryota > Metazoa > Arthropoda > Malacostraca > Decapoda > Parastacidae > Cherax > Cherax quadricarinatus. The sequence goes on from NC_069413.1 coordinate 21,896,646, forward strand.
TTAATTAAAAAAATGCCTGCAACTAGTGATGATGTGAGTGAATTTAAGGCCAGCAAAGGTTGGTTTGAGAGATTTAAGAAGCGTAATGACATCCATAGTGTGATACGGCATGGTGAGGCTGCCAGTTCGGACCACAAAGCGGCTGAAAAATATGTGCATGAATTCAAGGAGTACATAGAAACTGAAGGACTGGAACCTGAACAAGTGTTTAATTGTGATGAAACAGGCCTGTTCTGGAAGAAAATGCCAAGCAGGACCTACATTACTCAGGAGGAAAAGGCACTCCCAGGACATAAGCCTATGAAAGACAGGCTTACTTTGTTGATGTGTGCCAATGCTAGTGGTGATTGCAAAGTTAAGCCTTTATTAGTGTATCACTCTGAAACTCCCAGAGCGTTCAGGCAAAAGAGAATGTCCTCAAGGATAATTTTGTGTGTGCTGTGGAGGGCAAACAGTAAGGCATGGGTCACTAGGGAATTTTCTATAACTGGTTACACCATGCATTTGCCCCCAATGTGAAAGATTACCTAACTGAAAAGAAATTAGACCTTAAGTGCCTCCTGGGTTAGACAATGCCCCTGGTCATCCTACAGACGTGGCAGAGCGACTTTATGGGGACATGAGCTTCATTAAGGTGAAGTTTTTGCCTCCTAATACCACTCCTCTCCTGCAGCCCATGGACCAGCAGGTCATTTCCAACTTCAAGAAACTGTACACAAAAGCTCTGTTTCAAAAGTGCTTTGAAGTGACCACAGACACTCGATTGACTCTAAAAGAGTTTTGGAAGGATCACTTTAATATCCTCAATTGTGTAAACCTATAGGTAAGGCTTGGGAGGGAGTGACTAAGAGAACCTTGAACTCTGCTTGGAAGAAACTGTGGCCAGAATGTGTAGACAAAAGGGATTTTGAAGGTTTGAGGCTAACCCTGAGAGGTAGTATACCAGTTGAGGAATCAATTGTGGAATTGGGGAAGTCCTTGGGTTGGAGGTTAGTGGGGAGGATGTGGAAGAGTTGGTGGAGGAGGACAATGAAGAACTAACCACTGATGAGCTGATAGATCAACTTCAAGAGCAAGAGGCCAGACCTGGGGAAACTGGTTCAAAGGAGGGGAGAGAGAAATTGAAGGAATTGCCTACTTCAAAGATTAAGGAAATGTGTGCAAAATGGCTTGAAGTGCAAACCTTTTTTGATGAAAATCACCCTCACACAGCTATTGCAAGCTGTGCTGGTGACTGTTACAATGACACTGTTGTGAACCACTTTAGACAAATCATAAAGGAACGAGAGGTACAGGCCACTATGGACAGATATGTTGTGCGAAAGAAGTCCAGTGACTCTGAAGCTGGTCCTAGTGGCATTAAAAGAAGAAGGGAAGTAACCCCAGAAAAGACTTGCTACCTCAAGTCCTAATGGAAGGGATTCCCCTTCTAAACACTAACACTCTCTCTCCCCTCCTCCCATCCCATCAATCATCACCAGATCTTCAATAAAAGTAAGTGTCATGTAATTGTGCATGCCTTTTTCAGTTTGTGTGTACTAAAATTAACATTTTTTTGTGGTAAAAAAATTTTTTTTTCATACTTTTGGGTGTCTTGCACGGATTAATTTTATTTCCATTATTTCTTATGGGGAAAATTAATTCGCATAGCGAACATTTCGCATAACGGCTAGCCCTCTTGCACGGATTAAGTTCGCTATGCGGGGGTCCACTGTATATATATATATATATATATATATATATATATACAGTGGTCCTTCGATAATCATAGGGCTCAAGAGTCATAAATTTCAGAAATCATAGCGATATTTTCATAAAAACATGGACTCGCTAATTGTAGATTGACTCGCGAATAGTAGCTCATCCGGGACGCGTACGCACGCTGTGAGCCGGGCGCCTCCCTACCCAAGCCAGTGTGGAAATTTGGTTTACCATGAGTGAAGTCCCTTCACTTGCTCCTAGAAATATTTCATAATATTCCATTCATTTTAGTGCTTGCAACTACTAAATAAGCTACCATGGCTCCAAAGAAAGCTCCTAGTGCCAAGCCTTTGGTAAAGAAGGTGAGAAATACGATTGAATTTAACAAAAATATCATTGAACAATATGAAAGTGGCGTAAGTGTGGCCGAACTGGCCAGGATGTATAACAAACCCTATACAACAATATGTTCCATCGTGGCCAAGAAAAAGGAAATCAAGGGCGCTGTTGTTGCAAAGGGGGTAAATATGCTGACAAAAATGAGATCACTAGTACTCGAAGAGGTTGAGAAGTTATTATTGGTGTGGATAAACGAGAAACAATTAGCAGGAGATAGTATTATGACGTCGATTATTTGTGAAAAGGCTAGGCAGTTGTACGACTATCTGGTAACGAAATTGCCTGCAAATAGTGGTGATGTGAGTGAATTTAAGGCCAGCAAAGGTTGGTTTGAGAGATTTAAGAACTGTAGTGGCATACACAGTGTGGTAAGGCATGGTGAGGCTGCTAGTTCGGACCACAAAGCGGCTGAAAAATATGTGCATGAATTCAAGGAGTACATAGAGGCTGAAGGACTGAAACCTGAACACGTGTTCAGTTGTGACGAAACAGGCCTCTTTTGAAAGAAAATGCCAAAGAGGACCTACATTACAGAGGAGGAAAAGGCACTGCCAGGACACAAGCCTATGAAAAAACAGGCTGACCTCATGTTCTGTGCTAATGCAGTGTGGTTTTTCAAATGAAGCCGTTACTAGTGTACCATTCTGAAATCCCAGAGTGTTCAGGAAAAACAATGTTATGAAGAGTAAATTGTGTGTGTTTTGGAAATCTAATAGTAAGGCATGGGTCACGAGGACATTTCGTTGATGGTTCAATGAAGTGTTTGGCCCTAGTGTGAAGAATTACCTCCTGGAAAAGAAATTGGATCTCAAGTGCCTCCTAGTAATGGACATTACACCTGCTCATCCTCCAAACTTGGATGACCGAATTTTCGAGGAGTTTGGGTTCATCACAATAAAGTTCTTGCCCCCTAATACCACTCCTCTCCTCCAGCCCATGGACCAGCAGGTCATTTCAAACTTTAAAAAACTCTACACCAAAGCAATGTTTGAAAGGTGCTTGAATGTGACCTCAGACACTCACTTGACCCTACGAGATTTTTGGAAAGAACACTTCAGTATTCTCCACTGCGTAAGCCTTATAGGTAAGGCTTGGGAGGGAGTTACTATCAGGACTTTGAACTCTGCTTGGAGAAAACTGTGGCCAGATTGTGTCCACAAGAGGGACTTTGAAGGATTTGAGGCATCCCGTGATGAGCCTATGTCAGTTGTGAACTCTTGTCGCACTGGGGAGTTCCATGGGGTTGGATGTGAGTTTGGAGGATGTGGAAGAGTTGGTGGAGGACCACAACGAAGAGCTAACCACTGAGGAGCTGCAAGAGCTTCAGCAGGAAGAGCAACAGATTCGCAGCTCAGAATCTTGCTGCAGAGGTGGAGGAAGAGAGATGAAAAGGTGCCTTCTTCAGAAATTAAGGAGATTTTTGAAATGTGGGTTAGGATGGAAAGATTTATGGAGAAACATCACACAGAGAAGGATGTTGCAAGCCATATCGCCAAGTTGTACAGTGACAGAGTCTTGGCCCATTTTAGGGAAGTTTTAAAGAGACGCCAGAAACAGAGCTCTCTGGGCAGTTTTTTTTGCGAGACAGGACTCCAGTGACTCTCAAGGTGGTCCTAGTGGCATTAAGAAACAGAGAAGAGAAGTAACCCCAGAAAAGCACTTGGTACCTGAGGTGTTGATGGAAGGGGATTCCCCTTCCAAACATAAATAATCCAATCTGTCTCCTTCCATACACTAAGAAGAATCGCCAATAAAGGTAAGTGTTATTCTGTTAATGTTTCATTCATGTGCCATTGTATTGTTTATGTACTACATCTATATTTCATGTAAAAAATTTTTTTGTTTTAATACTTCTGGGTGTCAGGAACGGATTAATTGCATTTACATTATTTCTTATGGGGAAAATTGATTCAAAAGTTGTCTATTTCAATAATAGTCCCACTTCCAGGAACAGATTAAGGACGATAATTGAGGGACCACTGTATTATGAAATATTTCGTATGAGCAAGTGAGGGGACTGTCGCTCACTGGTAAACAATGCCACACTGGCTGGGAAGGGAGGCCGGGGCAGCTCAGAGCATGAGTACGCATCCCGGACGAATGACTATTCGCAGTCAATCTAGGAAAATATCGTTACGATTTCCAAAAATTACGACTATCGAGCCCTACGATTATCGAGGGACCACTGTATATCAAATAAATTTTCCTCACTGAAATTAATTGAAATGCCACTAATCCATTCCAGCCCCAAAAAAACAACCTCATTTTTTTTTTGTAATGGGTTTTTAAATAAGTAATATGTATTTATAAATAAAAAATGATTTTTGCCTTTTTGCCAGGTCCCATCAATATTTTAGAACTGCTGGAGTATATATGAAATTCCTTGAAGCACAGTGTAAGATGAGTGTCACTTCCACTGCTGACAGTGCAGCAGTGGTGACATCTGATGATCGTGCACTGCCTTGGCTTTGTCTGTCTGTCTAGTTCTGTCTCTGTTCATCTCTGTCTCTGCTTATCTGTCTTTTGTCTGCCTGTGTTTCTGTCTTCCTGTCTCTTCTTGTCTCTCTGTCTCAGAGAGAGAGAGCTGCTCATGAACCAACAGGTATTACACAAGATGCAGAGTAGGTCACGTCTGATTCCTGAACAAGTGAAAATGTGTATTACTTGCCAGTCATGCTTATTATGCCTTATATCTACAAGCATTGTATAGCACTTTGGATTTTTTGGGTTATCCTAAGTAATGTACACTACGTATAACTATTTATGTGTACCTGTGAGTCAGAGACAGACAGACAGAGAAAGAGACAGACACACAGATAGACACAGACAGAGATAGATACAGACAGGAGGAAATAGAGACAGCCAAAGCAAATCTGCCAGTCAGCCAACCGGCCACCCAACCAGCAGGCCTGCTGAACATGTATTACTGTATATATGTTCCAGAATTGTTTCTCTTTACTTAGGGCATATGTTAAAGAATATTCTAGCAGGATGACATTAGCAGTGGTATCAAAACTGAAAGGATGCTACACACTGGTTATTATCGAGGTTTTAGATATTTCCTCTCCCCTGTGAGTGGCGGCATACCTGAAGCTCTCTCATAACTCAGATTTTGGCTCGCAACTCAAAGCAAAAAACGACCAAGCGACAGCTCATAACTCGGAAAACTTGTAAGTTGGGGCATTCATAAGTCAAGGTACCACTGTAGTAGAAAACACTGTATGGAAAATTCTTGATTACAAACAGAATTCCCTGAATTTTAAAGCTTACTTGAAACTAGAATTTTTTTTCTTGTGAATTTGGGAAATTCAAATTCTGCACTAGTGTTGGAAGAGTTTATTACATCTATGAGAATCTCCCCTTGACTATTTGGTGGTTTATATAAGAGTCAATCCTTGAGTGTTTGGTGATATACATAAGTTTCCCCTTGAGTGTTTGGTGACACATAAGGTTACCCTTGAGTGTTTGGTGACATACATAAACCTCACCTTGAGTGTTTGGTGACATACAGAAGTTTCCTCTTGAGTGTCTGGTGACATACATAATCCTCACCTCAAGTGTTTGGTGACATACGTAAGCCTCACCTCGAGTGTTTGGTGACATACATAAGCCTCACCTTGAGTGTTTGGTGACATACATAAGCCTCACCTCAAGTGTTTGGTGACATATATAAGCCCCACTTTGAGTGTTTGGTGACATACGTAAGCCTCAACTCAAGTGTTTGGTGACATATATAAGCCCCACTTTGAGTGTTTGGTGACATACGTAAGCCTCACCTCAAGTGTTTGGCGACATACATAAGCCTCACCTTGAGTGTTTGGTGACATACATAAGCCTCAACTCCAGTGCTTGGCGACATACATAAGCCTCACCTCGAGTGTTTGGTGGCAATGTGGTAAGTGAGAGCTGGACGTGAATTAAAAATCTCACTGCAGGTCTCACACTGCTGGATCTTCTTTTTCCGTCCTCGTTTTTTCTTGCCGGAGACCTGCGGAGAGTTGAGAGCAGCCTGTCGAAATACACAATAATGAGAACTTGGAAAACAACTCGGTCTCTTTTTGAGACTGGGGTCTTGCCAGCCAGTGCAGAGACATTTTTTAACCCTTTCAGGGTCCCCTGGCCCTCTCCCATACTTGTTCTTAGGGTCGCCCAAATTTAAAAAAAAAAAAAAAAATTATTTTTTTCTTATGAAAAGATAGAGAATCTTTTCCCGATCATAATGACACCAAAAGTATGAAATTTGATGGAAAACTTACAGAATTATGCTCTCACGAAGTTAGTGGTCTCGACGATGTTTACGCATTGGCGATTTTGCCCACTTTGAGCCCTATTTTCGGCCAATTCCAGTGTAATAGTTGACAAAAAACATAACAATTTTGCTAGAACTCCATTTTTTCTATCAAATGAGTACAAGAAACCACCCATTTACCGATTTCAACTATCCAATACAGTGGTCAGAATTTAGCAATTTTGCCAATTTCACACAAAATTCAAAAGATGCCAATTTCCAAATAGGGTCCAGAATAAACAAGACATTCCTGGCACTAAAATAACATTTCCTCTGTTCATTAGTCACATTCCCGTGCCCCTCTTACATTCTTTTGCTTTCCACTTTGAATTTTTATTCTCACAAAAAATAGAAGCTTTACTGTTATGCAGACTACTGTATTAGTGTAGAAATGGTATAAATAATATCAGCGCACTTGTGAAAGAATATAAGACTCACCAGTTGATGTGTATTAGACACTTAGCATGATTTGTTTACTTTTGAACTTTGGTAAAAATCGAATATTTCTGCTACTTTGAGCTCAATTTCAAGGTGCTTTTCATTATAAACCCAGTCAAAATCATCTCAATTTCTGTAATATGTCTTCCATTCTATAAAATGAGACCAGGAAAACTAGAATACAACAATAAATACCATACGAAAATACAGTGCAAAGTCGCTGTTTTAATCCAAAAACAAGGTCAAAGTTTTTTCTCTCATTACGCACTGCGTGCTGCAGGATTTTTTTTTATACTGCGCACACTGACCACATAGACCCATTCTTTCATATGTAGGCCTAGCAGCTTTCTCTCACTAGATTTGAGGGCGCTAGAATTTAGGTGTACTAGTACGTCAAAAACCCTGGTGCATAAGCCATAGCAGTACGTCCGAAACCCTGAAAGGGTTAAACTGGGGTCACAGCAGCCAATGCAGAGACAAGAGTCCACTGCACCAAATGTAAGCAAAGGCTAACGACACCCAAACCTGTCAAACTCAGCTGCAAGACCAGCAATATACTCTGCCTCAGCGCACACTCCATCCATACAGATTATTATTATTATGGAAAGACCCAAAAAAGTGTAACTGAAATTCAATTTTTTTTATTTCTCTGCATAGTATACAATATGGCCAAGAAGGAAAACAAAAGTCTTTCTTTTTACATTTAATAATAATGTGTGATTTACACATTACATAATTTGTAGATGAATGGTTCAGAGAACCGACACGTTGATAAATTAGACACATGTGCAACTCTTGGGTATCTTTATTGAGGAAACGTTTCGCCACACAGTGGCTTCATCAGTCCATACATAGGAGAAACTTGAAGAACAGGAGGAGAATGAGGTAATCAGTCCCTCAACCTTGAGTTGATGTGGTCAGTTCATCAATCTTGAATAGAATACGGCATATGTGCGGAGAAGCAGCTAATAAACCGTAGGCAGGAGAGGCAGCAGATGTAGGTGGTGTCACATTTGTTCAATGTGGAAGTAGGTCATGCCCAAGGGAATTCGTCGTTTGCCTAACCCTTGGGCACGACCTACTTCCACAATGAACAAATGTGACACCACCTACATCTGCTGCACCTCTCCTGCCTACGGTTTATAAGCTGCTTCTCTGCACATATGCCGTATTCTATTCAAGATTGATGGACTGACCACATCGACTCAAGGTTGAGGGACTGATTACCTCATTCTCCTCCTGTTCTTCAAGTTTCTCCTATGTATGAACTGATGAAGCCACTGTGTGGTGAAACGTTTCCTCAATAAAGATACCCAAGAGTTGCACTATGTGTCTAATTTATCAACGTGTCGGTTCCCTGAGCCATTCATCTACAATCCTGTCAGACACTGCAACTTCTTGGGATCTTAATACTTGGGAATTCTTCGCTTGCCTCACCCTTGGGCACGACCTACTTCCACATTGAACAAATGTGACACCACCTACATCTGCTGCACCTCTCCTGCCTACGGTTTATTAGCTGCTTCTCCGCACATATGCCGTATTCTATTCAAGATTGATGGACTGACCACATCGACTCAAGGTTGAGGGACTGATTACCTCATTCTCCTCCTGTTCTTCAAGTTTCTCCTATGTATGGACTGATGAAGCCACTGTATGGCGAAACATTTCCTCAATAAAGATACCCAGGAGTTGCACATGTGTCTAATTTATTACCAACTACCTCATATATTTTTTTTTCTACTTTTTTTTATTATTTTGCTACCTTAACTTGCATATTTTATCTTGTCAATTTAAATCTAGTTATACTCTAATTCTTGTAAACAACTTATACAAGACCTTAGTGCAATTACAATTGAGAGTCTTGTGCCTTTTTTATATCATTAGATTAAACTCAGTTGTACTATAGCTCATTCTAGCTCAATACATAGTCAATACCAAATTCATTATATTAGACCATAGTGTAATTACTAGTGAGAGTCTGGTGCTATTTTAATTTGTATTTTTATATTATTAGATTAAACCTAGTTGTACTATACTCATTCTAGCTCAATACATAGACTATACCAAAGTCATTACATTAGACCTTAGTGCAATTACAAGTGAGAGTCTTGTGCATTTTTAATTTGTATTTTTATATTATAGTTTAATACCTAGTTGTACTTTAGCTCATTCCAGCACAACACATAGACAACACCAACTCCATTATGTGTATTAGTGACATACTCTACATGACCAAAATGCTATAGCTATATACTTGTCCAAACTTCCCACCACTACAGATATCAGACTAAAACTCAACCCACAACTCAGGATATAAAAAACCATAATTTAAACCTAGAAGATGATTGATCACGTTGACCCTGATCTAAACCTCCATAATCTGACACACAATCAAAAACCTACTGGAAAGTAAACTGCCTTTATTACACAGCAACACAAGCCAGCACTATCCTAAACCAATGCTAAAAGTCTATCAGTACTTAACTACAACATCAGGTCCTAAGCAAACACTATGATGACCTCCTGGCACTCCTTGAATCACTAAAGACAACCCTTCTCCTGCATTATTCTTACTGAACCTGGCTTAAGCAGGACATAATAGATATCTACCCTCTACCAGATACACAGCAATCCACAACTGCAGACCATACCAAGTTGGGGGGTATTGCAATCTATTACTCTAACCAATTATCTTGTATTAGCACCACTTGCTTTAGTGATGAATATGGAGAATACATTTTTGCTAATTTTACTGTGAAAAACCTTAAGACGCCTATAACAATCGGTGCCATTTACCGGATACCCCACACAAACATCCCAAATTTCAGTGAGAAAGTAAAGGCACTAATAACAAACAGAGAAATGAATAAGCACCACCTTCTCTTAGCTGGAGACTTCAACATCAACCTTGGCCTACTAGATGATCAGCCTGTAACTGATTTCATCAACAATATGAACAACACACTTCTCATACCAACAATAACTAAACCAACCAGGCTCACTGAAACGAGTGCAACCATAATAGACCACATATGGACCAATATACTAGCCCCCCTTAAATCAGGGATAATCACAGATAGCACTAGAGACCACTACCCTACCTTCCTCTTGACAAACATTAGTAAACCACCATTTGAATACAACAAAGTTTCATGTAGACTCCATGATGAGGCCTCAATAAGGAAGTTCACAGCTGACCTAGAGACTGTTGACTGGCCTACAGAATTCTCCAAGGCCAATGGTATTGACGACTGGACAGACATTTTTCTTAACAAATTACTTAGACTATAAAACAAACATTGTCCTATAAAAACGAAATAGATCACAAACAAACGGCTTGGTTGCCCATGGCTAACCAGCACCATTCTGAAATCCATTGATAAGAAACACCAATATGAAAAGCAATATAGACAGGGCTTAATACACAAAGATATTCGCCGATGACACGAAGATAGGTAGGATAATTGATTCAAACGTAGATGTTAAGGAACTTCAGGAGGATTTAGAGAAACTCTACTCTTGGTCAGAAAAGTGGCAGATGCAGTTCAATGTAGATAAATGCAAGGTTCTGAAGCTCGGGAGTGTCCATAACCCTAGCACTTACAAGTTAAATGATGTAGAACTTAGCCATACAGATTGCGAAAAGGACTTGGGGTTACGGTAAGCAGCAACCTTAAACCAAGACAGCAATGCCTAAGCGTACGTAATAAGGCAAATAGATTACTGGGATTTATATCAAGAAGTGTAAGCAACAGAAGTCCAGAGGTCATACTGCAGCTTTATACATCATTAGTAAGGCCTCACCTAGATTATGCAGCTCAATTCTGGTCTCCATATTACAGAATGGACATAAATTCATTAGAAAACATTCAGCGTAGGATGACTAAATTAATACATAGCATTAGAAATCTTCCTTATGAAGAAAGATTGAAGACTCTTAAGTTACATTCACTTGTTAGAAGAAGAATGAGGGGAGACCTGATCGAAGTGTATAAGTGGAAGATAGGTATTGATAAAGGGGATATTAACAAGGTCTTGAGGATATCTCTCCAAGAGAGAACCCGCAGTAATGGATTTAAATTAGATAAGTTTAGATTTAGAAAGGACATAGGAAAGTATTGGTTTGGAAATAGGGTAGTTGATGAGTGGAACAGTCTACGTAGTTGGGTTATTGAGGCTAGGACTTTGGGTAGTTTCAAATTTAGGTTGGATAAGTACATGAGTGGGAGGGGTTGGATTTGAGAGGGACTTGCACATCGGAGCTTGTTTCTTGGGTGGCATTGAAAATTGGGTTGGTCAAATGTTTGTTAGTGGGATGAATTGTAAAGGACCTGCCTAGTATGGGCCAACAGGCCTGCTGCAGTGTTCCTCCTTTCTTATGTTCTTATGTTCTTATATTCTTAAACACTATTCATCAGTCCTCACCAAAGTAATAAAGAAAGCCAAACAACTATACTACTCCAGTAGATTCACAGACACTAGAGGAGATATAAAAAAGACCTGGAAAACACTCTCTCAGATTCTAGGGACCCAAAAACTGAAAAAAACCAAGAATATTGCCCTAACTAAACCTAATGAAACACCACTGCTTCCCACTGACACAGCTAACAAGATAAACGACTTCTTCTCAACCATAGGTTCTAATCTCGCCAATAAAATCCCACGCACCAATGCCCATGCCGGGACCTACCTAATGGGAATTTCCCAAATTCCTTCTATCTTGCTCCAACTGAGCCCATGGAAGTCACCGAGATTATAAAGTCACTTAAAAATAACTCAGAGAATTTGTCTCATGTCCCACCATTATTGTACAAGAGAGCGGCCCATGTCCTCTCGCATGCTATCTCATTACTTTTTAACAAGTCACTAGAAACTAGCACCTTCCCGAAACTACTCAAGACAGCAAGGGTTACACCAATACATAAAGGTGGTGACCCTACAGATTTAAACAATTATAGGCCAATATCCAACTTACCATTGCTATCCAAAATCTTTGAGAAACTCGTGCACAGGAGACTATATTCATTTATAACGTCACAAAACATACTCAACCCCTGCCCAATTTGGATTCAGGAAAAATAAAAGCACTAAACGATGCAATCATAAAAATGCTAGATCTGCTGTACACAGCATTGGAAAATAAGGAATATCCACTAGGAATTTTTATTGACCTAAGAAAAGCTTTTGACACAGTAGACCACGGCATCCTACTCCACAAACTTGACCATTATGGTATAAGAGGCCATGCGCTTGCATATTTCAAATCTTACCTTACTAATAGGTATCAGTATGTCACCATTAAAGACAGCATCAACAACACAGCCACTTGATACTGGAGTTCCGCAGGGAAGTGTCCTGGTCCCCTGCTCTTCCACATATACATTCAATGATCTTCCAAACGTATCTCAACACCTGAACCCCATTCTCTTTGCTGACGACACGACTTATGTCATCTCTCACCCTAATCTTGCCACCCTCAACACCATTGTAAATGAGGAGCTGATCAAAAATCGACTTGGATGACAGCCAATAAACTTAACCTTAACACTGACAAAACCTACTACATTATGTTTGGTAGCAGAGCAGGAGATGCGCAAATTAACATTAAGATCGACAACACTCTAATTGCCAGCATAATGAGGGCAAATTCCTAGGCCTATACCTCGACAACAACCTGAACTTCAGCACCCATATCCAACACATAACCAAAAAAGTATCCAAAACAGTTGGGATCCTCTCCAAGATACGATACTACTGTGCCGCAAACTGCCCTTCTCACACTATACCATTCACTTATATATCCATACCTCACCTATGCTATATGTGCATGGGGTTCAACTGCAGCAACACACCTAAAGCCAATAATAACCCAACAAAAAGCGCAGTAAGAATAATCACTAAATCCCATCCCTGGCAACACCCCCCCCCCACTCTTCATAGATCTAAACTTACTCCCTGTTCAGTACATCCACACTTACTACTGTGCAATCTACATCTACAGGACCTTAAATTCCAATAGTAACCTTGACCTAAAACGCTTTTTTGATAGTTGCGACAGAACCCACAGGCACAATACCAGACACAAACATCTCTATGACATTCCCCTGTCCGACTAAACCTTTACAAAAATTCAATGTATGTCAAAGGCCCTAAAATCTGGAACACCCTACCTGAAAAATTCTAAAACTGCAGACACATTCATCACCTTCAAAACTACCATCAGAAAACATCGTATCTCCCTGATACACCCTGTCAACTAATTACACGAATACCACCTGGTGGTTAACACTTATACTCACTCACCCATTTGACCGTAAACAGAAATATCAATCTCAATCTCAAAATAATGAATCTTAACTAGTCATAAGTTGGCCTGTGATACTCCAATACTGAAACTATGTATAGTGCCAAAACAAAAGCATTCACATTGCTAAACTCACAAACTAGTATTTAGTCACTTAGCCATAATACCAACTTACCTCATAATTTTGTAATATTTTAAACTTAAGATTTAATTTAAGTCTGCCCGAAATGCCTAGCCATGCTAGGTGTTCTAGTGGTACACTCTGTAATTATTATTTTACTGCATGTAAACAATACAATAACTAAATTCTGTAAACTCAGCATTGTAATCCTTATAGAGAATAAACTTTGAAATTGAATAATATTGTTAGGTACAAACAATGACATTAACAAGCCTGAGTATTTCAAACAGACTAATCCTAATGTTTACACACTACTTAAAACTAGACAGACGTTATGGAGTGGTAAATTTTAATTATTCATTATTTTACATTAATACAAGAGAGAGGTAGCCAAAACTTTGATAACAAGTCTACAAAACTCTCCACAGTGACTACATATCAAACTCTCCACATTGACTATGTTCAAACTTTCCACAGTGACTATGTCTCAAATTCTCCACAGTGACTATGTCTCAAACTTTCCACAGTGACTATGTCTCAAATTCTCCACAGTGACTATGTCTCAAACTTCCACAGTGACTATGCTCAATTCTCACAGTGACTATCTCAAACCTATCTGTCCAAACTCTCCACAGTGACTATGTCTCAAACTTTCCAGTAACTATGTCTCAAACTCTCCACAGTGACTGTGGAGAGTCTGTGTCTAATTCTTAGGTAGTCTTTCAGCACTAGGATTAGTTTGTCCAAAATGCACTGCATAATAATGGCTTTGTTTTGTGTCTACCAGTGCCTTATTACAATGTTTTCTGCCCACCAATCTTATTACAATGTTTTCGTGCCCACCAATCTTATTACAATGTTTTCTGCCCACCAATCTTATTCACAATGTTTCTGCCCACCAATCTTATTACAATGTTTTGTGCCCACCAATCTTATTACAATGTTTTCTGCCCCCAATCTTATTACAATGTTTTGGCCCACCAATCTTATTACAATGTTTTGTGCCCACCAATCTTATTACAATGTTTTCGTGCCCACCAATCTTATTACAATGTTTTGTGCCCACCAATCTTATTACAATGTTTTGTGCCCACCAATCTTATTACAATGTTTTCTGCCCACCAATCTTATTACAATGTTTTCTGCCCACCAATCTTATTACAATGTTTTGTGCCCACCAATCTTATTACAATGTTTTCTGCCCACCAATCTTATTACAATGTTTTCTGCCCACCAATCTTATTACAATGTTTTGTCCCACCAATCTTATTACAATGTTTTCTGCCCACCAATCTTTACAAGTTTCTGCCCACCAATCTTATTACAATGTTTTTCTGCCCACCAATCTTATTACAATGTTTTCTGCCCACCAATCTTATTACAATGTTTTCTGCCCACCAATCTTATTACAATGTTTTCTGCCCACCAATCTTATTACAATGTTTTCTGCCCACCAATCTTATTACAATGTTTTCTGCCACCAATCTTATTACAATGTTAATTCTGGCCCACCAATCTATTTACAATGTTTTCTGCCCACCAATCTATTACAATGTTTTCTGCCCACCAATCTTATTACAATGTTTCTAGCCCACCATCTTAATACAAATGTTTTCTCCCACCAATGTATTACAATGTTCTAACACTAACAATGTCCCACTCAATGTTATTCAAATACATGAACACAATTTTTGTAATGCATACAAGAACAAATAAAATTGATTTGAATTGAACCTGGTTCTGACACCTCTAAAAAGACTATGTCCTAACACGTGTCAGCAAACTGCAGCCCGCGAGCCACATGTCAGCAAACTGCAGCCTGCGAACCACGTGTCAGCAAACTGCAGCCTGCAAGCCATGTGTCAGCAAACTGCAGCCCGCGAGCCACATGTCAGCAAACTGTAGCCCCAAGCCACGTGTCAGCAAACTGCAGCCCGCAAGCCACATGTCACCAAACTGCGGCCAGCGAGCCACATGTCAGCAAACTGCGGCCCGCAAGCCACATGTCAGCAAACTGCTGCCCGCGAGCCACATGTCAGCAAACTGCCGCCCACGAGCCACGTGTCAACAAACTGCAGCCCGCGAGCCACATGTCAGCAAACTGTAGCCACGTGCCACATGTCAGCAAACTGCAGCCCACGAGCCACATGTCAGCAAACTGCAGCCCGCGAGCCACATGTCACAAACTGAACCCACGAGCCACATTCACAACTGCAGCCTGCGAGCCACATGTCACAAACTGCGGCCCGCAAGCCACATGTCAGCAAACTGCCGCCCGCAGCCACATTCAGCAAACTGCCGCCCGCGAGCCACGTGTCAACAAACTGCAGCCCGCAAGCCACATGTCAGCAAATTGCAGCCCGTGAGCCACATGTCAGCAAACAGCAGCCCGCGAGCCACATGTCAGCAAACTGTGGCCCGCGAGCCACATGTCAGCAAACTGCAGCCTGCGACCACATGTCAGCAAACTAGCACACCCGCAAGCCAAATGTCGCAAACTGCCGCCCCGAGCCAGTGTCAGCAAACTGTGGCCCACGAGCCACATGTCAGCAAACTGCCGCCCGCGAGCCACATGTCAGCAAACTGCAGCCCGTGAGCCACGTGTCAGCAAACTGCAGCCACGAGCCACAAGCAGCAAACTGCAGCCCACGAGCCACATGTCAGCAAACTGCAGCCACGAGCCACATGTCACAAACGCGGCCCCGGAGCCACATGTGAGCAAACTGCCGCCCGCGAGCCACATGTCAGCAAACTGCCGCCCGCGAGCCACGTGTCAACAAACTGCAGCCCACAAGCCACATGTCAGCAAACTGCAGCCCGTGAGCCACATGTTAGCAAACCGCAGCCCGCGAGCCACATGTCAGCAAACTGTGGCCCGCGAGCCACATGTCAGCAAACTGCAGCCCGCGAGCCACATGTCAGCAAACTGCAGCCCGCAAGCCACATGTCAGCAAACTGCCGCCCGCGAGCCACGTGTCAGCAAACTGTGGCCCACGAGCCACATGTCAGCAAACTGCCGCCCGCGAGCCACATGTCAGCAAACTGCAGCCCACGAGCCACATGTCAGCAAACTGCAGCCCGCGAGCCACATGTCAGCAAACTGCTGCCCGCGAGCCACATGTCAGCAAACTGCAGCCCGCGAGCCACATGTCAGCAAACTGCTGCCCGCGAGCCACATGTCAGCAAACTGCAGCCCGCGAGCCACATGTCACAAACTGCAGCCTGCGAGCCACATGTCACAAACTGCAGCCGCGAGCCCATGTCAGCAAACAGCAGCCCGCGAGCCACATGTCAGCAAATGCCGCCCGCGAGCCACATGTCAGCAAACTGCAGCCCGCGAGCCACATGTCAGCAACTGCAGCCCGCGAGCCACATGTCAGCAAACTGCAGCCCGCGAGAACATGTCACAAACTGCAGCCCGTGAGCACATGTCAGCAAACGCCGCCCTGAGCCACATGTCAGCAAACTGCAGCCGCGAGCCACATGTCAGCAAACTGCCGCCCGCGAGCCACATGCCAAACTAAGCCCACGAGCCACATGTCAACAAACTGCCCGCCCGCGAGCCACATGTCAGCAAACTGCAGCCGTCGAGCCACATGTCAGCAAACTGCAGCCGCGCAGCCACATGTCAGCAAACCTGCAGCCCGTGAGCCACATGTCAGCAAACTGCAGCCCGCGAGCCACATGTCAGCGAGCCACGTGTCAGCAAACTCCGGCCCACGAGCCACATGTCAGCAAACTGCCGCCCGCGAGCCACATGTCAGCAAACTGCAGCCCGTGAGCCACTGTCAGCAAACTGCAGCCCACGACCACATGTCAGCAAACTGCAGCCCCGAGCCACATGTCACAAACTGCAGCCCACGAGCCACATGTCAGCAAACTGCGGCCCGCGAGCCACATGTGAGCAAACTGCCGCCCGCGAGCCACATGTTAGCAAACTGCTGCCCGCGAGCCACATGTTCGGCAAACGCAGCCCGTGAGCCCATGTCACAAACTGCATCCCGCAGCCACATGTCAGCAAACTGCCACCCCGCGAGCCACATGTCAGCAAACTGCAGCCCGCAAGCCACATGTCAGCAAACTGCAGCCCGTGAGCCACATGTCAGCAAACTGCAGCCCGCGAGTCACATGTCAGCAAACTGTAGCCCGCGAGCCACATGTCAGCAAACTGCAGCCCGCGAACCACATGTCAGCAAAATGCAGCCGCGAGCCACATGTCAGCAACTGCTGCCCGCGACCACATGTCAGCAAACTGCAGCCCCGAGCCACAAGTCAGCAAACTGCAGCCCGCGAGCCACATTCAGCAAACTGCAGCCCGAAGCCACATGTCAGCAAACTGCAGCCTGCAGCCAGCGAGCCACATGTCAGCAAACTGCAGCCCGTGAGCCACGTGTCAGCAAACTGCAGCCCGCGAGCCACATGTCAGCAAACTGCAGCCCGCGAGCCACATGTCAGCAAACTGCAGCCCGCGAGCCACATGTCAGCAAACTGCAGCCTGCGAGCCACATGTCAGCAAACTGCAGCCCGCGAGCCACATGTCAGCAAACTGCAGCCCGCGAGCCACATGTCAGCAAATTGCCGCCCGCGAGCCACATGTCAGCAAACTGCAGCCCGCGAGCCACATGTCAGCAAACTGCAGCCCGCGAGCCACATGTCAGCAAACTGCAGCCCGCGAGATACATGTCAGCAAACTGCAGCCCGTGAGCCACATGTCAGCAAACTGCCGCCCGTGAGCCACATGTCAGCAAACTGCAGCCCGCGAGCCACATGTCAGCAAACTGCCGCCCGCGAGCCACATGTCAGCAAACTGAAGCCCACGAGCCACATGTCAACAAACTGCCGCCCGCGAGCCACATGTCAGCAAACTGCAGCCCGCGAGCCACATGTCAGCAAACTGCAGCCCGCAAGCCACATGTCAGCAAACTGCAGCCCGTGAGCCACATGTCAGCAAACTGCAGCCCGCGAGCCACATGTCAGCGAGCCACGTGTCAGCAAACTGCGGCCCACGAGCCACATGTCAGCAAACTGCCGCCCGCGAGCCACATGTCAGCAAACTGCAGCCCGTGAGCCACGTGTCAGCAAACTGCAGCCCACGAGCCACATGTCAGCAAACTGCAGCCCACGAGCCACATGTCAGCAAACTGCAGCCCACGAGCCACATGTCAGCAAACTGCGGCCCGCGAGCCACATGTGAGCAAACTGCCGCCCGCGAGCCACATGTTAGCAAACCTGCCGCGAGCCACTTCGGCAACGCAGCCCGTGACCACATGTCAGCAAACTGCATCCCGCGAGCCACATGTCAGCAAACTGCCACCCGCGAGCCACATGTCAGCAAACTGCAGCCCGCAAGCCACATGTCAGCAAACTGCAGCCCGTGAGCCACATGTCAGCAAACTGCAGCCCGCGAGTCACATGTCAGCAAACTGTAGCCCGCGAGCCACATGTCAGCAAACTGCAGCCCGCGAACCACATGTCAGCAAAATGCAGCCCGCGAGCCACATGTCAGCAAACTGCTGCCCGCGAGCCACATGTCAGCAAACTGCAGCCCCGAGCCACATGTCAGCAAACTGCAGCCCTGCGAGCACATGTCAGCAAACATGCACCCGCGAGCCACATGTCAGCAAACTGCAGCCTGCAGCCAGCGAGCCACATGTCAGCAAACTGCAGCCCGTGAGCCACGTGTCAGCAAACTGCAGCCCACGAGCCACATGTCAGCAAACTGCAGCCCACGAGCCACATGTCAGCAAACTGCAGCCCACGAGCCACATGTCAGCAAACTGCGGCCCGCGAGCCACATGTGAGCAAACTGCCGCCCGCGAGCCACATGTCAGCAAACTGCTGCCCGCGAGCCACATGTCGGCAAACTGCAGCCCGTGAGCCACATGTCAGCAAACTGCATCCCGCGAGCCACATGTCAGCAAACTGCCACCGCGTAGAGCCACGTGTCAGCAAACTGCAGCCCGCGAGCCACATGTCAGCAAACTGCTGCCCTCGAGCCACATGTCAGCAAACTGCAGCCCACGAGCCACATGTCAGCAAACTGCAGCCCGCGAGCCACATGTCAGCAAACTGTAGCCCGCGAGCCACATGTCAGCAAACTGCAGCCCGCGAACCACATGTCAGCAAACTGCAGCCCACGAGCCACATGTCAGCAAACTGCTGCCCGCAAGCCACATGTCGGCAAACTGCAGCCCGTGAGCCACATGTCAGCAAACTGCATCCCGCGAGCCACATGTCAGCAAACTGCCACCCACGAGCCACGTGTCAGCAAACTGCAGCCCGCGAGCCACATGTCAGCAAACTGCTGCCCTCGAGCCACATGTCAGCAAACTGCAGCCCGCAAGCCACATGTCAGCAAACTGCAGCCCGTGAGCCACATGTCAGCAAACTGCGCCCGCGAGTCACATGTCACAAACTGTAGCCCGCGAGCCACATGTCAGCAAACTGCAGCCCCGAACCCATGTCAGCAAACTGCAGCCCCGACCACATGTCAGCAAACTGCTGCCCCCCCGAGCCACATGTCAGCAAACTGCAGCCCGCGAGCCACATGTCAGCAAACTGCAGCCCGCGAGCCACATGTCAGCAAACTGCAGCCCGCGAGCCACATGTCAGCAAACTGCAGCCTGCAGCCTGCGAGCCACATGTCAGCAAACTGCAGCCCGTGAGCCACGTGTCAGCAAACTGCAGCCCACGAGCCACATGTCAGCAAACTGCAGCCCACGAGCCACATGTCAGCAAACTGCAGCCCACGAGCCACATGTCAGCAAACGTGGCCCGCGAGCCACAGTGGCAAACTTTCCGCCCGCGAGCCACATGTCAGCAAACTGCTGCCCGCGAGCCACATGTCGGCAAACTGCAGCCCGTGAGCCACATGTCAGCAAACTGCATCCCGCGAGCCACATGTCAGCAAACTGCCACCCGCGAGCCACGTGTCAGCAAACTGCAGCCCGCGAGCCACATGTCAGCAAACTGCTGCCCTCGAGCCACATGTCAGCAAACTGCAGCCCACGAGCCACATGTCAGCAAACTGCAGCCCGCGAGCCACATGTCAGCAAACTGTAGCCCGCGAGCCACATGTCAGCAAACTGCAGCCCGCGAACCACATGTCAGCAAACTGCAGCCCACGAGCCACATGTCAGCAAACTGCTGCCCGCGAGCCACATGTCAGCAAACTGCAGCCCGTGAGCCACATGTCAGCAAACTGCAGCCCGCGAGCCACATGTCAGCAAACTGCAGCCCGCGAGCCACATGTCAGCAAACTGCAGCCTGCAAGCCACATGTCAGCAAACTGCAGCCCGCGAGCCACATGTCAGCAAACTGCAGCCCACGAGCCACATGTCAGCAAACTGCCACCCGCGAGCCACATGTCACAAACTGCAGCCCGCGAGCCACAGTCCCGCAAAATGCAGCCCGCGAGCCACATGTCAGCAAACTGCAGCCCGCGAGCCACATGTCTGCAAACTGCAGCCCGCGAGCCACATGTCAGCAAACTGCCACCCACGAGCCACATGTCAGCAAACTGCAGCCCGCGAGCCACATGTCAGCAAACTGCAGCCTGCAGCCTGCGAGCCATATGTCAGCAAACTGCAGCCCGCGAGCCACATGTCAGCAAACTGCCGCCCACGAGCCACATGTCAGCAAACTGCAGCCCACGAGCCACATGTCAGCAAACTGCCGCCCGCGAGCCACATGTCAGCAAACTGCCGCCCGCGAGCCACATGTCAGTAAACTGCAGCCCGTGAGCCACATGTCAGCAAACTGCCGCCCGCAAGCCACGTCAGCAAACTGCTGCCCACGAGCCACATGTCAGCAAACTGCAGCCCGCGAGCCACATGTCAGCAAACTGCCGCCTGCGAGCCATATGTCAGCAAACTGCCGCCCACGAGCCACATGTCATGCGCAACAACTTCAAATATTTATCAATAGTAAAACTAATAAACCCTTATTGTAAGTCACTTCAGTCACTTATTCATTCATTTAAATTTTATTCATTCATTTGTATTTATTTATTTATTTTTTTCCTTGGGCCCTCAAAAAATGTGTGAAATATACGATGTGGCATTCGTAGTGAAAAAGGTTGGAGACCCCTGTATCTAACATGATAAAGTGCAGAGACTATGTAGAATACAGTGGACCCCCGCATAACGATGGCATCACATAGCGATTATTTCGCATACCGCTTACTTTAATTGCAAAAATTTTGCCTCACATACCGCTTAAAAACCCGCTTACCGATTTTCGTCCGAGACGCGTCCAATGTGCGGCCTGAGCCACGCTCACATGTTCCGCCGGTGGCATTGTTTACCAGCCAGCCTCCGCGGTAACATCCAAGCATACAATCGGAATATTTCGTATTATTACAGTGTTTTCGGTGCTTTTTCTGGAAAATAAGTGACCATGGGCCCCAGGAAAGCTTCTAGTGCCAACCCTACAGCAATAAGGGTGAGAATTACAATAGAGATGAAGAAAAAGATCATTGATAAGTATGAAAGTGGAGTGCATGTCTCCGAGCTGGCCAGGTTGTATAATAAACCCCAATCAACCATCGCTACTATTGGTGGTACAGCTGCTGCTGCTGCTGCACTGTCAGCTGCTGCTGCTGCTGCACTGTCAGCTGCTGCTGCTGCTGTAGCACCGTTGTTGGTGTGGCTTATTGAGAATACCAAGAAACAATTAACCCCAGAGGATTTGCCACCCAGGATAACCCAAAAAAGTCAGTGTCATCGAAGACTGTCTAACTTATTTCCATTGGGGTCCTTAATCTTGTCTCCCAGGATGCAACCCACACAAGTCGACTAACACCCAGGTGAACAGGACAAATGCCTGGAACTAGTGCTCATATTGGTGAATTTAAAGCCAGCAAAGGTTGGTTTGAGAGATTTAAGAATCGTAGTGGCATACACAGTGTGATAAGGCCTGTTCTGGAAGAAAATGCCAAACAGGACCTACAGTACTCAGGAGGAAAAGGCACTCCCAGGACACAGTGTCTCATCAGTCATTGCTGCATCTTCAATAAAGGTAAGTGTCATTTATTCTTCATTTAGTAGACTAGTACATGCACAATATATATTGTGCATGTACTACTCTACTATTGTGCATGTATCCTTCTCTTTGTGTGTGGGAAAATGTATATTTCATGTGGTAAAATTTTTTTTTTCATACTTTTGGGTGTCTTGCACGGATTAATTTGATTTCCATTATTTCTTATGGGGAAAATTCATTCACATAGCGATTATTTCGCATAACAATTACCCCTCTTGCACGGATTAAAATCGTTAACCGGGGGTCCACTGTATACAGTAAGATGCACTTGTGAAAGTGTAATGAATGTTGTCTGAATTCTCTGAACAAAGTACAGTGGACCCCCGGTTAATGATATTTTTTCATTCCAGAAGTATGTTCAGGTACCAGTACTGACCGAATTTGTTCCCATAAGGAATATTGTGAAGTAGATTAGTCCATTTCAGACCCCCAAACATACACGTACAAACGCACTTACATAAATACACTTACATAATTGGTCGCATTGGGAGGTGATCGTTAAGCGGGGTCCACTGTACACCTGTCCTGTTTCCTGACAAAACCTTAGTGGGAACAGTTGGTTTTGAGAAAGACTTGCCTTATATGGGTCAGTAGGCCTGCTGCAGTGCTCCTCCATTCTCATGCTCCTATGTAATATTAGTTGTTAAGCTGTGTAAAGCAATAATTTTCTCACCTCCAGTGCAGCCTTTTCTTGTTTTACTTCTTCTGGTATTTCGTGAGCGTGAAATTTTGAGAGGTGTCGCTCATATGCCCACCAAGTTGAGAGGAGCTTGCCACAGTGAGGGCAGTCCATGTCGCGGTGGGTGGCGGACTTGTGCACGTGAAGTGTCTGGGGCGAGGGTGCACAAAACGTACAGTACGGGCAAGGTAAGACGCCAGTTCTTACGCTGCTTACTCTTGAAATCTGCAAATCAAAATGCAAATACAAATATACAAATATTTTATTTCTTTCTGCGGTATAGGCCGGCCCCGCTTTACAGCACTTCACTTTAAAGTGTTTCACTAATACAGCGGTTTTCAATTATACTCATTCTTCATTTATTCAGACTTTCTACAGTAAATATATTCACCACTTACTGTAAGTTAAGAGTGAAAATATTTTAAGGCAAGTAATGTGTGTACTGTACAGGCATTTTTTTTAGGCCTAGCTCTATTGCTCACTTTATATGATAGTGTAAACATGCTGCCAGATTTTTATATACATTTTAAAGTGAAAAACTTTTGGCTATACAGTGGTACCTCGGGATATGAACAGCTCAAAATGTGAACAATTATGTAAGTGTGTTTATGTAAGTGCTTTTGTAAGTGTATTTTTTGGGGTCTGAAATGGATTAATCTAATTTACATTATTCCTTATGGGAACAAATTCGTTCTGTATCAGCACTCGAACAACCTCCTGGAACGAAATAAGTTCGTATCTTGAGGTACCACTGTATTTCCCTTTACAGCAGAAACCTGGAACCTAACCTGCTGTACAAGCAAGGTCCTACAGTAGCCTGGAACCTAACTTGCTGTATAAGCAGGGTCCTACAGTAGCCTGGAACCTAACCTGCTGTATAAGCAGGGTCCTACAGTAGCCTGGAATCTAACCTGCTGTATAAGCAGGGCCCTACAGTAGCCTGGAACCTAACCTGCTGTATAAGCAGGGTCCTACAGTAGCCTGGAACCTAACCTGCTGTATAAGCATTTTCTTACAGTAGCCTGGAACCTAATCTGCTGTATAAGCAGGGTCCTACAATAGCCTGGAACCTAACTTGCTGTATAAGCAGGGTCCTACAGTAGCCTGGAACCTAACTGGCTGTATAAGCAGGGTCCTACAGTAGCCTGGAACATAACTTGCTGTATAAGCAGGGTCCTACAGTAGCCTGGAACCTAACTTGCTGTATAAGCAGGCCCCTTCAGTAGCCTGGAACATAACCTGCTGTATAAGCAGGGTCCTACAGTAGCCTGCAACCTAATGTGCTGTATGAGCAGGGCCCTACAGTAGCCTGGAACCTAACATGCTGTATAAGTAGGCCCCTACAGTAACCTGGAACCTAACCTGTTGTATAAGCAGGGTCCTACAGCAGCCTGGAACCTAACTTGCTGTATAAGCAGGGCCCTACAGTAGCCTGGAACCTAACCTGCTGTATAAGCAGGGTCCTATAGTAGCCTGGAACCTAACCTGCTGTATAAGCAGGGTCCTACAGTAGCCTGGAACCTAACCTGCTGTATAAGCAGGGTCCTACAGTAGCCTGGAACCTAACTTGCTGTATAAGCAGGGTCCTACAGTAGCCTGGAACATAACTTGCTGTATAAGCAGGGTCCTACAGTAGCCTGGAACCTAACTTGCTGTATAAGCAGGCCCCTACAGTAGCCTGGAACATAACCTGCTGTATAAGCAGGGTCCTACAGTAGCCTGCAACCTAATGTGCTGTATGAGCAGGGCCCTACAGTAGCCTGGAACCTAACATGCTGTATAAGTAGGCCCCTACAGTAACCTGGAACCTAACCTGTTGTATAAGCAGGGTCCTACAGCAGCCTGGAACCTAACTTGCTGTATAAGCAGGGCCCTACAGTAGCCTGGAACCTAACCTGCTGTATAAGCAGGGTCCTATAGTAGCCTGGAACCTAACCTGCTGTATAAGCAGGGTCCTACAGTAGCCTGGAACCTAACCTGCTGTATAAGCAGGGTCCTACAGTAGCCTGGAACCTAACCTGCTGTATAAGCTGGGTCCTACAGTAGCCTGGAACCTAACCTGCTGTATAAGCTGAGTCCTACAGTAGCCTGGAACCTAACCTGCTGTATAAGCAGGGCCCTACAGTACCCCTGAAAATACACTTACAAAAGCACTTACAAAAATACACTTACATAATTGTTCAAGTAGGGAGCTGTTCGAAACTCAAGGTACCTTTGTATTTCCATTATTATTATTATTATTATTATTATTATTATTATTATTATTATTATATGGATCATACCACTACACCCATAGGGGTTATGCTTGGAGAGCTGGATGGCATTCCAAATGATTTAGATGAAGAAAAATTGGATATCACATTGGAGGGAGGGAGTACGGAAGAAGTGAATGTGTTCAGGTACTATTTGGGAGTTGACTTGTCAGTGGATGGGGGTTTAATAATAATAATAATAATTTTATATACTACAAGTACATGTGCAAGGTATACAATCCTAGGTAACATAAATGACATACTACTATACAGAATGTCCCTTGTTATGCTAGAGCATTTCAGGCAAATTATGTCAGTTTTGTCCCAGGATGCGACCCACACCGGTCGACTAACACCCAGGTATCCATTTTACTGATGGGTGAACATAGACAACCGTGTAAGGAAATACGTCCAATGTTTCCACCCCTTTGCTGGGAATTGAACCCGGACTCTCACTGTGTGCAGCAAGAGCTTTTGCCACCAGGCCTACAGGGCACTGTGGCCTGGAGGTTAACCATAGAATTGATGAAGGAAAGAAAGCTGAGTGGTGCATTGAGGTATCTGTGGAGACAAAAAACATATTCAGGTTGGATCCAAAGAAGGGGAGAACAGGTCCAGTTCTTTGGATCAAGAGCCCCTCACTAGTATCAAGGAACCTCCCTCGAGGGAAATGGGTCATACAGCACCTGGGAAATGGGAGATAAATTAGATTCAAGGAAGTGAGTAGATCTAATTTCTTGAATCACGAGCACTTCACCAGCAGGTTCTGAAAGAACCTACAAAAAGTACAGTTTTACTGTACTTTTTGTAGGTCCTTTCAGAATAATTTGCACTTGTGGTTGTGGGTGTCCCTTAGCTGGGTTGGTAGCACAATCACCTCACACACTGAGGTCTGTGGTTCAATCCCAGGGACAGGTGGAAACACTGAGAGTGTTTCCTTAACCCTTTGACTGTTTTGGTCGTATATATATGTCTTACGAGGTACTGTGTTTGACATATATAGACTCATAAATTCTAGCGGCTTCAAATCAAGCAGGAGAAAGCTGGTAGGTCCACATGTGAGAGAATGGGTCTGTGTGGTCAGTGTGCACCATATAAAAAAAATCCTGGAGCACGCAGTGCATGAGAAAAAAAAAAACTCCAACCGTTTTTTTTAATTAAAATGCCGACTTTGTCGTCTATTTTCGTAGAGTATTTATGGTTGTATTCTCGTTTTCTTGGTCTCATTTGATAGAATGGAAAACCTGTTATAGAAATAGAGGTAATTTTATTGGTTTTACTATAAAATGAACCTGGAAATGGAGCTCAAAATAGGGGAAATACTTGATTTTTGCCGATGTTCAAAAGTAAACAAATGATGTCATTGTCCAATAAATGTCCAACTAGCCATTCTAATATGCAGTCATGAATGGGTTGATGTTATTTATACAATTATTACAATATTGCAGTAGTCTGCATAACAGTAAATCTTCTATTTTTTGTTTGAATAAAAATTCAAAATAGAAAGCAAGAGTAATATCAGAGAGGTCTGGAGACATGACTGATGAACAAAGAAAATGTTATTTTAGAGCCAGGAATGTCTGCATTGTTCATTCTGGACCTTATTTTGAAATTGTCATATTTTGTAATTTTCATGAAATTGACAAATTGCAAATTTCTGACCACGTTATTGGGTAGCTGAAATCGGTAAATGGGCAGTTTCTTGTACTCAATCGATAGAAAAAATGGAATTCTAAAGAAATAGCTATGAGTTTGGTAGACTGGAACAATGAAATTAGCTGAAAATAGGGCACAAAGTGGGTGAAATAGCCGATTTGTAAATATTACCGAGGTCGCTAACTTCGTGAGAGCGTAATTCCGTCAGTTTCCCATCAAATTTCGTTTTTTTTATATCATTACAATCGGGAAAAGATTCTCTATCATTTCATAAGAGAAATTTTTTTTTTTTTGAAACTTTGTGACACCAGGAGACACCTTAGGATTGGGGGTTGCGACAGTCAAGGGGTTAAAACACTTGCTGGTCCTGTTCACCTAGCAGTAAATATGTAGGTACCTGAGTGTTAGCTGACTGGTATGGGTCACATCCTGTGGACAAAATTAACCTAATTTGACCAAAATGCTGTGCATAACCAAAATGTCACCCATCACTGTACATTGTAAAATGTAGAAATATATCTTAGTCCAAAACTTTGGGCAGTTTCATATACAAGTTAAATAAATACGAGTGAGAGGGGGTTAGGTTTAAGTGGGACTTGAACGAGTTAATAGGGTTGTCAAAGTGTATTCCTTGGGTAGCACTGAAAATGGGTTGGGCAAATATTTATGTTAGTGGGTTTTGGCCAGGACTGCTGTAATGTTCCTCCTTTCTTCGATAGTTGTATTGTAGTAACAGCATGAGCAATAATAACGGTGTATACATATCAGCACTGGTGGCAGTGGCAAAGGATGATGTCAACTTGTTACAACCTAACCTAACTTGTTACAGCCTAACCTAACTCAACCTAACTTGTTACAACCTAACCTAACCTAACAAATCTCAGGTTATAAGCCACAACAAACACTGAAGAATGGGGAAATGTCCTCTCTATTTGGCCGAAAGAAGAGGGAAGGGTGAGAGAATCAAGGTCTGATCTGAGGGGGAAATATAAGGGAGTGTTTCGATTTTATGCAAATTTATATTGTGATTCAGCAGTGGTAAATTATGACATTCATGGGGAGGTGCTAAACCCACAGGGGTCATAGAGTAGCTGGGAAAATGGGAGACAATGAGGTGCAATTTAACCCGTAAAAGGTCCAAACGGATATATACATTCACTACCCCAGTGCCCTGAATATTTTGAAAAATAAAAAAATCGTTTTTTTTTATAGAAAAAAGGGGCACATTTTTCTAAGTGTTATAGGGTAAAAAAAAAATTTAGGGTCAGTACTTACCGAGATATGAGGCCGGAATTGGCACTTGGCGACCCCTGGGGGCAACATGGACACAGCCGCTTGCAGAAACTCCATATTTCCCGTTTTTTCCTTTTTTTTTTTCTTTTCTTGGGTTTTTTGATAGAACTTTTTTTTTACAGTAATTCTTTGATTACAATGTAAATTGTTGCTTATACACCAATAATAATAAAAAATTTTATTACATATTTCACAGACACATATGTACACACGACAGGTGATTTTGGCCCAGGGGCCCTGGTGGCTAAAGCTCCCTTCACACAGGAGGCCGGGTCGATTCCCGCGGGTGGAAATTTTCGACAACTTTCCTTACACTGTTGTCCTGTTCACCTAGCAGCAAATAGGTACCTGGGTGTTAGTCGACTGGTGTGGGTCGCATCCTGGGGGACAAGATTAAGAACCCCAATGGAAATAAGTTAGACCAGGTCCTTGATGAGGCACTGACTTTCTTTGGGTTATCCTGGGTGCTAACCTCCGGGGTTTAAAAATCCGAACGAAATCTTATCTTATCTTATCTTGCACACCTGGCTGAATCACACATTATTATCTACAACTATATACAAGAATTTACATGTCCCACTTATGTTTCTAGAACTCCACGATTGTATGATCTCCATGAAAGCATGGATTCATACAGAGTGCCACCCCACACTGGTGACAAATGTATTGTGTGTCTTTTCGCTGTTGGGGTCATTTTGTGGTGGTAGCACACACAACACACTTTTTCTGGGAATGCTTCTTCTTTGGGGTAGGTGGTATTGGTACCAAGCACAGGACAGTTAGGGATGATTCGGGTTTTTGGCAACTTCCCCCATCGGCTGTGGTTGGGGGACAGTTGTGGTGTGACAGGTCACTGTTGAGGGGGAGGTACAGGTGTGGTACCATACTTTTTTGCAATCTGTTTTACAACTCAAGGAGAATTCTGCAAACGTTGTCGTTTCGTCTTTATTTCGTACATATTGAATGCATTGAGCACTGCCAATGTCTATAAGGTGAAAAAACAGTTTTATATACCACTTGCGACTCCTACGCACACAGTCAATGAACCCTATCATCTTGTCACACTTGTCAACGAGTCGCATATTGTTTGTATAGTCGACAACAGCAGCTGGCTTGACAATACGTTCATTGGTCTCCCTGTTCACTTTGTCTGTTTGTACCATCTTGTTTCTGTGGATGGTTGACAGCAATGTCACGTCCCATTTGTCATGCCACATCAGTGCCATGATGTCATTGGCATGAAATGCTTGCACTGCACCTTCAATACTGCCTCCACTGAACCTTGGCATATTCCTTCTCACTGTTCCACACATATCAGTATTGTTCACACGTAGGAAATCAGCGAGCATAGGGCTTGTATACCAGTTGTCTGTGTACAATGTATGGCCCTTGCCAAGGTATGGTTCTATCATTTTTCAAACAACATCACCAGAAATGCCCAACATGCATCTGGTATCGTCAAGTGTGTTTTTCCCGGTGTATACAATCACATCTAATACAAGACCACTCTCACAGTCACACAAAACAAACAGTTTTATACCAAAGCGATGACGTTTGCTTGGTATATATTGTTTGAATGACAAGCATCCCTTGAACAAAATCAAGGACTCGTCAACAACAATATTCTTGAAGGGATAAAAGTAGGCACTGAATTTCTGCTTCATATAGATAACCACTTCCCGGATTTTGTATAGAAGGTCATTCCTGTTGGGCCTATTCCTGTCTGAGAAGTGCAACATTCGTAGCAACAGAATGAATCTGTTGCAGGGAAGGAGGTCACGGAAGACAGTACTGATAAAGTGGTCTGTGGCCCAGTAGTTACGTATATTGTTCTTATAGGTATGTGGCATAAGCATGACAGTGCCAAGGAATAAATACATTTCATCCGCTGTTGTATCTTTCCATCTGCGCAGCCGTGACAATTCCCCAACATCTGGTGTATTGTCCATGATATAATGGTAATAATTGTTCATCTGGGTCACTATCAAGTTCATTATAGGCTCGTCAAAGTATAACTGGAAAAAGTCTAACTCTGTCGACTCATTCGTTATGGGACATTCTGGCAGGATGCCACTTCCACTCGCATCAAAATCAAAAGGCTCTGGCACGA
The DNA here is from genome assembly GCF_026875155.1 of Cherax quadricarinatus. Classification (NCBI taxonomy): domain Eukaryota; kingdom Metazoa; phylum Arthropoda; class Malacostraca; order Decapoda; family Parastacidae; genus Cherax; species Cherax quadricarinatus. The sequence continues at coordinate 21,926,932 of NC_069413.1, forward strand.
ATATACTTTGTGTCCAGTTCCACTCTCGGTCACATGGTGCAGGGTAGACCTCTGGCATGGGGCGAGGGGGAGCAGGAGGGGGGACAGGAGTGGTGGCAGCACATGGTTGAGGGGGTGCCGGGCGGTCCTTTGTCTGTCCACCCACCGTGCCATGTGGTCCAGGCACCATGCCACCCACCACTATTTCCTCCATCCCCACATATTCACCTTCATTATCACTTTCACTATCAGTGGCAGGGGTTTTGGATCGTGACCTGCCACGACCCTTGCCTCTGATTGCACATGGCACACTGCCTGAACGTAGGTAATGACGCCTAAAAGTACGCTTCACTGGTGAATAATGGCCACTGTCACTAGACGAATCCTCTAATGGCATAAAATCAATCTCATCATCACTTATATCACTTTCACTATCACTACTAAAACACCGGGAAAATGATAGTTTCCTCTTGCGTAGTTGCCTATGGGTAACACTTGCCACTCCAGAGGTGCTGGGCCCAGGGTCTTGTGTGGCCACACTGGCCACCCCAGAAGTGTTTGGCCCAGGGTCTGGTGTGGCCACACTGGCCACCCCAGAAGTGCTTGTCCCAGGGTCTAGTGTGGCCACACTGGCCACCCCAGAGGTGATGGGCTGAGGGTCATCTGGGTTATCATCTATATTTTAACTATTTCCTTGATTATTAGTAGCCACATCTGTGTCAAATCCACTAAACTGACCTTCCATATCACTTTCCTCAAATAATAGAGTGTTAATACGACGAGGCGTGAGTGAATCATGAGGATGTGCCATGATGTTGACCCAAGATGGAGCTGAATGTAATTGGTCTTACCATGCGGTACCCAGGCATCCCAGATTTTTTTGATACTGCGCACAATGAGTGTGCACATCCATTCTCTCATGTCTAGGCGACTCAGGCCTATCGCACCAATTTTGAAGGAATGAAAAATAAAATGTAAATATACGTTTGGGGCAGTAGTAGCAAAAACGTATATATATGTTTGGACCGTTTACGGGTTAAGAAAGGGGAAAAACAGTCATCAAGGAGCCTCCCTTGAGGGAAGCTCAGCGTTTTTAAAACATTTAAAAAGTTCAAATGTAGTACAAACATAGCATATAGTGCTAACAATTTGTGGTTAAACACCACAAGTTCCCAGGACTGAAATGTTTCTAAAATCAAGTGTTCTCAGTGTTTACTTCCACAGGCATACCTCACTAACACAGTGCTCACTTTAGAGTGCTTTGCTACTATGGCACCTTCCAGTTATATTTATCATTTATGGTGGTGATGCACAAATTACTGATTTTCAGATGAATTGAGCATTTATTTATTATTTTTACTTTAGTATTTTTTAAGTCTAGTGTTATTGTGCACTTAATAAATGATAATGTAAACATGTTTCTAGGCTTTTATATGCACTGGCTGTGATTCACGTTATGGCAGCAGTCTGGAACCTGTTGTATTAGCAAGGTATGCCTGAATACCTTTATCCGCAGTGCAAAAGCCTTCAAAAGGAATGTTGACAGATACCCCTAGAGCAGGGGTCCCTAACATATGGCCCTTCTAGGAAATGGATGCAGCTCTCACATGAAATTATGAATTCACTTTTATGTAGGTTTCACACTGCACAGTATCAACATTTACAAAATCTGGCTTTCCCAAATTGGCCCTTTCATACTAAAAGGTTGGGGATTACTGTCCTAGAGAACTCCAGAGAAGCTGAGCTTTGGTGCATATGATGGACTGTGTGCTGCTACCTCCAAAAGCCTGACTGATCAGGCTGGTAACCAAGAAACCTGGTACAGGACCAGAAAGTCTGGTTGGGACGACAGGAACCTTCAACAAGAAGGTAGTACTAAGTGTCTTGTGTGTAAGTGTGAATGTGTGTTTTATTATCACCTTGGTGTGTACATATTGCAACATATAGTACCTCCATGTATATACACTATGAAATATATCTCTGTGTATTCACCATGAAATATACGAGCTCCTGGCCCCGCCTCTTCACTGATCGCTACTAGGTCACTCTCCCTGAACCGTGAGCTTTATCATACCTCTGCTTAAAGCTATGTATGGATCCTGCCTCCACTACATGGGGCTATATACTCTGATACACACCTCAGTCTGTTGGCACTGAGATATACACTCTCTGATGTATATACACCTTGATGTGTGTATGTATATACTCTGAGAGACACATCTCAATCTATGTTCACATGAAATATACACAACTCTGTATATACAGTGATACATACCTTGGTGTACACACACTGAAAGATGCATACCTCAGTCTATATACTCAGAGATAAAGGATTAAGTTCATTTCTAGGAAGTATGGTTTACATGTGTATACACACCTCAAAGTATATACAGATTCATACCTTTGTGTATATACTTGATACATACCTATATAAAGCTGCTCCTCGACTTACAATGGGGGTTACATTCCAGTGAACCCATCGTAGGTTGAATATATGTTAAATCTGTCACTGAATAAACAAATAATTACTGTAACTAAATACCAGTATTGAAAAGTAAATAAATTAATACAAATTACAGACTTGCTGCCTTCATGCTGGGTAATTATCTTAATTTTCATCTCCAGAGTACAGGTACCATCCGACTTACAACCGAGTTCAGTTCTGACCAACCGGTCGTAAGTCGAAATGGACGTAAGTCGAACCTTACTACTGAAAAATAATATCACATTTTTGTAATGACTTTATTTTATTGTTTTATTTTGGTATTTCATTTTTTACTTTACTTTTTATGCTGTTAGTACTGTATTTTATACTGTAAGGTTTAGGTTAAACACTGTGTACAACACAAACAGTTGTTTATTTCCCAGAAATTTGGCATACAAAACACAGTCGTAAGTCGAATGGTTGTATGTCGAGCTGGTCGTAAGTCGGAGGGTAGGTGTAATTGCTTTTGCACCAACGTAAGGTCAAAATATCATAAGTTGAACCATTGTAAGTCGAGGCGCTCCTGTGTGCCATAAAAAAATTATATGCCTCGGTGTACATACCCTTGCATACCATGATGGGAATTCAAAGTAGTGTGGCAGATTTTGGTTTTGCTCTTGAGTGCATACAAGAGGGCCTCACTTTAGAGCACTTTGCTTTAAAGCATTTTGCTAATGCAGCAGTTATTAATTATACCCATTCTTCATTTATTCAGACTTCCTACAACAAATATATTCATCACTCACTTTAAGCAAAAGACAAAAATATTTTAAGGTAACCTAAACTGCTGTATGAGTGGGTCCCTGCAGTGTCCTGGAACCTAACGTGCTGTATAAGCAAGGCCCTACAGTAGCCCAGAACCTAACCTGATGTATAAGTGGGGCCCTACAGTAGTCAGGAACCCAACCTGCTGTATAAGTGGGGGCCCTACAGTAGCCCGGAGCCCAGCCTACTGTATAAGTGTGGCCCTCCTGTACAATACAGTTGGTTTGTGGATAACTAATCAACAGCTAATTGATTTAATCATTTATTCAATTGTGTTAAATTTACAACATTTTTTACAAGAGTCCGTAACAGAATGAATGGTGATTTACATGAATAAATATGTATGACTGTTTTGTACACATGACTGGTATATACACATGACTAGTATGTACACATGACTGATAAGTATATATATACATGTATATGATTGGTATTTATACATCCATATAAACAGTCCATAGCTGCTATGTATACATGAGTAAAATTAATATGGCTGATATGTATACATCACAGATATGCATACATGACTGTTAAGTATTATTAAGTGCAATTTATTTATTTATTTATTTATTTATTTAGTAATTTGAGCATACATACAGAGGTACAAAAAAAAAATAACAGGTAAGAGCAGCATGCCAAAGCCACTTATATGCATAGCATTACGGGCTGGCTTAAAATTTACTTAAGATTAACTAAGCAATGATGAAATCAGTGATAAGACATTATTGTAAACAGATAACTATAAAGCACAAATGAATATTACAAAGACAGGTCATATGGTTGCATGCATTGTTGTACATTCAGTCGAATGGAGTATTCTGTTAGATTGGGTTTTAGGTTTAACATTTATGTGATATAATTGTGAGAAACATTTAAGATATACAATTTATAAGGTTCAGTTATGCAGTACAGTGGACCCCCGGATAACGATATTTTTTCATTCCAGAAGTATGTTCAGGTGCCAGTACTGACCGAATTTGTTCCCATAAGGAATATTGTGAAGTAGATTAGTCCATTTCAGACCCCCAAACATACACGTACAAACGCACTTACATAAATACACTTACATAACTGGTCGCATTGGGAGGTGATCGTTAAGCAGGGGTCCACTGTATTTATTTGGTTTTGGGTGAGTAAGTGATCTCTGAGAAGAGACTTGAATTTATAAACAGGTAGTGTTTCTTTTATATTTACAGGTAATGAATTCCAGATTTTAGGGCCTTTGATGTGCATTGAGTTTTTGCATAGCGTGAGATGGACACAAGGAACATCAAAGAGTGATCTGTGCCTTGTGTTATGGTCATGTGTTCTGTTGAGGTTGGCAAGATGTTTGAGGGGAGGGTTAATATCAGAGTTAAGTGTTCTATGTATGTAATAGGTGCAGTAATAAGTATGGATGTTTTGTATGGTGAGTAGGTTGAGTGTTTTGAATATTGGTGGAGTGTACTGCCTGTAGTGAGAATTTGTTATCATTCTAACTGCAGCCTTTTGTTGGGTAATTAGTGGTCTGAGATTGTTAATTGTTGTTGACCCCCATGCACAAATTCCATAGGTGATATAGGGGTAAATAAGAGAGTGATATAGAGCCAGGAGGGCTGACTGTGGAGCATAGTACCGTATCTTCGATAGTATACTTACAGTCTTGGAAATTTTCTTAGAAATTTGTTGTATATGTGTATGAAATTTGAGTCTATTATCAAGGTGGATTCCTAAGAATTTTCCCTCTGTTAGCTTTGTGATAGGTGATCCATTTATCATTATGTTAAGAGGGACATCTGTAGCTCTGTTACCAAACTGAATGAAGTAGGTTTTGTCAATGTTTAGTGTAAGTTTGTTAGTCCTCAGTGTTTAGTGTTAAGTTTGTTAGTCCTCATCCAGGTAGATATTTTCTGTAATTCGGTATTTACAGTATTGGCTAGCATGACTGGGCTCGGGTGAGAGAAGACGTATGTAGTGTCATCTGCAAATAGTGTGGGTTTGAGTAATTGCGAAGCATTTGGTAGGTCATTTATGTATAGGATGTATTTTTATGTATAGGATGTACATGGATTGCAGACATGAATACAGTGGACCCCCGGTTCACGATATTAATCCGTTCCTGAGAGCTCATCATAAACCAAAATTATCGGAAAGCGAATCAATTTTCCCCATAAGAAATAATGGAAATCAAATTAATCCGTGCAAGACACCCAAAAGTATGAAAAAAAAAAACTTTTACCACATGAAATATTAAGTTTAATGCAATAGAATAATTACAATAACAACAACAACAATAGAATAATATGTAACAAAAGAATAATTGACACTTACCTCTAATGAAGATCTGGTGATGATTGATGGGATGGGAGGAGGGGAGTGTGTGGATGGTGTTAGCATTTAGAAGGGGAATCACCCTCCATTAGGACTTGAGGTAGCAAGTCCTTTTCCGGGGTTACTTCCCTTCTTCTTTTAATGCCACTAGGACCAGGTTGAGAGTCACTGGACTTGTGTCGCACAACATATCTGTCCATAGAGGCCTGTACCACTCGTTCCTTTATGACTTTCCTAAAGTGTTTCACAACATTGTCAGTGTACAGGTTGCCAACACGGCTTGCAATAGCTGTGTGAGGGTGATTTTCATCCATAAAGATTTGCGCTTCAAGCCACTTTGCACACATTTCCTTAATTTCAATAGTCATATTTTGCAGAAACAAGCACCAAAAACAGTGATAATATGGATAATATAGAATGTACCGAATGTATCCTTAGATGCGCATACACTGGCTGGCTTGTAAACACTGGACACATCTCGTACGAATAGTATTGCATACTGGGTTTTGTAACAGGAACTGAGGCAAATTTTTTGCGATATAATGCATCGGTTACCGGATTTATCGGATACCGATAGCTTCGCAAACCGGGGGTCCACTGTACTATGTAGACATGACTTATGCATACATAACTACCATGCATACATGACTGCTATGTAGACATGACTGCTGTATATAGATGACTTCTTTGCAGACATGACTGCTATGTAGACATGACTGCTATGTAGACATGACTGCTATAGACATGACTGCTATGTAGACATGACTGCTATGTAGACATGACTGCTATATAGACATGACTGCCTTGTGAAAGTAATCACAAACAGGGAACTCACAATGGTTCATTTACATAGTAAATAATATATTCTGGGCAACAGCAACACAGCGATGTGAAATTCCACACATTTATGCATTTCTCACATGAGTCGCTACTTTACACCCAACTTTTTTTTTTTTTTAATGCAAGTGGCCATTTCTCACCAAGATAGGGCCACCCAGAAGGGAGGAAATGCATTCACTATCATTTATTCGTTATCCAAAGTGCACTGCATATTGGTTTTCTCTTGGGCCTAAGAGCATTTTATGTGAAATGTGTCACCCGTATACTGCAGAAAAGATATTAATTATATGTATTGTTTGTTTTGCCAAAGGTGCACCAATGTCACTATTCTGGTGGCCCTTGGAACTGCAACATCCTCATTCCTCCTTCAGAGTGCAGGCACTGTATGTCTCACCTCCAGGACTCCAGTCTGGATGACCAGTTCCCCCTGAATTCCTTCATAAATGTTACCTTGCTCACTCCAGTACCTCACCTACCTTCATCCATCCCACCACACATATTCAACCTCCTGTCCATGTGTGGCAGGGGAGGACAGCTGTGGACCAACACTTTCACCTATCTCCCACAGATGCTCATCACCCATACCCCCTCCCCACCATGCTTTTGTGGACTTCACTCCTCCCTCTCACGTTTGCACCCACCTCTCTCCCAAACACTTGCCCTCGCCTGCATATACTCACCCACCTGCCTCTGCCCGTCCCCACACCAGTGCCCAACTGACCACATGTTACAGTGCCACATGGGATGTACTGGAGTAGGCATGTGGGATGGCAGCGACAGTATGTACCTACAGACCACTTTCACCCATTTGGTCTAACCTTCACTCACCTGTCTTCACCCAGTACCTTGTCCTCATCTACTAACTCCCATGCTCCCACCCACTAGCTCACAAGACAATGTACTAACCCTGAGGTTCACTGCAAGACAGAAGAAAAGACTGCAGTACATGCCACATTTTCCCCTACATTTACTCCGCCATGTAAACTGATTTTTATAACATACACCAAAAATACGCCAGAATTCTGCAAAATGTTTTAAAAAACGTATTAACAGACTGCATGTTATCCAGGGGTCTAATGTAAACAATAGCTGCTGAGCACCTGGTGAATGGGAAGCAAACAGGCTTGATCCAAGAAGGAAAAAATGCATTGGCCATCTCCCACCAAGGCAGGGTGACCTAAAGAGAAAAATTATTTTTTTCAACATACCGGCCGTCTCCCACTGAGGCAGGGTGACCTAAACAGAAAAACGAAAGTTTTTCTTTTTACATTTAGTAATTTATATGGAGGAAGGGGTTACCAGTTCTTTGCTTCCACTAAGAGCTTTACCTATTTGTAAAAACTGCCACATAGGCATGTGTGTTTTTTCCATGTACACTCACGTGTGCACACATGGTTATGTTTTACCTTAATAACCTGCCATAACAGTAAGGATCCAAAGAAGAAAACACATTCACCATCACTCAATCATTACCAGAAGTGTGTTGACATCACGAGTTACCTCCCTGACTGCAACATCCCTGTCCCTCCTCCTGTATGTGCACATGCACATACAGGACCATTTCAAATGTTTAATAAATGCTAATTCTTATGTATTTTCACTGCTGCTGAATATAATTTATATATCTTTCTTCTTTCAACGCACTGGCCGAATCCCACCGAGGCGGGGTGGCCCAAGAGAAAAAAACGAAAGTTTCTCCTTTTACATTTAGTAATATATACAGGAGAAGGGGTTACTAGCCCCTTGCTCCCGGCATTTTAGTTGTCTCTTACAACATGTATGGCTTACAGAGGAAGAATTCTGTTCCACTTTCCCATGGAGATAAGAGGAAATAAACAAGAACAAGAACTAGTAAGAAAATAGAAGAAAACTCAGAGGGGTGTGTGTATACATGCTTATACATTTGTGTGTAGTGTGACCTAAGTGTAAGTAGAAGTAGCACTGTGTACCTGAAATTTTGCATGTTTATGAGACAGAAAAAGACACCAGCAATCCTACCATCATGTAAAACAACTGCAGGCTTCCAGTTTACACTCACCTGGCAGGACGGTAGTACCTCCCTGGGCGATTGCTGTCTACCAACTTACTACCTACATACACACAATGGTATACATACATACACACAATGGTACTGTGTGTCAATAAGGATGTGTGTATATACAACTCAAATAAAAAAAAAAACATTCTCTCTATTCAAAATTTCTTGACTTGTGTATTTACAATGCACAAGATTACAAAGTTGTGATAAATATTTTCTTTAAATTGATATTTTTAACCTCTTGTTACCCTTAATCTGCACAATACAGTTTGTACATGTACATGACAATGTAAGAGAGAGAGATGCAACACTGTTGAGTTTACCCGACTCTCGTGTACAAGATCCTAATAAATCTGCAATGAGCTGAGACATGGATAACCCACAAATCTTTATATCAAGTTGTTTGGACCATAGTGACTCACAAAATCATAATGACTGCAAAACCATGGAACAGACAACTTGCCATGGGCTTTAAGCAATCCATTGGACATTGTCTTATTAATCTTAAGATAGGCTTAAATTTGTCTGAAATGGTTTGCATATTAAGGGGCTTCATGCATGCACACCTAAATGTCATTCACCCTTGTACAAATATTGTATCATGCTGAAATAATCTATAATCAACATTTGGGCCATTAACAAGTTCAGCCTGGCCTGAAAGGTATATCCTCAGTCTATGGGTAGGTCGTGAATTGTTGCAGCCATGTTACTGCGATTTTTATTCTTTGCCAGGCAAAGTGCTACTCTGACGGAGCCACTGTATACACATCAAAAGTTTCTCCATCCATCTGCACTTGAAACTTTCCACTCTCGAGAGCTGCCATTGATATCTGCTGCAGTTGTGTGGCAGTCATTTGTTCACTCAGCTGTATCTGCTCCTGTAGAGAGGCGAGCTGAACTGCGTCAAACTCTTGGAATTTGGAGACTTCGTCATCACTGTTGCCCTCGATGTCGTCAATCTCTTCCTTGAGGAAGTCAGTTTCTATAATTGGCGTGGCATCCGCAGTGACACTGGACATCTCTATCTGAGGCAGTAATACCTGGTTTTTCGTATCATCCTCGGAAGCTTCTGAAAGGACAATGATGCACTGGCCTCCGACACCAAAGATGGCGTCATCCAAGCCAACCATCTCTATGCCTTCCCCTTCTTTAAAATCCCCAACCATGTAACTTGTGCTGACTTTCTCTCCTCTGCTCTCAATCACGTATTCTCTCTTGAGTACAATCTTCGAACTGAATACGTCACTTTCTCCGCCAATCAGTGTGCTCATTTCCACTTCAGGGTGCTTGAACTTTCTATGGTGGTCATAGGAAACTTTGTGTAAGAACACTGCACTTGGACACAGCTGACACTTAAATGGACCACTTCGGAACTTTTTTGGCTCGTGTTGTTTGGCATGATTCTTTAAGTGGTGGATTTTTCTAAACTTAACACCACATATATGACATTCAAATGGCTTTTCACCAGTGTGGATTCGTATATGTTCCTTAAAGGCAGCACACCGTGTGAAGGCTTTAGAACAGTGTTTGCACTTCCAAGATTTGGCCATACGGTGAGTTTGGTTGTCATGCATTAAAAGAGCAAAGTTGGTGTGGAATTTCTTACCACACTTATCACAATAATACCTCTTTTTCTCATGTCTCAACTGGTGAGTTTTCAGGTTACTTGGATGAGTGAAGACTTTAAGGCACTTGTCACAATGGTAACTTTTACCATCATGAAGTTTCGAATGGTAAGCAAGGGCAGATTTTGATGAGAATTGTTTCCCACACACGCTACAGTCTACCTCGTCTTTGGGGCGATTTAGGGCATCTTCATTTCCCGGCACTTGAATTTCAACATTGTGGAAATCCTTGAGGTGGTTTTCCCATGCTCCAATCCGAGCCAAAACTTTGCCACAAAACTGACACTCAATGGTGTCATGAGTCCGCTGATGTTCTTTCAGCTGTTCTCCCGTGGGACAAACCTTCATGCAGAACTTACACAAATGGATGATGTGGGATCTCTTGCGGTATTGCCTCTTAACACGCTCCTCGGAATTTGTGCCCCGAGACCTTGCCTCCTTCTTTAGAGTGCCATACGTGTCTATCTGTGGCAAAGCTCGAGATTTTCTCGATAATTCGGCAAGGCTAAGCCGCATCCTCTCTGACAGAACCGGTACTCTCTTGCCTGGTTCCCTGGGACGTGTCACCTGTAACGTCTGAAAGGCAATACAAGACTTTCAGTCCATCGTAATCACACCCAGAAAATCTTTAACATTGTTCTTTATATTTTTTTCATCAAAATAATAACAGAGCTACAGAATTTGGAGGAGAAACGACGCTGTAGAAAATGTGTTTATTAGTCTTTAGTATTGCAGTAAGAACAGTGTTATTTCTTTGTAATGTAGCACTAGACAAACTACAATACTGTATAAATGAAAAAAAGCTCTTTTATTTGTTGGAAAAGGCAGGTTATTGTTGAATAGATGGTGTTTGAACCAACCCCTGCAACAAGACTAAACCCCATCCATTCCACAAATTTTGATCCTCTACTAAATTTAGTAGAGATAAATACGATTACTGAGCAAGGGGCTACTAACCCCTTCTGTATAATTACTAAATATAAAAAGGAGAAAAACTCTTCACTATATATGCAGTCTCTCCTCACTTAACAACAGAGTTCCGTTCCTAAGACCATGTCAGTAAATGAGTTCATCGTTAAGTGAGGAACATATTATAATGGTAGTGGATTTGTGTCAACCATCTTTGATATTGTTTTAATGTAACCTTGGCATCATTTATAACATTTCTAGTATATTTTTAAATGTCTATACAGTAGTGTACTGTATACAGCAAGGCCCCACTTACATGGCAGGTTAGGTTCCAGGCTACTTCCGGAAAGCAGACCTCGCCGGACAACAGACCTCCATTTTTTCCATTTATAAAAGCATATAAATGCCAGATAACAAGTTTACACTTACATACATTAAGTTACCAATAGAACTAGGCATTAAAAAGTAAAATACACATACAGTACACTCATTATTTACCTCAAAATATTTGTAGTCTTAATGTAGGGCAAAAGGTGAGTAGTATTTACTGTAAGAAGTCAGGTGTGGTAGCCCTCCTGGCCACCCCACCCACACATACTATACAATAATGCTTAAAGCATATACAGTAGGGCCCCACTTATACGGTGGGTTAGGTTCCAGGCTGTCTCCGGAAAGCAGACATCGCTGGAAGGCAGAACGGCATTTTTTTCCATTTATAAATGCATATAAATGCCAGACAACAAGTTTACACTAAATTATATTAAGTTAGTAATAGAACCAGGCATTAAAAACACACAAAGTAAAATACATTCACAGTAAATTCATTACTTATCTTAACCCTTTCAGGGTCCAAGGCCCAAATCTGGAGTCACGCACCAGTGTCCAAGAATTTTCAAAAAAAAAATTTGTTATTTTTTCTTATGAAATCGTAGAGAATCTTTTTGTGAAGGTAATAAAACAAAAAGTACGAAATTTGGTGGAAAATTGACGAAATTATGCTCTCGCGAATTTTGATGTGTCAGCGATATTTACGAATCGGCGATTTTGCCGACTTTGACTCCCATTTTAGGCCAATTACATTATTCCAATCAACCAAATTCTTAGCTATTTCACTAGTATTACTTCTATTCTATCGATTGAGCACAAGAAATCGCCAAGTCAACTGTTTCAACTACAAAATAAAGTGATCGGAAATTGTTAATTTGGCCAATTTAACACAAAGTTCAAAATATTCCAATTTCAAAATAGGGTCCAGAATAAACAATGTAGGCATTCCTGGCACTAAACTAACATTTCCTCTGTTCATTAGTCGTGTTTTGAGGCTTTACAAATAAATTCCATTTTGATTTTTTATTCACATAATGAATTTTTATTCACACCAAAAAATAGAACATTTACTGCTATGCAATACTGTAATAATTGTATAAATATCATCACCATATTTGTGAATGTATATTAGACCCACCAGCTGACGTGTATTAGACGTGTGAGGTCGTTTGTTTACTCTTGAATATCGGCAAAAATTTAACATTTCCGCTACTTTGAGCTCAGTTTCAAGCCATTTCCAGTGCTAAAACCAATCAAAATCATCTCTATTTCTGTAATATGTCTTCCATTCTATCAAATGAGACCAAGAAATCGCAAATACAACTATAAAAAACATACGAAAAAACACTGCAAAGTTGCTGTTTTAATCAAAAAATCATGATTTCAGTTTTTTTCTCTCATTATACACAGTGTGCTGCAGGATCTGTTTTATGTGGTGCACACATACCACATAGATGTATTCTCTCATATATAGGCCCAAATGTACCACTCACAGTTTATCAGAGTGAGCTGAGCTCATGGCGTAGATCTACGGTTTGGACACTCACCATAAAGCCGTAGATCTACGGGACGGACCCTGAAAGGGTTAAAGTATTTGTAATCTTAATATAGGGAGAGAGGTGAGTAGTACTTATTTGTAGGAAGTCAGGTGCAGGTAGCCCAGGTATAGGTAGCCCTGGCTCCCCGTCTCATACTTAATATACGATATTTAAAACATCCCAGAGATGTAAAATACACATAGAGTACACTCATTATTTACCTTAAAATGTGTAGTTTTAATATAGGAAGAGAGGTGAGTAGTATTTATTTGTAGGAAGTCAGTGTAGGTAGCCGGTAGGTGTAGCCCGCCTGGGCTACACCTACCGGCTACCTACACTGTGGCCCAGAGCAATATTATTAACATCGTCATGCCTTGTTCACTGAATTTAATCATTTCTAACAACTACCTATAGATGCCATCATAAACGAAGGTAGAAGTAATGAATAATTTATGCCGAAAATTGTAAACAAAAGCGGAGTGAGGGAGTGGCTGGGCCAAACGCAGATTCATACACGTTTTCTCTGATGGCCAAGCAGAGAAAACGTAATGTTGTCCCTCCGCCCGGCTACCACACAGGTCCACAAGTATTATTATCAGAGCACACATAAAATATGCAATAAATGCTAGACAACAAGTTTACACTAACTTATATTAAGTTAGCAATAGAAATAGGCATTAAAAACACAATAAAAGGTAAGATACACACAGAGTACACTTATTACTTACACTATTACTTATTACAAACTGAACAGGTAGTGGACGATCATTTGGTCAGGCGAAATAAATGTGTATTAATATGTGTCTACTTTTAGTTCATTCACGTACGTTTGTAAGAGTTTGTAAAACATTTACCTCAATATTTTTTTTATTATAATAATAATTACCTCACAATACAAATACTCTTACATTGTGTACAAGTTGTACAAGTTAGTTCAGAATAAGCAAACAGCAACACACCATTTTTAGAGTGAATGAAGATAATAATAATAATAATAATAATAATAATAATAATAATAATAATAATAATAATAATAATAGGAGTAAATGGAGACAAATGTTTTTAATACTTGACGCGCTGTTGGAGTGTGAGCAAAGTAACATTTATGAAGGGGTTCAGGGAAACCGGCAGGCCGGACTTGAGTCCTGGAGATGGGAAGTACAGTGCCTGCACTCTGAAGGAGGGGTGTTAATGTTGCAGTTTAAAAACTGTAGTGTAAAGCACCCTTCTGGCAAGACAGTGATGGAGTGAATGATGGTGCAAGTTTTTCTTTTTCGAGCCACCCTGCCTTGGTGGGAATTGGCCAGTGTGTTAATAAAAAAAATAAAAATATTATTATTAATAATAATAATAATAATAATATTATTATTATTATTTATTATAAAAAGCACTAAACCCACAAGGGTCGTGAATTGCTATATATAGAATAAAGGCATACGAAAAGAACATTTTTCTACAGGTATCCCCCAGTTTGACTAGAGAAAACGTAATTCTTCCGACACTACCTACACAGTTGCTTGGTAAACAAATCTCATATTTACATCAATTTTTATTCTGTGAGTGTATGTATCATGTTTATATGCTATGTAATGGGTTTCATGTATAATTTTGAGGAAAATATCATAGATGGATTAATGAAAATGCCTATATTGATGTAAAATAAGACATTTAGTGTGCCCAAGAGTGATTATTATTACGTAGTATTGGCGTAATGAGTAGAGAGAGACCTAGCGATTTTAATGTGTACCTGCACACCAGCACAGTGTGTAAGTATATTTAGGTACAGGTACACATAAGTATAATTATCAGAGTACATATAAAATATGCAGTAACTTTAAAACACTTGAAATTTTGGAAAGTTTCCTGACATAATAGATGAGGTAACAGAAAATGTAAACAAACCTGGGTGGGGGCGCTGTATTTGAAAGACCGCTTGCCGTATAGCAAATTTTGGTCATAATTTGACATCGCCGTATTAGCAGAACGCCGTAAGGCAGAACGCCGTAAGGCGAAACGCCGTAAAGCGGGGCCTTACTGTACAGTACACTCATTACTTACCTTAAAATATTTGTTGTCTTAATGGTCTTAATGTAGGGTGAGAGGTGAAAAGTATTTATTTGTAAAAAGTCATGTAGGAGGTATGGCATCATGGCTGGCCACTTATACCTATTATGACATTAAGCTCCCTAGAGTGATAAAATGCATATATAGTACACTTCTTAATTACCTAAAAATATTTGTAGTCTTAATGTAGGGTGAGAGGTGAGTTTTATTTGTAGGAAGCCGGTTGGGAAGTATGGGTAGCCAGGAAGGGCAGCCCTCACCACTCCAACCCACCCACACGTAATGTAAACAAACCAGACAAACGCTTCTGGTTTTCATCACTATACATTGTGTACAAGTTGTCTCCACATTGATACAGTAGAATAAATAGAGAGAAACACTCCCATTCTCATGTAACACCATTTTTAGAAGAAATGACACCCTGAGTGAAGGCATACAAAAGGAATAATTTTCTAGCTACCCCAAGTAATATTATAGTGTACACATTTTCTCTGATGTTGGATTACAAGTCTGATGTTGGATTACAGAAGTCCTGCAAGTCGCCTGGCTACCACAAGTCCTACAAGTTACCTGGCTACCACAAGTCCTACAAGTTGCCTGGCTACCACAAGTCGCTTGGCTACCACAAGTCCTGCAAGTTGCATGGCTACTACAAGTCCTACAAGTTACCTGGCTACCACAAGTCCTACAAGTTGCCTGGCTACCGCAAGTCCTACAAGTCGCCTGGCTGCCACAAGTCCTACAAGTCGCCTGGCTACCACAAGCCCTACAAGTTGCCTGGCTACCACAAGTCCTACAAGTCACCTGGCTACCACAAGTCCTACAAGTTACCTGGCTACCACAAATCCTACAAGTTGCCTGGCTACCACAAGTCCTACAAGTCGCTTGGCTACAAGTCCTGCAAGTCGCCTGGCTACTACAAGTCCTACAAGTTACCTGGCTACCACAAGTCCTACAAGTTGCCTGGCTACCGCAAGTCCTACAAGTCGCCTGGCTACCACAAGTTCTACAAGTCGCCTGGCTACCACAAGTCCTACAAGTCGCCTGGCTACCACAAGCCCTACAAGTTGCCTGGCTACCACAAGTCTTACAAGTTGCCTGGCTACCACAAGTCTTACAAGTTGCCTGGCTACCACAAGTCCTACAAGTCGCCTGGCTACCACAAGTCCTACAAGTTGCCTGGCTACCACAAGTCCTACAAGTCGCCTGGCTACCACAAGTCTTACAAGTTGCCTGGCTACCACAAGTCCTACAAGTCGCCTGGCTACCACAAGCCCTACAAGTTGCCTGGCTACCACAAGCCCTACAAGTCGCCTGGCTACCACAAGTCTTACAAGTTGCCTGGCTACCACAAGCCCTACAAGTTGCCTGGCTACCACAAGCCCTACAAGTTGCCTGGCTACCACAATTCTTACAAGTTGCCTGGCTACCACAAGCCCTACAAGTTGCCTGGCTACCACAAGTCTTACAAGTTGCCTGGCTACCACAAGTCTTACAAGTTGCCTGGCTACCACAAGTCTTACAAGTTGCCTGGCTACCACAAGTCCTACAAGTCGCCTGGCTACCACAAGCCCTACAAGTTGCCTGGCTACCACAAGCCCTACAAGTCGCCTGGCTACCACAAGTCTTACAAGTTGCCTGGCTACCACAAGCCCTACAAGTCGCCTGGCTACCACAAGCCCTACAAGTTGCCTGGCTACCACAAGTCTTACAAGTTGCCTGGTTACCACAAGTCCTACAAGTTGCCTGGCTACCACAAGTCCTACAAGTTGCCTGGCTACCACAAGTCTTACAAGTTGCCTGGCTACCACAAGTCTTACAAGTTGCCTGGTTACCACAAGTCCTACAAGTTGCCTGGCTACCACAAGTCTTACAAGTTGCCTGGCTACCACAAGTCTTACAAGTTGCCTGGCTACCACAAGTCTTACAAGTTGCCTGGCTACCACAAGTCTTACAAGTTGCCTGGTTACCACAAGTCCTACAAGTTGCCTGGCTACCACAAGTCTTACAAGTTGCCTGGCTACCACAAGTCTTACAAGTTGCCTGGCTACCACAAGCCCTACAAGTTGCCTGGCTACCACAAGTCTTACAAGTTGCCTGGCTACCACAAGCCCTACAAGTTGCCTGGCTAACAAAAGTCTTACAAGTTGCCTGGCTACCATATCTCATATTTGTAGGGTGTATTTAGATGGATTAAGCAAAATGTCTATAGTAACGTTTTATACAATACTTAACCCTTTGACTGTTTATGCCGTATAAATACGTCTTACGCGCCACTGTTTCTGACGTATTTATACGCATAAATTCTAGGGGCTTCAAATCAAGCAGGAGAAAGCTGGTAGGCCCACATGTGAGAGAATGGGTCTCCATGGTCAGTGTGCACCATATAAAAAAAATCGGGGAGCCAGTGGTGCATTGTGGGAACGCCATTTCAGTCGTCCTTTTTCAGCATGCTTAGCGGTAAGAAATATGTGACTCCCCAGCAAATCTGAGACTCTTCTCTTGCTCTAACACAGATGGAAGGAAGTGTCAGTGAAGATCAATTTCAAGATTTCGAGAAGTCTGAGACCAAAAGCAATGGAGGAGGAGGAGGAGGAGGAGGAAGAAGAGGAGGAAGAAGAAGAGGAGGAGGAAGAAGAGGAGGAGGAAGAGGAGGAGGAGGAGGAGGAGGAGGAGGAGGAGGAGGAGGAGGAGGAGGAAGAGGAAGAGGAGGAGGAGGAAGAGGAGGAGGAGAAGAGGAGGAGCAGGACAAGGAGAGGAGGGAGAGGAAGAGAAGGAAGAGGAGGAGGGAGGAAGAGGAGGAGAGGAAGAGGAGGAGGAAGAGGAGAAGAGGAGGAGAAGAGGAGGAGGAGAGAGGAGGAGGAAGAGGAGAGGAGGAGGAAGAGGAGGAGGAGGAGAGAGGAGAGGAAGAGGAAGAGGAGGAGGAAGAGAAGAAGGAAAGAGGAAAAGAGGAAGAAGAGGAAGAAGAAAGGAAGAAGAAGAGGAAGAAGAAGAAGAAGAAGATGTAATAATATTGTTCCCTTGAAGCAAGAAAAAAAGAAGTCCACCACATGACAGTGACAAGATAAGGGGAGATAACATCTGATAAGAGCTGACGTTTGATGAGCGTAAACAAGGGTGGGGGAGGGTGCAGCTGATAAGAAAAGATTAGATGACCATTGCCCTTACTTTGTTTTTGCTGGTACACAAACATTTCTGTCTGTCTATTTGTCTGTCTGTCAAGCTCCCTGTCTATCCGTCTAGCTCTGTCTCAGAGAGAGCCACAAGACTGCGTGATCATCATGTTTACTCACATCTTCAAGCAGAGTATAGCACTTTGTCTGGATTTTTTTGAGTTATCCTAGGTAATTTACACTATGTATACTTGTATTTATGTGTACCTGTGAGACAGAGATAGACAGACAGATAGAAAGAGAGAGACAGATTGAAAGAGATAGAATGAGGGAGAAAGATAATTAGATTGAATGGAGGGGAAGCAGCATCTGACCCCATTGTTTTGACAGGAGGCAGGGGGGGTGAGTAATGAGATAATATGTCACTTTGACAACTGCCAACTCCTGACTCAAAACAATTATAAGCCACACACTCACACACAAGACAAGCTTGCTGAATGAATAACAAAAAAGGCACAATACCGTGACTGGAACATACACAAATAACCCCTTCATTATTTATTTCATCACTTCCCCTTCCCCCCACCTCTGTGCACTTGCTCTCCTCTGTGGGCACCTAGCTCCCTTGCAGTGCTCCCCTGTCTTTATATTTGACTGGCTCCTCCTCCTTAGTTCCCCACTACTACTTTTACTACTACTACTACTACTACTATTACTACTACTACTACTACTACTACTACTACTGCTGCTGCTACTACCACTACTACTACTACCACCACTACCTCTTCCTGCCTATATATAGAGCCGTCCTGCTCCACTTCTGGTTAGTGTGACTTTGTAAATGGTCCAAGTCGGACCGAAACCTCGTCGTAAGCTCCTCTCTTCTATGTGCGGGTTATTTGTGTATTGCTGAATGAAGATAATAGCAGTTATATGAAAGTATCTAGTGACTATATATGTGTATATATATTATAGAAACCAGAAGGAAGGAAGAATGGAAGGCAGGAATGAAGGAAGGACGAGATGAAAGAAAGGAAAAAAGTAAGAAAAGACAAAGGAATGTAGGAAGGAAGGTAGGAAAGGAATGCAGGAAGGTAGGTAGGAAAGGATTGCAGGAAGGTAGGAAAGGAATGCAGGAAGGTAGGAAAGGAATGCAGGAAGTTAGGAAGGTAGGAAAGGAATGCAGGAAGTTAGGAAGGTAGGAAAGGAATGCAGGAAGGTAGGAAAGGAATGCAGGAAGTTAGGAAGGTAGGAAAGGAATGCAGGAAGGTAGGAAAGGAATGCAGGAAGGTAGGAAAGGAATGCAGGAAGGTAGGAAAGGAATGCAGGAAGGTAGGAAAGGAATGCAGGAAGGTAGGAAAGGAATGCAGGAAGGTAGAAAGGAAGGTAGGAAACGAATGCAAGAAGGAAGGAATGATGACACACGACCATTTACCTAGGATAACTACATAACACAACTGCCTGCTAATACTTTGAAGAAAACTGCTCAGAGGAGGTGTTTTGTCTTTGCACATAAAAAAAAAAAGTCCACAAAAATGCACACACACTGGTTTTATGTGTGAGGAGTGTAAAACACCATTGTGTATGAAAACATGTTTCAAAGAGTTCCACAAGCTGCAGAACTTCTAGGAATATGTTCGGTGACTGTACATTGGTATATATATTATAGAACAATAGTAATAAACAATTTTTTGTATTGTTTGTTTTTGTAAACAAGTTTTGTAAACAATATATTGATAATTATGTTTGTATGCTTATTGTGTTGTATACAACTGAGTGTATATATGTACATTGCACCTTACTTTGGTCTCACAGGCCACATAAGTTATGTGAAAAAATAAAATAGTGAAAAAAAAAAAAACTTCAAATACAAGTAAACCAAAGTTTACTGGGTGAGCGGCAGTCGCCGCTGTTGCCATACGCAGCTCATTTTCTGCAAACTTCACGCCTCTATATCTCGGTAAGTACTGATGGCAAAAAAATTTTTTTGGACTAAAACACGCAGAAAAATAATTTTATCATTTTCATAAGAAAAAATAATTTTTTTTTCGAATATTTTGAGACATAGAATGACAGTTTCAGAAAGGGGCCTGCGACAGTCAAAGGGTTAATGTGCCTCAGAGTGATTATTATTGTTATTATTATTATTATCATTATTAATATGCCATCTTCAAGACTAATAAGACACTCTTAGTGATGTTTAATGTACATATACCTGCATGCCAGCACAGTATGTGTAAGTTTACTTAGGTACAGGTGCACGTAGTATAATTATCAGTTATAATAATAATGTAGGTATGTAGTCCACCTGGGCTACATACCTACACTTACCTACATAGCTACACAATATTTAATGTGGCACAGAGCCATATTATTACCATCAACATACCGTGTTCACTGAGTTTAATTGTTTCTATCAACTACCTTTAGATGCCATCATAAACAAAGGGAGAAGTAATGAATAATTCATGCCGAGAATTGTAAACAAGAGCGTTATGCATTAAGGGGAGTGACATAATGTTTTCCCTCCACCCGGCTACCACACCTTCATAGTTTATAAACATAAAATGTTTATATACTATGTAATGTGTTTCTTATATAATTTTGAAGAAGATATCATAGACGGATTAATGAAAATGTTTATATTAACGTAAAATAAGACATTTAATGAGCCCAAGAGTGTTCATTATTACATGATAGAGAGATGTGCTCACAGAGAATGTAAACAAACTAGGTGGTGTGTGTGCCACATTTGAAAGACTGCTCACTGTATAGAAAGTTTTGATCATAATTTGAAATCGCTGTATTAGCGGAACGCTGTACAGCAGGGCCCTACTGAAATGTAATAAAAAGAATAGAGGAAATCAGCTCTAATATACATTATTTAGGTATGCATACTGGTCAGAGAGCCCGTCATAGGTTCGAGACATCCGTAAACGAGAACACTGCTGTGTGTGTGTGTATGTGTGTGTGTGTGTGTGTGTGTGTGTGTGTGTGTGTGTGTGTGTGTGTGTGTGTGTGTGTGTGTGTGTGTGTGTGTGTGTGTGTGTGTGTGTATACATTTTTTTTTTTAACAAGTCGGCCGTCTCCCACCAAGGCAGGGTGACCCAAAAAGAAAGAAAATCTCCAAAAAGAAAATACTTTCATCATCATTCAACACTTTCACCTCACTCACACATAATCACTGTTTTTGCAGAGGTGCTCAGAACACAACAGTTTAAAAGCATATACATATAAAGATACACAACATATCCCTCCAAACTGATAATATCCCAAACCCCTCCTTTAGAGTGCAAGCATTGTACTTCCCATTTCCAGGACTCAAGTCTGGCTATATAAAAATACAGTGGACCCCCACCTTACGATATTAATCCGTTCCTGAGAGCTCATCGTAAGCCAAAATTATCGTAAGGGGAATTAATTTTCCCCGTAAGAAATAATGGAAATCAAATTAATCTGTGCAAGACACCCCAAAGTATGAAAAAAAAAAATTTTTTACCACATGAAATATTAATTTTAATACATACAAACTGAAGAAGACATGCACAATTGCTACTCTACTAAGAATAGAATACATGACATTTACCTTTATTGAAGATCTGGTGATGATTGATGGGATGGGAGGAGGGGTGTGTGGAAGTTGTTATTGCTTAGAAGGGAAATCCCCTTCCATTAGGACTTGAGGTAGTAAGTCCTTTTCCAGGGTTACTTCCCTTCTTCTTTAAATGCCACTAGGACCAGCTTGAGAGTCACTGGACCTCTGTCGCACAACAAATCTGTCCATAGAGCTCTGTACCTCCCATTCCTTTAAGACTTTCCTAAAATGGGCCATAACATTGTCATTGTACAGGTTGCCAACATAGCTTGCAGAAGCTGTGTCAGGGTGATTTTCATCCATAAAGGTTTGCAGTTCAACCCACTTTGCACACATTTCCTTAATCTCTCTTTTCAATTCCATACTAATTCTCACCCTTTTTACCACAGGGATGGCACTAGAAGCTTTCTTGGGGTCCATGGTGACTTATTTTGCAGTTACAAGCACTAAAAACACTGGGATAATGTGAAATGTACCAAATGCATGCGTAGATGCGACCGCACTGGCTGGCTTGTAAACACTGGCACTGAGGCCACACGTCAGACATGTCCTGGACAAATCACGTAAGGCGAGGCAAAATTTTTGCATTTATATGCTTTGTATGGCAGATTTAACGTAAGGCGATGCGTTCGTAAGGTGGGGTCCACTGTAACCGGTTTCCCTGAATCCCTTCACTAAATATAACCCTGCTCACACCCCAACAGATCGTCAGGTCCCAAATACCATTCGTCTCCATTCACTCCTATCGAACACGCTCATGCACGCTTGCTGGAAGTCCAAGCCCCTCGCCCACAAAACCTCCCTTACCCCTTCCTTCCAACCTTTTTGAGGATGACCCCTACCCCGCCTTCCTTCCCCTACAGATTTATACGCTCTCCATGTCATTCTACTTTGATCCATTCTCTCCAAATGACCAAACCACCTCAACAACCCCTCTTCAGCCCTCTGACTAATACTTTTATTAACTCTACACCTTCTCCTAATATCCACACTCCGAATTTTCTGCATAATATTTACACCACACATTGCCCTTAGACAGGACATCTCCACTGCCTCCAAATGCCTCCTTGCTGCTGCATTCACAACCCA
Organism: Cherax quadricarinatus; assembly: GCF_026875155.1. Lineage (NCBI taxonomy): Eukaryota > Metazoa > Arthropoda > Malacostraca > Decapoda > Parastacidae > Cherax > Cherax quadricarinatus. The sequence continues at coordinate 21,949,609 of NC_069413.1, forward strand.
AGCTTCACACCCATATAAGAGTGTTGGTACTACTATACTTTCATACATTCCCTTCTTTGTCTCCATAGATAACGTTTTTTGTCTCCACATATACCTCAACGCACCACTCACCTTTTTTCCCTCATCAATTCTATGATTAATCTCATTCTTCATAAATCCATCTGCCGACACATCAACTCCCATACTCCTCCTCCCCAATTTGATATCCAATTTTTCTTTATCTAAATCATTTGATACCCTCATCACCTTACTCTTTTCTATGTTCACTTTCAACTTTCTACCTTTACACACACTCCCAAACTCATCCACTAACCTTTGCAATTTTTCTTTAGAATCTCCCATAAACACAGTATCATCAGCAAAAAGCAACTGTGTCAATTCTCATTTTGTATTTGATTCCCCATAATTTAATCCCACCCCTCTCCCGAACACCCTAGCATTTACTTCTTTTACAACCCATCTATAAATATATTAAACAACCATGGTGACATTACACATCCCTGCCTAAGACCTACTTTTACTGGGAAGTAGTCTCCCTCTCTTCTACACACCCTAACCTGAGCCTCACTATCCTCATAAAAACTCTTTACAGCATTTAGTAACTTACCACCTATTCCATATACAGCGGAACCTCTACTTGTGAGCGTGTTCACGTGCGAATTTTTCCAAATACGAGCAGTCAATGGGGTGATTTTTTGCTTCCATAGGCGAGCAAAATTTCCACAAGCGAGCAGACCTCAAGGCAGGTTCCTTGACACTGGTGAGGGGTTCTTGCTCTTGATCTCAAGAATTGTATCTCATTTGTTTGTTGGACTATCTTATTGAAACTTGGGCAATGTATGATGGAAAGATGCTTCTTAACATACACCAAAAATGAAAGAAATCTAAGCATAAATAATGGAGTTCACTTCTCAGCAATTAGCCACCCCTTAGTGGTAATTTCGAATGGTTTTTATGGTTGTATTCTCATTTTTTTAATCTCATTTGATAGAATGGAAGATATATTACAGAAATAGATATGATTTTGATTGCTTTCACAATGAAAAGTACCTTGAAATAGAGCTCAACCTAGGAGAAATGGTCCATTGCTTGGCTGTTTCAGAGTAAACAAATCACGTCACTGTCCATTCCAACATGTAGTCGTGAATGAGTTGACATTATTTATACAATTACTGCAATAAGGAATAACAGTAAATCTTATATTTTTTGTGTGAATAAAAATTACAAATTATTTATATAATATGTAATAATAATAATAATATGTATAATAATAATAGTATAATAATATAAAACAATAATAATAATATATGTATAATAATAATACAGTGGACCCCCGGCTTACGATATTATTTCATTCCAGAAGTATGTTCAGGTGCCATTACTGAATGAATTTGTTCCCATAAGGAATGTTGTGAATTAGATTAGTCCATTTCAGACCCCCAACATACACGTACAAAAGCACTTACATAAATACTTACATAACTGGTCGCATTGGGAGCTAATCGTAAAGCGGGGGTCCACTGTACATATATAATAAAAATAATGTACTACATACAATAATTATAATAATAGATGGTTTCAAAAGGCCGTCACTAGATGGCAGGGTTTACCACAACAAAGAGGGAGTGGTTGTGGCCGCCTCCACCTGTTACATAATGACACATTTTATTCATTCTAGAGTATATATCATGTTTCTATGTTATTTATATGTTTGTTATGTCATATTAGATGAACTGTTATAGATAAATAAGCCGTATAGATGATATTAGCAAAATTATTCATGAAGTATTTTGCCCGGTCTCCAGACAAACTCTCGTCCACTGCCGACACCGCCCATACCACTACATGAATGACATATTTTATTCATTTTAGAGTATATATCAGGTTTCTATGTTATTTATATTGTTTATTATGTCATATTAGATGAATTGAGATAGATAAATAAGCTGTAGAGTTGATATTAGCGATATTGTTGAAGTAAAGAATTCCAATGGAACGGATTAATTGCATTTCAATTAATTTAAATGAGGAAAATTGACTCTGCAAACGAGCAAATCCAGTTGCGAGCAAGGTCATGGAATGGATTAAACTCGCAAGTAGAGGTTCCACTGTACTTGCAACATCTGCCACATTGCTCCCCTATCCACTCTATCATATGCCTTTTTCTAAATCCATATATGCAATAAAAACTTCCCTACCTTTATCTAAATACTGCTCACACACACACACATTTATATATATACACCTACCATCTGACTTACGACCAAGTTCGGTTCCGAGAAACTGGTCGTAAGTCGAAATGGGCGTAAGTCGAACTTTACTACTGAACATCAACATAACATTTTTGTAATGACTTTATTTTATTGTTTTATTTTGGTATTTCATGTTTTACTTTACTTTTTATGCTGTTAGTACTGTATTTTATACTGTAAGGTTTAGGATAAACACTGTGTACAACACAAACACTTGTTTATTTCCCAGAAATTTGGCATAAAAAACACGGTCGTAAGTCGAGTCATCGTAGGTCGAGCAGCTCGTAAGTTGGATGGTAGGTTTATATATCCTAGGTAGTAGGTTGGTAGACAGTAACCGCCCAGGGAGGTACTACCGCCCTGCCAAGTGAATGTAAAATGAAAACCTGTAATTGTTTTACATGATGGTAGGATTGCTGGTGTCCTTTTTCTGTCTCATAAACATGCAAGATTTCAGGTACGTCTTGCTACTTCTACTTACACTTAGGTCACATTACACATACATGTACAAGCATATATATACACACCCCTCTGGATTTTCTTCTATTTTCTTTTTAGTTCTTGTTCTTGTTTATTTCCTCTTATCTCCATGGGGAAGTGGAACAGAATTCTTCCTCCGTAAGCCATGCGTGTTGTAAGAGGCAACTAAAATGCCGGGAGCAAGGGGCTAGTAACCCCTTCTCCTGTATATATTACTAAATGTACAAGGAAAAGCTTTTGTTTCTCCTTTTGGGCCACCCCACCTCGGTGGGATATGGCCGGTGTGTTGAAAGAAAGAAAGTATATATATATACAAGCTCGCGGTATTTCCGGAGACACTCTTGTGCATTTGCAACCTGACTTGAGGCTGTGATGGATATGTGAGTCAGTGGGCAACCAGCAGTAACAGCCTGGGTGGCCAGGCAAGTACCTGACAAACCTGGCCCATGGCTGGAATAAAGAAGTAGAAAAATTCTTGGAACTTGTCAAGGTGTCGAAGGTATTGGGAAATGCATAAGGTTTTGCTGTTAGAGGCCAAGAGAAGTATGACAATTTTTGCATATTACAGATGCTCCTTGACTTATGATGTTATGTTCCGACAAACTCACTGTAAGTTGAAAATATCATAAGTCGAATATGGATATATGCTAAATAAATGGATAAATAACTACTGTCACTGAATAAGTAAACAAACAAGTAATTACTGTAACTAACTAAATGCCAGAATTGAAAAATGAATATAAGTTACAAACTTGCCATCTTCATGCTGGGTAATTATCTTGAGTTTCATCTCCAAAGTAACTGCTTTTGCACCATCGCAAAGTTGGAATACTGTAAGTTGAACCATCGTAGGTAGAGGAGCACCTGTACATGCCAAAATTAAGCAAAACATCTGGCCTATAAAACAAGAGTAACAATCACATTTAACTATGCATATTAGGCACTGTACTGTATCAATAAAAATTAAACTTCCTGTTCATCCTAGCACAACGTAACAAGCATCCCACTCCTCTGTGTTAATGCCTATGGAGTTAGGCTCAAAACTGCCTGGTTCTGCATATATCTGAACATCTTCAGCAATACTCTCGGACTGAACCAAAATGTGAGCGGAACGCTGATCACAGACGTGGCTATCGAGGTCGTCACTGGAATGAAAAGAAATGCTACATCCCACGCAAACGTGGTTTTTGATGAGCCTTGTGCGGTCACTACAGTGGTGGTCCTTCTGCTTTTCTTCGCTCTCAAACAAAGCGCCACATTCATTACATCGGCAGTACTTTTTTATTTTGGTCTGGGGGTCCAGCTGTACATCAGACCCTGCATTCATATGCTGCTTCATGTGCGCTTCGATGTGCGCTTTTCGGCGGAACATTCTAAAGCAGAGGGTGCACTCGAATCTCTTCGGTTTGTGTTTTTCAATGTGATTTAGGTAAATACTGGAGCGACTGAATTCTTTTCCGCACTTTTCGCATTTCCAGCACCTGGCATTCTGGTGCACAGCATTGAAGTGGTAACCTAATTCCGAGGTAGTGTAGAACCTGGCTGGGCACCTGTCACACACCACTTCCTTTTCTCCGTGACGTTTCATGTGAGCTTTAAGGTTTTTTGAGTGGCCAAAACTCTTGTCGCAGACATTACACTTGAGCTTAGCATCATTATGGGCAGTCGTTATGTGGTAAGTCACCGCTGGCTTTGACATGTACTTCTTCCCGCAAATCCAGCAATCGTGATGAGTATCGGCATTCAGTTTTAGTCCGTGAAATTTGACATAATGCTGGGTTAGCATGCCTTGCTTGGCGACTACTTTTCCGCACATGGCACATTCAAAGTTCCCATGAGTCCTCACATGATCCCGATACTGCTGGGCGTACTTAAACTCTACGCCACATAAATCGCACACGTGCAGTTTGTTTTTGTAAGTAATCTTTGCAGCCTTTGCAGGACTCGGCTCGTGTTTAGTGGTGCTCCTGCCAGACTTAGCTCTTCCTCCCTTTCTTCTGACACTTGTCAGCTGCACCAGGTCTTCCCCCATTATCTGCAATGCACGAGACCTGTGTCAGGAGCCAGAGACGAAGATGATCCACACTATTATAATTATTATTACTATTATCATTATTATCAGTAAAGCATGAGACCTGTGTCAGGAGCCAGAGATGAAGATGATCCATACTATTATAATTATTATTAGTATTATCATTATTATTATTATCATCTGTAAAGCACAAGAACTGTGTCAGGAGCCAGAGACGAAGATAATCCATAGTATTATTATTATTGTTACTATTATTCTTATTATTATTATTATTAATTTTATTATCTGGAATGCACAAGAGCTGTGTCAGGAGCCAGAGAGGAAAAAAGATTCATATTATTACTGTTATTATTATTACAAAAATACTGGTACTGTTATCTCCATGGGGAAGTGGAGAAGAATTCTTCCTCCATGAATCATGCATGTCATAAGAGGCAACTAAAATGCTGGGAGCAATGGGGTAGTAACCCCCAAGGCAGGGTGACCTAAAAAAGACTTTCATTTGTCTGTTTATGTCACCCTGTCTCAGTGGGAGACAGTCAAAGCGTCAAAAAAAAAAAATTGTTGTTATTATTATAATATTCATTATGAAGCACTAAACCTTTGGGGTCATATAGTGCCTGGGAGACAGATGATAATCAAATCTAAAATAAGTAAAGAGGGCAGCACCAATGCCTTCGATTAAGAGACCCACACCAGGGAAGAGATCCATAATCACACCTCGATGCACCTCATACATAAAGAGAGCATCGGCAGAGGAGGGCAGACGATTGTCAACAAATTTAGAGAGATAAAAGTTAGTTTTACTGTGAGTTAGACCCCTCAAGGGAGGTTCCTTGATGCTGGTGAGGGGCTCTTGATTTGTGCTTCAGTTCCCTGAACTGAGTCTGAATGCATTCCATTCCTCCCCCACAGGCACTGTATAATCCCTATGGGTTTAGTGCTCTCCCATGATAATAAATAATAAACTATTAATTAGGCAGAGGAGGATTAAAAAAAAAATTGGAATTTTTGTTTTTGATTGGTTTTGCATTCACACGTGCAGCAATGCCTTCGGTCAATCAATTTATTTCCACTTGATATAACATTTGTGCAAAATTTAATGACATTACATCTCTCACATGCAAAATGACCACAGTGGAAAATAACAGTGAAATTCCAAGTGCTTTAGTGATTTCTCACATTATCAAGGAACACTAGTCCCTCATAATATGAGAAATCACGAAATAGCTGGGAATTTCACCGTTTTTCACAATGGTTATTTTGCATATTGTGATATCACCTGTTTATTGTGACCTTATTGCATCTCTCACATAATATATTTTTGTTACCTAGTTTTATGTAATAATAGATAAATAAAACTTTTTTATTTTTTATTATTAACACATCGGCTGATTCCCACCAAGGCAGGGTGGCCTGAAAAAGAAAAACTTTCATCATCATTCACTCCATCACTGTCTTGCCAGAGGGGTGCTTTACACTACAGTTATAAAACTGCCAACATTAACACCCCTCCTTCAGAGTGCAGACTCTACTTCCCATCTCCAGGACTCAAGTCCAGCCTACTGGTTTCCCTGAATTTTTTTTTTTTTTTTTTTTATTATCACACTGGCCGATTCCCACCAAGGCAGGGTGGCCCGAAAAAGAAAAACTTTCACCATCATTCACTCCATCACTGTCTTGCCAGAAGGGTGCTTTACACTACAGTTTTTAAACTGCAACATTAACACCCCTCCTTCAGAGTGCAGGCACTGTACTTCCCATCTCCAGGACTCAAGTCCGGCCTGCCGGTTTCCCTGAATCCCTTCATAAATGTTACTTTGCTCACACTCCAACAGCACGTCAAGTATTAAAAACCATTTGTCTCCATTCACTCCTATCACACACGCTCACGCATGCCTGCTGAGTCCAAGCCCCTCGCACACAAAACCTCCTTTACCCCCTCCCTCCAACCCTTCCTAGGCCGACCCCTACCCCGCCTTCCTTCCACTACAGACTGATACACTCTTGAAGTTATTCTGTTTCGCTCCATTCTCTCTACATGTCCGAACCACCTCAACAACCCTTCCTCAGCCCTCTGGACAACAGTTTTGGTAATCCCGCACCTCCTCCTAACTTCCAAACTACGAATTCTCTGCATTATCATTCACACACACATTGCCCTCAGACATGACATCTCCACTGCCTCCAGCCTTCTCCTCGCTGCAACATTCATCACCCATGCTTCACACCCATATAAGAGCGTTGGTAAAACTATACTCTCATACATTCCCTCTTTGCCTCCAAGGACAAAGTTCTCTGTCTCCACAGACTCCTAAGTGCACCACTCACTCTTTTTCCCTCATCAATTCTATGATTCACCTCATCTTTCATAGACCCATCCGCTGACACGTCCACTCCCAAATATCTGAATACGTTCACCTCCTCCATACTCTCCCTCCAATCTGATATTCAATCTTTCATCACCTAATCTTTTTGTTATCCTCATAACCTTACTCTTTCCTGTATTCACCTTTAATTTTCTTCTTTTGCACACCCTACCAATTCATCCACCAATCTCTGCAGCTTCTCTTCAGAATCTCCCAAGAGCACAGTGTCATCAGCAAAGAGCAGCTGTGACAACTCCACCCTGTGTGTGATTCTTTATCTTTTAACTCCACGCCTCTTGCCAAGACCCTCGCATTTACTTCTCTTACAACCCCATCTATAAATATATTAAACAACCACGGTGACATCACACATCCTTGTCTAAGGCCTACTTTTACTGGGAAAAAATTTCCCTCTTTTCTACATACTCTAACTTGAGCCTCACTATCCTCCGTAAAAACTCTTCACTGCTTTCAGTAACCTACCTCCTACACCATACACTTGCAACATCTGCCACATTGCCCCCCTATCCACACTGTCATACGCCTTTTCCAAATCCATAAATGCCACAAAGACCTCTTTAGCCTTATCTAAATACTGTTCACTTATATGTTTCACTGTAAACACTGGTCCACACACCCCTACCTTTCCTAAAGCCTCCTTGTTCATCTGCTATCCTATTCTCCGTCTTACTCTTAATTCTTTCAATTATAACTCTACCATACACTTTACCAGGTACACTCAACAGACTTATCCCCTATAATTTTTGCACTCTCTTTTATCCCCTTTGCCTTTATACAAAGGAACTATGCATGCTCTCTGCCAATCCCTAGGTACCTTACCCTCTTCCATACATTTATTAAATAATTGCACCAACCACTCCAAAACTATATCCCCACCTGCTTTTAACATTTCTATCTTTATCCCATCAATCCCGGCTGCCTTACCCCCTTTCATTTTACCTACTGCCTCACGAACTTCCCCCACACTCACAACTGGCTCTTCCTCACTCCTACAAGATGTTATTCCTCCTTGCCCTATACACGAAATCACAGCTTCCCTATCTTCATCAACATTTAACAATTCCTCAAAATATTCCCTCCATCTTCCCAATACCTCTAACTCTCCATTTAATAACTCTCCTCTCCTATTTTTAACTGACAAATCCATTTGTTCTCTAGGCTTCCTTAACTTGTTAATCTCACTCCAAAACTTTTTCTTATTTTCAACAAAATTTGTTGATAACAGCTCACCCACTCTCTCATTTGCTCTCTTTTTACATTGCTTCACCACTCTCTTAACCTCTCTCTTTTTCTCCATATACTCTTCCCTCCTTGCATCACTTCTACTTTGTAAAAACTTCTCATATGCTAACTTTTTCTCCCTTACTACTCTCTTTACATCATCATTCCACCAATCGCTCCTCTTCCCTCCTGCACCCACTTTCCTGTAACCACAAACTTCTGCTGAACACTCTAACACTACATTTTTAAACCTACCCCATTCCTCTTCGACCCCATTGCCTATGCTCTCATTAGCCCATCTATCCTCCAATAGCTGTTTATATCTTACCCTAACTGCCTCCTCTTTTAGTTTTAAAACCTTCACCTCTCTCTTCCCTGATGCTTCTATTCTCCTTGTATCCCATCTACCTTTTACTCTCAGTGTAGCTACAACTAGAAAGTGATCTGATATATCTGTGGCCCCTCGATAAACATGTACATCCTGAAGTCTACTCAACAGTCTTTTATCTACCAATACATAATCCAACAAACTACTGTCATTTCGCCCTACATCATATCGTGTATACTTACTTATCCTCTTTTTCTTAAAATATGTATTACCTATAACTAAACCCCTTTCTATACAAAGTTCAATCAAAGGGCTCCCATTATCATTTACACCTGGCACCCCAAACTTACCTACCACACCCTCTCTAAAAGTTTCTCCTACTTTAGCATTCAGGTCCCCTACCACAATTACTCTCTCACTTGGTTCAAAGGCTCCTATACATTCACTTAACATCTCCCAAAATCTCTCTCTCTCCTCTGCATTCCTCTCTTCTCCAGGTGCATACACGCTTATTATGACCCACTTCTCGCATCCAACCTTTACTTTAATCCACATAATTCTTGAATTTACACATTCATATTCTCTTTTCTCCTTCCATAACTGATCATTTAACATTACTGCTACCCCTTCCTTTGCTCTAACTCTCTCAGATACTCCAGATTTAATCCCATTTATTTCCCCCCACTGAAACTCTCCTACCCCCTTCAGCTTTGTTTCGCTTAGAGCCAGGACATCCAACTTCTTTTCATTCATAACATCAGCAATCATCTGTTTCTTGTCATCTGCACTACATCCACGCACATTTAAACAACCCAGTTTTATAAAGTTTTTCTTCTTCTCTTTTTTAGTAAATGTATACAGGAGAAGGGGTTACTAGCCCATTGCTCCGGCATTTTATAATCCACCTCGATCACCTCAAAACTAAAGAGAGCATGCAAGAGGCATAGACATTGTCAACACAATTGAGAGATAAATTATTTACTGTGAGTACCCCCAAGGGAGGTTCCTGATGCTGGTGAGGCTCTTGATTTGTCTTCAGTTTCCCTGAACTGATTCTGAATACATCCCATTCCTCCCCACAGGCACTGTATAAACCCAAGGGTTTAGTCTCTTCCCATGAATAAAAATAAATACTTAATTAGGCATGAAAGTGATTTTAAAAAAAAAATGAATTTTTTATTATTGTTTTCCCATTCACAATACGTGATCATGCCTCGTTTCATCAATTTATTCCATAAAAACATTTTTGCAAAATTAATGACATTACATCTCTCACATTAAATTTCCCACCGTGGCAACTAACATACACCAAGCCTTCTAAATGATTTCTCACTACTTATCAAGGACACTAGTCCCCATAAAGAAACTCCGACAATAGGCTCGAAATTCACCGTTATCTCACAAGTTAATTTCTGCATATTGTGATTCACCTGTTTATGTGACCTTATTTGCATCTCATCCAACGTACTATAATAATTTTGATTACCATAGTTTTTTTCTAATTAATAGATAATAAAACTTTTTCTTTTTATTTATTATTTAACCCATTATTCCAGCTGATCCCACCAAGGTTCAGGTTTGTTTCCTAGACAGACAAACTTTTCATCATCATCACTCATCACTGTTTCTTGCCAAGGGTGCTTACACTACAGTATAAACTGCAACATTAAACACCCTTTCCTCCAAGTGCACTCTACTTTCCCATAATCACAGGATCAAGGTCCAGCCTACTGTTTCCCGAATCGCCTTCATAAATGTTACTTTGGTCACGCTCCAGCAGCATGTCAAGTATTAAAAACCATTTATCTCTATTCACTCCTATCAAATACGCTGCAGCATGCTTGCTGGAAATCCAAGCCCGTTGCACACAAAACCTTCCTTTATCCCCTCCCCCCAACCCTTCCTAGACCAACCCCTACGCCGCCTTCCCTCCACTACAGAATTATACACTCTCGAAGTCATTCTGTTTTGTTCCATTCTCTCTACATGTCCGTACTAGTACATAAGCCGTACTAGTACGGCTTATGCCCCAGGGTTTTTGACGTACTAGTACACCTAAATTCTAGCGCCCTCAAATCTAGTGAGAGAAAGCTGGTAGGCCTACATATGAAAGAATGGGTCTATGTGGTCAGTGTGCGCAGTATAAAAAAAAATCCTGCAGCACACAGTGTGTAATGAGAAAAAAAAACTTTGACCGTGTTTTTGGATTAAAACAGCGCCTTTGCACTGTATTTTTGTATGGTATTTATGGTTGTATTCTAGATTTCCTGGTCTCATTTTATAGAATGGAAGACATATTACAGAAACTGAGATGATTTTGACTGGTTTTACAATGAAAAATACCTTGAAATTGAGCCCAAATTAGCAGAAATATTCGATTTTTACCAAAGTTCAAAAGTAAACAAATCATGCCAAGTGTCCAATACACGTCAACTGGTGAGTCTAATATTCTTTCACAAGTGCGCTGATATTATTTATACCATTTCTACACTAATGCAGTAGTCTGCATAACAGTAAATCTTCTATTTTTTGTAAGAATAAAAATTCAAAGTGGAAAGCCAAATAAATATAAGAGGGGCCTGGGGATGTTACTAACGAACAGAGAACTTGTTATTTTAGTGCCAGGAATGTCTTTCTTGTTTATTCTGGAACCTATTCGGAAATTGGCATCTTTTGAAGTTTGTGTGAAATTGGCAAAATTGCTAAATTCGGACCACTTTATTGGATAGTTGAGATCGGTAAATGAGTGGTTTCTTGTAATCATTCGATAGAAAAAATGGAGTCCTAGCAAAATAGTTATGATTTCTGTCGACTAGTACACCAAAATTGGCCGAAAATAGAGCTCAAAGTGGGCAAAATCGCAGATGCGTAAACATCGTTGAGACCGCTAACTTCGCGAGAGCATAATTCCGTAAGTTTTCCATCAAATTTCATACTTTTGGTGTCATTATGATCGGGAAAAGATTCTCTATCTTTTCATAAGAATTTATTTTTTTTTTTTGAAATTTGGGTGACCCTGAGAACAAGTCTCGGAGAGGGCCTGGCAACCCTGAAAGGGTTAATGTGACAATGTTATCCTAATGGGGATGGTGTTAACTCTAAAGGGGGTCACACAGCATCTGAGGAGTTGGAGATACTGTAGTCAGATTTGATCCATGGAAGAGGAGGATAATTCTAATTCCTCTCATCAAAAGCCTTTCACCAGCATCAAGGAGCCTGGTCATGGACTGGGCCACAGGGGGTGCTGACCCCTGGAAAATCCTCCAGGTATACCATTTGACCTCGAGAAACACTGCAGTAGACCTACTGGCCCATATTAGGAAGGGCTTTCTCAAACCCAAACCCACTAACAAAAATATTTGCCCAACCCATTTAACCCTATTAACTCATATGCAAATCCCACTCAACTCCAAACCTTCTCACTCATGTTTTTATCTAACCTAAATTTGAAGCTACCCAAGGTTTTAGCTTCAGTTGCCCTAAGGGGTAGACTGTTCCACTCATCCACTACTAGGTAGACTGTTCCACTCATCCACTACTAGGTAGACTGTTCCAATCATCCACAACTAGGCAGACTGTTCCAATCATCCACTACTAGGTAGACTGTTCCACTCATCCACTACTAGGTAGACTGTTCCAATCATCCACTACTAGGCAGAATGTTCCAATCATCCCTAGGCAGACTGTTCCAATCATCCACTACTAGGCAGACTGTTCCAATCATCCACTACTAGGTAGACTGTTCCAATCATCCACTACTAGGAAGACTTCCAATCATCCACTACTAGGCAGACTGTTCCAATCATCCACTACTAGGTAGACTGTTACAATCATCCACTACTAGGCAGATTACAATCATCCAACTACTAGGCAGAAAGTTCCACCCATCCACTACTAGGTAGACTGTTCCAATCATCCACTACTAGGCAGATTACAATCATCAACTACTAGGCAGTCTGTTCCAATCATCCATTACTAGGTAGACTGTTCCAATCATCCACTACTAGGCAGATTACAATCATCCACTACTAGGCAGACTGTTCCACTCATCCACTACTAGGTAGACTGTTCCAATCATCCACTACTAGTAGATTCCAATCATCCACTACTAGATAGACTGTTCCAATCATCCACTATTATCTAGTAGACTGTTCCAATCATCCACTACTAGGCAGACTGTTCCAATCATCCACTACTAGGTAGACTGTTCCAATCATCCACTACTAGGTAGACTGTTCCAATCATCCACTACTAGGTAGACTGTTCCCAAAACATCCACTACTAGATAAGACTGTTCCAATCATCCACTATAGAGACTTCCAATCATCCACTACTAGATAGACTGTTCCAATCATCCACTACTAGATAGACTGTTCCACTCATCCACTACTAGGTAGACTGTTCCAATCATCCACTACTAGATAGACTTCTAATCATCCACTACTAGATAGACTGTTCCAATCATCCACTACTAGATAGACTGTTCCAATCATCCACTCCTAGACTGTTCCACTCATCCACTACTAGGTAGACTGTTCCAATCATCCACTACTAGACTGACTTCCAATCATCCACTACTAGATAGATTGTTCCAATCATCCACTACTAGATAGACTGTTCCAATCATCCACTACTAGACTGTTCCAACCATCCACTACTAGATAAGACTTCCAATCATCCACTATTACATAGACTGTTCCAATCATCCACTACTAGATACTGTTCCAATCATCAACTACTAGACTGTTCCAATCATCCACTACTAGACTGTTCCAATCATCCACTACTAGATAGACAGTTCCAATCATCCACTACTAGCTAGACTGTTCCACTCATCCACTACTAGGCAGACTGTTCAAATCATCCACTACTAGGCAGATTACAATCGTCCACTACTAGACAGACTTCCAATCGTCCACTACTAGGCAGACTGCTCCAATCATCCACTACTAGGCAGATTACAATCATCCACTACTAGGCAGACTGTTCCAATCATCCACTACTAGGCAGACTGTTCCAATCATCCACTACTAGGCAGATTACAATCATCCACTACTAGGCAGATTGCAATCATCCACTACTAGGCAGACTGTTCTAATCATCCACTACTAGGTAGATTGTTCCAATCATCCACTACTAGGCAGACTGTTCCAATCATCCACTAGGGAGACTGTTCCAATCATCCACTACTAGATAGACAGTTCCAATCATCCACTACTAGATAGACTGTTCCAATCATCCACTACTAGATAGACTGTTCCACTCATCCACTACTAGGTAGAGTGTTCCAATCATCCACTACTAGATAGACTGTTCCAATCATCCACTACTAGATAGACTGTTCCAATCATCCACTACTAGATAGACTGTTCCAATCATCCACTACTAATAGACTGTTCCCACTCAATCCACTACTAGGTAGACTGTTCCAATCATCCACTACTAGATAGACTGTTCCAATCCACTACTAGACTGTTCCAATCATCCACTACTAGATAGACTGTTCCAATCATCCACTACTAGATAGGCTTGTTCCAATCATCCACTACTAGATAGGCTTGTTCCAATCATCCACTACTAGATAGGCTTGTTCCAATCATCCACTACTAGACTTCCAATCATCCACTACTACTGTTCCAATCATTCACTACTACATAGACTGTTCCAATCATCCACTACTAGATACTGTTCCACTCATCCACTACTAGGCAGACTGTTCCAATCATCCACTACTAGGTAGACTGTTCCAATCATCCACTACTAGACTGTTCCAATCATCCACTACTAGATAGACTGTTCCAATCATCCACTACTAGGTAGACTGTTCCACTCATCCACTACTAGGCAGACTGTTCAAATCATCCACTACTAGGCAGACTGTTACAATCATCCACTACTAGGCAGACTGTTACAATCATCCACTACTAGGCAGATTACAATTGTCGACTACTAGATAGACTGTTCCAATCATCCACTACTAGGCAGACTGTTCCAATCATCCACTACTAGGCAGACTGTTCCAATCATCCACTACTAGGCAGACTGTTCTCATCACATCACTGTCCCCCCTACTAGGTAAACTGTTCCAATCATCCACTACTAGGCAGACTGTTCCACTCATCCACTACTAGATAGACTGTTCCAATCATCCACTACTAGATAGACTGTTCCAATCATCCACTACTAGGCAGACTGTTCCAATCATCCCTAGGCAGACTGTTCCAGTCATCCGCTACTAGGCAGACTGTTCCAATCATCCACTACTAGGCAGACTGTTCCAATCATCCACTACTAGGCAGACTGTTCCAATCATCCACTACTAGGAAGACTGTTCCAATCATCCACTACTAGGCAGACTGTTCCAATCATCCACTACTAGGTAGACTGTTACAATCATCCACTACTAGGCAGACTGTTCCAATCATCCACTACTAGGCAGATTACAATCATCCACTACTAGGCAGACTGTTCCAATCATCCACTACTAGGCACTGTTCCAATCGTCCACTACTAGGCAGACTGTTCCAATCATCCACTACTAGGCAGATTACAATCATCCACTAGTAGGCAGACTGTTCTAATCATCCACTACTAGGTAAACTGTTCCAATCATCCACTACTAGGCAGACTGTTCCACTCATCCACTACTAGATAGACTGTTCCAATCATCCACTACTAGACTGTTCCAATCATCCACTACTAGGTAGACTATTCCACTCATCCACTACTCTATTTCCAAACCAATACTTTCCTATGTCCTTTCTAAATCTAAACTTATCCAATATGAATATTTTGAGTTCTTACTTAGAGGGATATCCTCAGGACCTTATTTATATAAACCTGTACGAGTGATGAATACTCAGGATACACTAGGAAATCACAAATGATCCAAGTTGTCATGGGCTGGGTTGGTAGAACACTCAGCTCACACACTGAGGTCTGCGGTTCGATCTCTGGTATGGGTAGAAACATTAGGGCACATTTCCTTAAGAAATCTGCTGACCATGTTCACTTAGCAGTAAAATAGGTACCTGGGTGTTAGTTGATTGGTGTGGGTTGCATCCCTGGAACAAAACTGACCTAATTTGCCTGAAATGCTCTGCATAACAAGGGGCTACGGTGTGTATACCTTGTACATGTACTTGTAGAAATAAAATTATTATCATTATTATTACAGGAAGGAGAGAAAGGCACTGCATATAGATTTTAGAGTGTAATTGTTGTTGAATTTATACAAAAGGATATTCAAAATTCTGTACAGTACTTCAATAATTAACAAAAAGTCATGGATCTTATTTTCTAAATATGTGAAAATACAGTCGGGCCCCACTTATACGGAGGGATAGGTTCCTGGCTACTGCCATAAAGCAGAAATCACCGTAAAGCAAATCACACTTTTTCAATTATAAATGCTCCATAACATGTTTACACTATCATATATTAACCCTTTCAGGGTCCAAGGCCAAAACCTGAAGGGGTGCTCCAGTGTCCAAGAAATTAAAAAAAAAAAAAAAAAAAAAAAAAAAAAAAAAAAAAAAAATCTTACAGAATTAAAGATAATATTTTTGTGAAGGTAATAAAACAAAATTTTTTTTCTGATCAGTACTTACTGAGATACAGCAGCGGAAAGTTGACCCAAAATGACTGGGTGGCGGCAACATCAGCGACTTCCGCAAAATTGCATTTTTTTATTTTACGTTTTCTTATATACTTTCTTTTCTTTTCTAATTTTTTACTTTTTCTAGTAACATTTGTGGCCTGTGAGACCAATATAATGTATATTGTATAAGTGTACACTCATTGTATTCAACACAATAACTGCACTAATTTGTTTATCATTATATTACTTACAAAATTTGTTTACAAGTTTATTGTAAACAAAATGATGAAAATATTAGTGCGGTTATTGTGTTGAATACAACGGTACCATATAGTAACATATGGTACAATGGTGCCATAGGGTGCAATGGTACCATATGGTACAGTGGTACCACATGGTACAATGGCACCATATGATACAATGGTACCATATGGTAGAATATGGTACAATGGCAACATTTGGTACAATGGTATCATATGATACAATGGTACCATATGGTGCAATGGTACCATATGGTGCAATGGTCTTGTGCTATTTTTAATTTGTATTTTTATATTATTAGTTTATACCTAGTTGTACCTTAGCTCATTCCAGCACAACACATAGACAACACCAACTTCATTATGTGTATTAGTGACTATACTCTACATGACCAAAATGCTATAGCTATATACTTGTCCAAACTTCACCACTACAGATATCAGTACTAAAACTCAACACACAACTCAGGATATAAATAACCATAATTTAAACCTAGAAGATGATTGATCACGTTGACCCTGATCTAAACCTACATAATCTGACACACAATCAAAACCTATTGGAAACTAACTGCCTTTATTACACAGCAACACAAGCCAGCACTATCCTAAACAATGCTAAAAGTCTATCAGTACTTAACTACAACATCAGGTCCTTAAGAAAACACTATGATGACCTCCTGGCACTCCTTGAATCACTAAAGACACCCTTCTCCTGCATTATTCTTACTGAGACCTGGCTTAAGCAGGACACAATAGATATCTACCCTCTACCAGGATACACAGCAATTCGCAACTGCAGACCAAACCAAGTTGGGGGTGGTATTGCAATCTATTACTCTAACCAATTATCTTGTATCAGCACCAATTGCTTTAGTGATGAATATGGAGAATACATTTTTGCTAATTTTACTGTAAAAAACCTTAAGACGCCTATAACAATCGGTGCCATTTACCGGATACCCCACACTAACATCCCAAACTCCAGTGAGAAATTAAAGGCACTAATAACAAACAGACAAATGAATAAGCACCACCTTCTCTTAGCTGGAGACTTCAACATCAACCTTGGCCTACTAGATGATCAGCCTGTAACTGATTTCATCAACAATATGAACAACACACTTCTCATACCAACAATAACTAAACCAACCAGGCTCACTGAAACAAGTGCAACCATAATAGACCACATATGGACCAATATACTAGCCCCCCTTAAATCTGGGATAATCACAGATAGCACTACAGACCACTACCCTACCTTCCTCTTGACAAACATTAGTAAACCACCACTTGAATACAACAAGTCTCATTTAGACTCCATGATGAGGCCTCAATAAGGAAGTTCACAGCTGACCTAGAGACTGTTGACTGGCCTACAGAATTCTCCAAGGCCAATGGTATTGACGACTGGACAGACATTTTTCTTAACAAACTACTTAGACTATACAACAAACATTGTCCTATAAAAACGAAACAGATCACAAACAAACGGCTTGGTTGCCCATGGCTAACCAGCACCATTCTGAAATCCATTGATAAGAAACACCAATATGAAAAGCAATATAGACAGGGCTTAATACACGAAGATATTCTTAACCCTTTGACTGTTTCCGACGTGTAAATACGTCTTACGAGCCAATGTTTCTGACGTATTTATACGCATAAATTCTAGCAGCTTCAAATCAAGTAGGAGAAAACTGGTAGGCCCACATGTGAGAGAAATGGGTCTCCATGGTCAGTGTGCACCATATAAAAAAAATCGGGGAGCCAGTGGTGCATTGTGGGAATGCCATTTCAGTTGTCCTTTTTCAGCATGTCTAGCGGTAAGAAATATGTGATTCCCCAGCAAATCTGGGACTCTTCTCTTCCCAAGTGATGCTCTAACACAGATGGAAGTGTCCAGTGAAGATCAATTTCATGATTTGGAGAGTTCTAGACCAAAAGCAATGGAGGAGGAGGAGGGGGAGGAGGAGGACAGGTTAGGAAGGAGGAGGTAACTCGGGAAAGAAAGGAGGAAGGGTACACAAAGAGAAGGAGGGAGCTACAGGATAAACAGATAGGCAAGACAAAACCCACAAATTTTATATTTACCATCTAACAAAATTATCACTTGCCGTTTTTCT
Source organism: Cherax quadricarinatus (assembly GCF_026875155.1). NCBI lineage: Eukaryota > Metazoa > Arthropoda > Malacostraca > Decapoda > Parastacidae > Cherax > Cherax quadricarinatus. The sequence goes on from NC_069413.1 coordinate 21,968,298, forward strand.
TTAATCTAATAAACAACAAAATTTTTGATTTATTGCCTTAACAAGAAAGCCAGACATCAAACAATGAAAATTAAGAAAAAAAAAAATTATTAGAAAAAGGGAAGACTCCGGGCACCTTGTAAGGGTATTTGTATTACAATGGTAAATAGGAACACTTTGAACTCCCTTCAAATAAAACAAACCACAACTCGCACACAAACAAGGGGAGGGGAAGGGAAAAAAAATTGGAAGGAAGGGGTTGTAGAAAGGAGGGGAGAAAATTGTGGAAAGAAAAAAAGGAGAAAAAGGGTTTAGGGAAAAAAAAAAAAAGGAGGAAATAAAGGAAAAACAGAAAGAAAGGAAAGAAGGGAGGGGAGAAAAAAAAGGAAGGAGGAAGGAAGGGGAAAAAAGGAAAAAAAATTAAAAAAAAAAAAAAAGGAGGAAAAGGAAAAAGGAAATAGGAAAAATGTTTTTTGGGAAATTGTAACACTAAAAAAATTATTTTTGCTTATTTTGTAAACCCCAATTGAATATTACAATTATTTGGTCTATAGGCCCCAAAAGGGTAGTAAAAAATAAATATGAAAAAACCCCACAAATTTACGGGCAAATTTTAAACGGTGGCGAATCTTTCCAACCTTAATTCAAACTTCAGGCCTAAAAGGGAAACGATCAAAAATTTTTAAACCCTAAAACCCCAGGAATAACATTTTAAAATTTTCCTTTAAAAAAAAAATTTTTTTTTGAAATTGGGGGCTTAATAACAAGTTTCAAACCAAAACAGCCCAAAAGGGTTAAAACCTTTCATCACCCACAAATATAAAGAACCAAAACTAACACCGGAGATATAAAAAAGAGGAATAAAAAACCCCTTTAAACCCCAAAATTTAAAAACAAAATTGAAAAAAAACAGAATTCCCTACAAAACCCCAAGAACCCCAACCAAAAAACACCAAACCCAAAAAGTTCTTCAACCTAGTCAATCCAGCAAAAAACCCACTACCAATGCCCAGCCGGGGATACCTAGATGGGAATTTCCCAAAATTCCTTCTATCTTTGCCCCAAACTGAGCCAGGGGAAGTCACCAATTATAAATAACTCAAAATACTCAGGAATTTTCAAAGGTCCCATTTTCCAAATCCCTTTCCCTTTTTAACATCCTTGAATTTAACACCTTGAAACCCCCTTCAAACCAAGGGGAAAATTACAAATTTTGGTGGACCCAGATTTAAACAACCTATAGGCCAATATCAAACTTACAATTGGCTATCCAAAATCTTTGAGAAACTCGTGCACAGGAGACTATATTCTTTTAATAACGTACAAAATTACTCAACCCCTCCCAAATTTGGATTCAGGAAAAATAAAGCACTAACGATGCAATTATAAAATGCTAGATCTGCTTTACACAGCATTGGGAAAATAAGGAATATCCACTAGGAATTTTTATTGCCCTAAGAAAAAGCTTTTGACACAGTGGGACCACAGCATCCTACTCCACAAACTTGACCATTATGGTATAAGAGGCCATGCCTTGCATTTTTCAAATCTTACCTTACTAATAGGTATCAGTAATGTCACCATTAAAGACACAGCATCAAAACACAGCCACTTGATATGGAGTTCCGAGGGAAGTGTCCTTGGTCCCTGCTCTTCCTATATACATCAATGATCTTCCAAACGTATCTCGACACCTGAACCCATTCTCTTTGCTGACGGCAGACTTATGTCATCTCTCACCCTAATCTTGCAACCTCAACACCATGTTAATGAGGAGCTGATCAAAATATCGACTTGGATGACAGCCAATAAACTTACGCTTAACGTTGACAAAACCTATACATTAGTTGGTAGCAGAACAGGAGATGGCAATTAACTTAAGATCAAAAACACTCTAATTCCAGCTAAGAGGGCAAATTCCTAGGCCTATACCTCAAAAAACAACCTGAACTTCAGCACCCATTCCAACACCCTAACCAAAAAAGTATCCAAAACGGTTGGGATCCTCTCCCAAGTACGATACTACGTGCCGCAAAATGCCCTTCTCACACTATACCATTCACTTAATATCCATACCTCACCTATGCTATCTGTGCTTGGGGTTCAACTGCAGCAACACACTAAAGCCAATAATAACCCAACAAAAAGCCGCAGTAAGAATATCACCAAAATCCCATCCCTGGCAACACACCCCCCCACTCTTCCCTAGATCTAAACTTACTCCCTGTTCAGTACATCCACACTTACTACTGTGCAATCTACATCACAGGACCTTAAATTCCAATATTAACCTTGACCTAAAATGCTTTTCTTGATAGTTGCGACAGAACCACAGGCACAACACCAGACACAAACATTCTATGACATTCCCCGTGTCCGACTAAACCTTTACAAAAATTCAATGTATGTCAAAGGCCCTAAAATCTGAAACACCCTACCTGAAAATTCCAAACTGCAGACACATTCATCACCTTCAAAACTACCATCAGAAAACATCTTATCTCCCTGATACACCCTGTCAACTAATAATACGAATACCACCTGGTGGTTCACACTTACACTCACTCACCCATTTGACCATAAACAGAAATATCAATCTCAATCTCAAAATAATGAATCTTAACTAGTCATAAGTTGGCCGTGATACTCCAATACTGAAACTACGTATAGTGCCAAAAAAAAGCATTCACATTGCTAAACTCACAACTAGTATATTAGTCACTTAGCCATAATACCAACTTACCTCATAATTTTGTAACATTTTAAACCTAAGATTTAATATAAGTCTGCCCGAAATGCCTAGCTATGCTAGGCGTTCTAGTGGTACACTCTGTAATTATTATTTTACTACATGTAAACCACACAATAACCAAATTCTGTAAACTCAGCATTGTAATACTTATAGAGAATAAAGTTTGAATTTGAATTTGAATTGAATATGGTACATTGTACCATATGGTACATTGTATCATATGGTACAATGATACCATATGGTTCATTGTACCATATGGTACTATATGGTACTTTTGTATTCAACACAAACACACTAATATTTTCATCATTATTTCATTTACAATAATTGTTTACAACAAAAATATGCAAAAATGTTGTATATTAGTAATGTTCTATTATATATTTACAAATGTACAGCCACTCGACATGTTCCTTGAGGTGGATGACAAAGCGCTTTGTCTTGGAAACTGCCGAGTCACTAGCTAGCTTGCGTCATCACTCACTCCGTCTAGGCTGGTGCCTGGTGGCATCATCTCTAACTGACCATATGGTACGTGTTATCGTATGTTACAGGGTACCATATGGTACATTGTACTATATGGTATAGGGTACCATACAGTACAGGGTACCATATGGTGCAGGGTACCATATGGTGCAGGGTACAATATGGTGCAGGGTGCCATATGGTGCAGGGTACCATATGGTGCAGGGTGCCATATGATGCAGGGTACCATATGGTACAGGACACCATATGGTACAGGACACCATATGGTACAGGACACCATATGGTACAGATACAGGGATCCCATGGAAATAAGTCACCCTGACTTTTTTGGGTTATCCTAGGATTTTATACATATGCTGTTATGTATGATAATCTATGTAACTGTATTTGTGTACACCTGAATAAACTTACTCAAGCACATGTGGCATCGTAAGTTTATTTAGGTATGCACAAATAAAATAACATAGATTATCATACATAGCAGCATATGTTTGGAGAACCTAAGATAACCAAAAAAAAGTCAGACAGACTTATTTCCATTAGGGTCCCTGTACCATATGGTATAATGTACCATATGGTACAATGTACCATATGATATAATGTACCATATGATACCACTGTATGGCATGGCACCATTGTACCATATGGCTCAAAACCATAGAATTCCTCTTCAGATCCATTTCCATCAGTCTTAGAACTGTAAGTTGTGAAGAAGAGAGTCAGAATTTGCCCGGAGAGTGAGTGGGGAGTGAGAGCTTCCTTGCCGCCAGGCATGATGAACAAAGCTACTTTGGCTGCGTTCCCACAATGACATGCAGGCGTCCAGATTTTTTTCTACAGTGCGCATATTGACCACCCAGACCCATTCTCTCAGATGTAGGCCTACCAGCCTTCTTGCGCTAAATTTGAAGCCGCTAAAATTTTGGCGTAGATCTACGGTTTGGACCCTCAACGTAAAGCCATAGATCTACGGCATGGACCCTGAAAGGGTCAAGTTAGCAATAGAACTAGGAATTAAAAAACAATAAAAAAAGTAAAATATTGTACACACACAGTACACTCATTACTTACCTTAAAATATGTGTAGTCTTAATGTAGGGTGAGAGGTGAGTAGTATTTATTTGTAGGAAGTCAGGTGTGGCAGGTATGGTAGCCCGCCCAGTTATAACATTCATATTTCAGTCAATTTTTCTACTGTGGGTGTATGTTCGTATAATGTCTGTGTGTTATGTAGCATGTTTCTTATATAATTCTGAAAAAATATCATAGATGGATTAATGAAAATGTCTATATTAACATAATATATGACATTTATAGCCCCCCATAACGATTATTATATTATTATGCTGTCAAGACTAGCAAGATACTCTTAGTGATTTTAATGCGTACCTACATGCCAGCACGGTATGTACGTTTATTTAGGCACAGGTACACATATTTATAATTATCAGAGTACACACAATAACTTTAAAACACTTGAAATTTTGTAAGTTTCAAGACATAATGGAGAAACATGACGCTCATAGAGAATGTAAACAAACAGCAGCGTGCAGATGCCATAAGAGAGAGTCAGGTAGGGAGCCGTACAATGAGTTTTTGTCATAATTTGAAATGTCCATAATAGCGAAACACCGTAAAGTGGGGCCCCTACTGTACATGTAGTTTTTAACACACTGGATGTCTCCCATTAAGGCAGGGTGTTCCAAAAAAGAGGAAAAACATTCATCGTCATTCACTCAAATGCTGTCTTGCCAGAATTGTGCTGACAGCACCATTCTGATGATCCTCTGAACTGAAACATCCTCACCTCTCCTCCAGAGGTGCACAGATATGACAATTGAAACGTAGTGCTAAACAGCAAATATCCCAAACTCTTCCTTTAGAGTGCAGGCACTGTACTTCCCACCTCCAGGACTCAAGTCCTGCTAACCGGTTTCCCTGAATCCCTTCACAAAATATTACCTTGCTCACACTCCATCAGCTCATCAGTCCCTAAAACCATTTGTCTCCACTAGTTGCATACCTCCTTCACAACTTTTCCCAACAGGGTGACATGATAACTTTCAGTTACGAGAACTGAGTATAGTTCAAGATCCTAAAGTGTAATCACCACTCTGAGAGGAATTAATATTTTTACACGGAGATTCACCACAACCACTTTGACAATTTATCTCCACTAATACCTCACTGTTCACAGAATCAATGACAGAAATAAAATCATCATTAAGAATGCAATCAGAAAGGTTTCCTTTGCTACTCTGTAATACTGAAGACTCACAACTTAGTCTGTCATGGCCTGGGTGGCTCTCTGTAATACATGTAATTTCTGTGTGGCCAATTTCAATATTTCTTACAACATTGTCAGATGGTTGGCATGAACTAAATGAAGGTGTACAGGCATCAAGTGATGTAGCACAGGTATCAAGTGATGTAGCACAGGTATCAAGTGATGTAGCACAGGTATCAAGTGATGTAGCACAGGCATCAAGTGATGTAGCACAGGTATTGACTGATGTAGCACAGGTATTGACTGATGTTACACAGGTATTGACTGATGTTGCACAGGTATTGACTGATGTAGCACAGGTATTGACTGATGTTGCACAGGTATCGACTGATGCAGCACAGGTACTGACTGATGATGCACAGGTATCGACTGATGTAGCACAGGTATCGATTAATGCAGCATATGTGTCAACTGATGCAGCACATGTATTGACTGATGTAGCATGGGCATTGGCTGATGTAGCACAGGTACCAACTGATACTGAACAAGTACCAACTAAAGGTGTACACATACCAACTGATGAATCATTCTGCATTTCAAAATTTTCAATCTCTAGCATTTTACCAGTTCCTCTGCCAAGAACAAACGTGGCCATTTCATTTGATTCTTCGTGTACACTGCTGACTAACATTATCTGGCTATCACTATCAGCACAAGACTCTGGGGGATCTAAGGCTCCAATGTAGGTGCTGTTTTCAAACAGCTCGATGTCTGGGTACATGTGTGTCTCCTGCGAGATGACAAGACCCGAAACTGAGCTTATGGTTGTAGATGGTAGTGAGGAGGCAAGTCCCAAGGAGTTACATTTGGTATCTGCAATGGGACCTTTCTTTCCACTCTTGATTTTTAGACATTTAATAACAGATGTTTTCTGAGTAGCACGAGCTTTCTGCATCCTAATGGACTCGATGGTTCTATCATTGGCATGACTTATTTCTGGTTTCCTGGAAATATCCAGAGCAGTTGTCCATGTGGGTTGAAAAGTATGTGTTTGGTGGTTATCTTCCTGGTTTAGGGCTGCTGCCTGAGTGGCAATTTTTTCTTCCTGCTCCATGTGATAATTAAAGGCATATCTGTGCTTGAAGGTGCGCCCACACAGAGGACAAGTGAGAGGACGGTGATCGGAGTGGACCATGCGGTGATGTTTCAGGACCGAGCGTTGGCAGAAAGATCGTCCACAGTCCACACACATGTACGGTCGACACTTGCGGTGGACTTGGTTAATGTGCTTGTTTAATTCATTGCGATGGTAGAAGGCTGCTTCGCACTCTGTACACTTAATGCATCTTTCTTTATGCCTGATAATGTGACTTGCGAGATTCTTTGGGTGATTAAATTTGCGGCCACATTCCTTGCAACTGTACACCTTGCCTGAGTGAGCACTGGTCACATGATTGTGTAGCCCGCCGGCCGAAGCATAAACCCTCCCACACACTTTACATTTATGCTTCTCGTCATTGACAATCTCCTCGCTTGTGTTCATCTCAAAGTTATGAACAACCTTCAAGTGCTGCCTTAGAGCACTTGGTCGAACCAATGCCAGATCGCACTTGGGGCAGGTGTTGTGAGCATGTGTTAGTACATGTGTGGACATTTCATGCCCAGAAGAGGTGGTATATCCGCACCACTCACATTGAAGGCTGCCCGTGCCCCAGCTGCTGCTTTCAAACTCTACAGATTTGAAACTTCTTATTTCTCCCTGAAACACAGTAAAAACAGTGCTACTACTGAATGTCTGGTCAATTTATCACAGAAATACTGACAAATTTAATATAAAATTCAGCGCGGTGTGAATATCATGCAGTGAGTTCTGAGTTTAGAAATTAAAAGGCAATGTTGGGTGGTCAAAGGTAAAAGTCCGAGAGCTGGAGTTGAGCTGTTGAGATGGCTTGAACATGTAGAGAGGACAGACAGGGATAGATAATGAAGAGGGTGTTTAAATCTGGGTTGGAAAGTAGAAGGGAAAATGGTACAAGAGGTTTTGCGTTTTATGGACTTGAGCCTTTGAATCTTAGGAACTTGAGGCTCTGAGTTTTAATGACTTAAGCATCCAGCAGGTTTGTGTGTGTTAGAGTATATGGAGAGTAGTAGTTATGAATGGACATGTTGTTGAAGTATTCAGGAAAACTGGTAAGCCAGCCAGACAGATAATTTCCCCCCCAACAGTCTCCATCCATTGTTTCCCAGTCAACTGACCCAGCGGAATTTGTCGCGTACTTCCAAAGTCTGTTAAACGGAGGTCTGGTAAATCAGGTGTACACTGCACCATACTTCACTTTCTTGCATCTATGCCATTATTATTGTAACAATACAGTACATACATTTAAAAACACAGTAAGTTTAAAATAAATACAGTATTTAACCTACCTGGCCCACGACCGGGTTCTGGGAGTAGAAAGACTCTCAGAACTCATCAAAGGTATATCAAAGGTAAGGTACCTGATACCCTGGATCCTGTACATTTGCAAAGTCGAGCAAACAAATAAAAAAAAAATAAACAGGAAAATATTTGTGGCACACCTTGTCTAGCTTCTCGTCAGTGCTTGCAGTTGGCTCATCCGTTTCTGTGGCGGCCGCTGTGGCTGAATCTTCCGCCCCCAAGCCAGGCTGCTCCTCGGTGTTTTCATCACCTGTAAACAGACCCTGCGTCAACAAACTTGACTGGGAAATAGGTGAAACTTGTTTTGCCTTCTGTATTTTTTATAGGTCACTTTCTATGCTGAAAAATCACAAAAAATATTCCATTTTTTAAATTTCGTGCAATCTCGTCACACATTCATAACTTCAGAAATAAGTCGGCAATTATTTTTGGAGACTCAACAGACATTATTATTATTATTATTATTATTATTATTATTATATAACTGTTATACATTAATAATGTTTCTGTGCCTCTGGCAAGGCAGTGATAGTATGAATGATGGTGAAAGTGCTTCTTTTTTGGGTCACCCTGCCTCAGTGGGATACAGCAAGTGTGTAAAAAAAAGTAATTGCTATTATTATTATACAGTGAACCCCTGGTTACTGGCTGGTTTGGTAATCAGCCAACTCGGTTATCGCAGGTTTTTCAGTGCCCAGTTATCGGCTGTTCGCTCGGTTATCGGCCGTTTTGGACGCATCCATCCACCGGCTGGGGCAGCTTGTGCTTCAGTTTGGCTTTGTCTCTCGGTGGCTGAGGAAGCTTCTGCTCACACATCCAAACATTTCGCTTGTTTACTATTGTTTTTAGTGTTTTTTCTTGCAGTGCAATTGTGAAATAAGTAAAGATGGCTCCTAGTAAAGTTCCTGTGGTAAAGAAAGTGAGAAACACCATGGAATTTAAGCGTGAAGTGATAGAAAAGTTTGAGAGTGGTATGAAGGTGGTGGAACTTGCCAGGATGTACAGCAAGAATAAATCAACAATTACATCCATCCTGGCAAAGAAAGAACAAATCAAAGATGCTAAGGTTGCAAAAAGAGTAACTTTTCTAACTAAACAAAGGCCACCAATAATGGAAGAGATGGAAAATTGTATTATTATTGTGGATTAAGGAAAAAGAATTAGTGGGAGACAGTGTTGTGGGGTCGATCATTTGTGAGAAGGCAAAGCAGTTGCATGAGGATCTTGCAAAGAAAATGCCTGGAACAAGTGCTGCAGTTTGTGAATTTAGTGCCAGCAAAAGATGGTTTGATAGATTTATGAAGTGTAGTGGCAAACAGTTCTGGAGGAATCACTTCACTATCCTCCATTGCATAAGCCTTATAGGTAAGGCTTGGAAGGGAGTGACCTCCAGGACTTTGAACTCTGCTTGGAGAAAACTGTGGACAGATTGTGTCCAAGAGAGGGATTTTGCAGGGTTTGAGGCTGACCCTGCCGACCCTGTGGACTCAATTGTGGCACTGGGGAAGTCCCTGGGGTTGGAAGTGAGTGGCGAGGATGTGGAAGAGTTGGTGGAGGACCACAGGAAAGAGCTAACCACTGAAGAGCTGCAAGAGCTTCATCTCGAACAGCAACAGACTGCAGCTGAGGAACTTGTTTCAGAGGATGAGGAAGAGGGAGTGAAGGAGGTGCCTTCTTCAGAGATTAAAGAGGTATGTGCAATGTGGACTAGGGTGCAAGCTTTTAAAGAGAAACACCACCCTGACAAACCTGAAACAAGCCATATCTGCAACAATTTTAGTGACAAAACCCTGTCCCACTTCAGGGAAATCTTAAAGAGATGCCAGAAACAGAGCACTCTGGACAGTTATTTTGTGAGACAGGGGTCCAGTAACTCTTAAGCTGGTCCTAGTGGCAATAAAAGACAAAGAAGGGAAGTAACCCCAGAGAAGGCTTTGCTACCTAAAGTTTTTATGGAGGGGGATTCCCCTTCCAAACACTAACTCCTCCCTCTTTCCTCCTCCATATCTTCCAGAAGCCAGCATTAGCCTTCAATAAAGGTATGTAATACTTACATAATTGTTACAAAAATTATTTTTATGTGAATATTTTTGTTTGGAATGGATTATGTAATTGTATTTACATTAATTCTTATGGGAAATATTAATTCAGTTATCGGCCATTTCAGTTACTGGCCGACCTTCTGGAACGGATTACGGCCGATAACCGGAAGTCCACTGTATTCATGAGGTAAACAGCACATGGAGAGGGGGGAAACTGGATCTGATCTGAGGAATAGGAAGGCAGTTCCAATTCCTTGGATCAAGAGCCCTTATCCAACATCAAACATAAACCCTTAACCCGTAAATGGTCCAAACGTATATATACGTTTTTTCAACATTTGAAAGTATGTAAAAAAGTAATCTTTTCTTTTTTTTTTTTTTACATTTGAAAACGTGTAAAAAAAACTTTGATCTACATTTTTTCTTTTGATATACAGTGGACCCCCGCATAACGATATTAATCCGTTCCTGAGAGCTCATTGTTATGTTATCGAATGAATTTTCCCCATAAGAAATAATGGAAATCAAATTAATCCGTGCAAGACACCCCAAAGTATGAAAAAAAAATTTTTTACCACATGAAATATTAATTTTAATACACACAAACTGAAAAAGGCATGCACAGTTACATGACACTTACCTTTATTGAAGATCTGGTGATGATTGATGGGATGGGAAGAGGAGAGAGTCTTAATGTTTAAAAGGGGGAATCCCCTTCCTTTAAAGACTTGAGGTGTCAAGTCCTTTTGGGGGTTACTTCCCTTCTTCTTTTAATGCCACTAGGCCCACTTCAGAGTCACTGGACTTCTTCGCACAACATATCTGTCCATAGTGGCCTGTACCTCTCGTTCCTTTATGATTTTCCTAAAGTGTTTCACAACATTGTCAGTGTAATAGCACCACACGGCTTGCAATAGCTGTGTTGGGGTGATTGTCATCAAAAAAGGTTTGCACTTTAAGCCACTTTCCCAAACACATTTCCTTAATCTTTGAAGTAGGGCAACTTTTTCAATTTCTCTCTCCCCTCCTCCGAACCAAGTTTCCTTAGGTCTGGCCTCTTGCTGTTGAAGTTGATCTAGAGCTCATCAGTGGTTAGTTTCTTCATTGTCCTCCTCCACCAACTCTTCCAAAATCACCCCCACTAACCTCCAACCCCAAGGACTTTCCCAATGCCACAATGGTTTTCCTAAAACTGGCATAGGTTTCCCAGGGTTAGCCTCAAACCCTTCAAAATCCTTTGGTATACACATTCTGGCCACAGTTTCTTCCAAGCAGAGTTCAAGGTCCTTTTAGTCACTCCCCCAACCTTACCTATAAGGTTTAAAACAATTGAGGTTTATTAAAGTGATCTCATCCAAAACTCTCTTAGAGTCAATTGAGTTTCTGAGGTCACTACAAAGCACCTTTCAAACAGAGCTTTTGTGTACATTTTTTTTGAAGTTTGCAATAAACCTGCTGGTCCATGGGCTGCAGGAGAGGAGTGGTATTAGGAGGCAAAAACTTCACCTTAAATGAAGCTCATTCCCCATAAAGTCGCTCTGCCAGTCTGTAGGATGACCAGGGGCATTGCCCTAACACCAGGAGGCACTTAAGGTCTAATTTCTTTTCATTTTAGGTAATCTTTTACATTGGGGGCAAATGCTTGGTGTAAACCAGTCATAGAAAAAGTCCCTAGTGACCCATGCCTTACTGTTTGCCTCCACAGCACACAACAAATTAGCCTTGAGGATATTCTTTTCCCTGAACGGTCTGGGAGTTTCAGAGTGATACACTAATAAAGGCTTCACTTTGCAATCACCACTAGCATTTGGAACACATAAAAACAGAGTAAGCCTGTCTTTCATAGGCTTATGTCCTGGGAGGCCTTTTCCTCCTGAGTAATGTACGTCCTGCTTGGCATTTTTTTTCCAAAAAGGCCTGTTTTCATCACAATTAAAACACTTGTTCAGGTTTCAGTCCTTCACTGTCTATGTACTCCTTGAATTCCTGCACATATTTTTCAGCTGCTTTGTGGTCTGAACTGGCAGCCTCACCATGCCTTATCACACTATGTATGCCACTACGCTTCTTAATCTCTCAAACCAACCTTTGCTGGGCCTTAAATTCACTCACATCACACTAGTTGCAGGCATTTTTTTAATTAAAAACCTCATGAAACTTCCTAGCCTTTTCACTTATGATCACTTGAGAGATGCTATCTCCTGCTATCTGTTTTTCATTTATCCATACCAATAAGAGTCTCTCAAACCCCTCCCTTTCGATCTCTGTTTCGAAAACACAGTTAAACCTTTGGCAAGAACAGCTTCCTTGATTGCCGTTTTTTTGGACACAATATTAGCGATGGTTGATTGGGGTTTACTATACAACCTGGCCAGCTCGGAGACACGCATTCCACTTTCATACTTAGCAATGATCTCTTTCTTCATCTCTATAGTAATTCTCACCCTTATTCCTGTAGGGTTGGCACTAGAAGCTTTCTTGGGGCCCTTTGGGCCCCTTATTTTGCAGATAAAATCACCAAAAACACTGTAATAATACGAAATGTTCCGATTGTATGCTTGGATGTTACCGCGGAGGCTGGCTGGTAAACAATGCCACCGGCGGAACATGTGAGGCTGGCTCAGGCCGTACATTAGATGCGTCTCGGACGAATAACGTTGAGCGGGCTTTTTAGCGGTATGCGAGGCAAAATCTTAGCAATAAAATGTATCGGTATGCGGATTTAACGTTATGTGATGCCAACGGTATGCGGGGGTCCACTGTATTTGAAAATACGTGTAAAAAAAACGTAGATCTACTTTTGGAGCACTACGCATATGCATGTAGATCTTCTTGGACCGTTTACGGGTTAAAAGAAACAGATCGCATTAATCAAATGAATGACTATGTTAGCCCAATCAGACAATGCATTAATGGCCAACAATGTCATATTCGATTTACTGAGGACACATGGTGTCTTCCACAACAATTCGTCAATTCCAGAATTGATAATGGCTCAGGATGACCTGAATATTTTGATGTTTCAGAGTAGCTGGATGCATTTTCTGACACACTTCAAATTTTAGCTAAAATATGTACGTAGATTATTAAGTCACACTACACATGCATGTACATGCATATATAGACACACCCATCTGGGTTCTCTTCTATTTTCTTAATAGCTCTTGTTCTTCTTTATTTCTTATCTCCGTGGGGAAGTGGAACAGAATTCTTCTTCCATAAGCCATGCTTGTTGTAAGAGGAGACTAAAATGCCAGGAGCAAGGGGCTAGTAACCCCTTCTGTATAGTTTACTAAATTTAAAAAGAGAAACTTTCATTTTTCTTTTGGGCCACCCTGCCTCGGTGGGATATGGCCAGTTTGTTGAAAGAAGAAGAAAAAGAGAAACTTCTTTTTTTTTAGGTCACCCTGCCTCTGTGGGAGACAGCCGGCATTAAAAATAAGTGTAGGTTATCACACTTTCACTTGAAACTTGTGGTAATTTAGGATTTTTTGGACAATTTCTGGCTTAGGGCTAAAATGAAAATATTTTGACTAAAAATCATTAATGCATAGAAATCACCCACAGAAAGAACCTTTTCTTATATAGCTCCAAGACTGTGTAACAGGCTACCAGCATCTGTAAAGATTGTGTAACAGGCTACCAGCATCTGTCAAGATTGTTAACAGGCTACCAGTTGTAAAGGGCTGTTAACAGGGGTACCCAGTTGTAAAGACTGTTAACAGGCTACCAGTTTTTTAAAGATTTTGTAAAAAAGCTACCAGCATCTGTAAAGATTGTGTAACAAGGGTAAACCGCAATCTGTAAGACTGTGTAACAGGTACCACTCTGTAAAGACGATACAGGTCACGTTTTTTTGACTGCAAGGGACCCCTCTTTAAAGAATGGTTGTGGGCGTACCATCATCTTGTATAAATTGGTGATCGCTACCAGATCTGTATAAAACTGGGGATCGGCTACCAAGTCTGGTTAAATGGGTCGGGATCAACTGTCACTCTAAAATTAAAATTTGATCCCGGCGAAATCTTCAATGAATATTAACTTGGTGGTCTATGTCAGGCTTGAATTAAAACTCTGGTTATCCGTACTTCAGTCTTGAATTTTAAACTCTGGTGATCCTGGGATTGTACTGTCAGTCTTTGAATTTAAATCTGGTGAACCTGGTGATCGTACTGTCAGTCTTGAATATAAAAATCTGGTGATTCCCGGGATATACTGTCAGTTTAATAAAACTTGGTGATTACGTCAGGCTTAAAAATAAACTTGGTGATCCTGGTGATCTACGGGCAGTCTAAAATATAAACTCTGGTGATTTAAGGTCGAATTGTCAGTTTGTAAAAAAATTTTTTTTTACGTCGGCAAAATTCCTGGGCCGGGACGTTACGGTCCCCCAAAAAAAAAACTTTCTTCATTAACAATTTAATACCACACTTTCACTGTTCAAGGGAAAAAACACCCTTTAATTTTTTTTTTAAAAAAGCCAATTTTCAACCCCACTGGGCACTTGACCCAAGAAAGTCCCCCAAAAAATAATTTTTCATCTATCCTTCAAAATTCCCTCCCCACACTAACACTGTTTTCAGGGTCCCAAATACCATTTTAACTCATTACATTAAAAATTCCAAATAAACCCTCCCCCAAACCCCCAATTCCTCAAACCCCTTTTGAGTGAGCTTTATTCCCCTTTCCAGCCCTACCGTTTATAAATATGGGTTTTCCCTGAAACCCTTCCTAAATATAAAACCCCTCACAAAATCTAAACTTAATTCCCATTTACCAATTTTCCCACACTCCTTTTTCCTAATAAATTTTACCACACTACCCTTGCGGAAGTCCAAACCCCTCCCCCACAACACCCCTTTAAACCCCATTCCCTCCAACCCTTTCGGGGGAATGCCCCTAGGGCCCCCTTCCTTCCCCCCTAAAATTTTATACACCCCATTCATTCTACTTTGATCCATTCTCTCAAATGGCCCAAAACCCACCTCAAAAAACCCCTTAATACTTTTATTAACCCCACACCTTCTCCTAATTTCCACACTCTGAATTTTTCGCAAAATTTTACACCACACATTGCCCTTAGACAGGACATCTCCACTGCCTCCAACCACCTCCTCGCTGCAGCATTTACAACCCAAGCTTTACACCCATATAAGAGTGTTGGTACTACTATACTTTCATACATTCCCTTCTTTGTCTCCATAGATAACATTTTTTGCCTCCACATATACCTCAATGCACCACTCACCTTTTTCCTTCATCAATTCTATGATTAACCTCATCCTTCATAAATCCATCCGCTGACACGTCAACTCCCAAATATCTGAAAACATTCACTTCTTCCATACTCCTCCTCCCCAATTTGATATCCAATTTTTCTTTATCTAAATCATTTGATACTCTCATCAACTTACTTTTTCTATGTTCACTTTCAACTTTCTACCTTTACACACTCCCAAATTCGTCCACTAACCTTTGCAATTTTTCTTTAGAATCTCCCATAAGCACAGTATCATCAGCAAAAAGTAACTGTCACTTCCTATTTTGTATTTAATTCCCCATAATTTAATCCCACCCCTCTCCCGAACTCCCTAGCATTTACTTCTTTTACAACCACATCTATAAATATATTAAACAACAATGGTGACATTACACATCCCTAAGACCTACTTTTACCAGGAAATAGTCTCCCTCTCTTCACACACCCTAACCTGAGCCTCACTATCCTCATAAAAACTCTTTACAGCATTTAGTAACTTACCACCTATTCCATATACACCTACCATCCGACTTACGACCGAGTTCAGTTCCGAGAAACCAGTCATAAGTTGAAATGGACGTAAGTCGAACTTTACTACTTAATATCAACATAACATTTTTGTAATGACTTTATTTTATTGTTTTATTTTGGTATTTCATGTTTTACTTTACTTTTTATGCTGTTAGTACTGTATTTTATACTGTAAGGTTTAGGATAAACACTGTGTACAACACAAACACTTGTTTATTTCTCAGAGATTTGGCATAAAAAACATGGTCGTAAGTCGAGTCGTCGTCAGTCGAGCAGGTCGTAAGTCGGATGGTAGGTGTACTTGCAACATCTGCCACATTGCTTCCCTATCCACTCTATCATATGCCTTTTCTAAATCTATAAATGCAATAAAAACTTCCCTACCTTTATCTAAATACTGCTCACATATATGCTTCAATGTAAACACTTGATCTACCTCCTTGCTCATCTGCAATTCTACATTCTGTCTTACCTCTAATTCTTTCAATAATAACCCTACCATACACTTTTCCTGGTATACTCAGTAAACTTATTCCTCTATAATTTTTACAATCTCTTTTGTACCCCTTCCCTTTATATAAAGGGACTATACACGCTCTCTGCCAATCCCTAGGTACCTTCCCCTCTTTCATACATTTATTAAACAAAAATACCAACCATTCCAACACTATGTCCCCCCCCTGCTTTTAACATTTCCATCATGATCCAATCAGTTCCAGCTGCTTTACCCCCTTTCATTCTACGTAATGCCTCACGCACTCACCCCACACTCACATCCTGCTCTTCTTCACTCCTAAAAGATGGTATACCTCCCTGGCCAGTGCATGAAATTACCACCTCCCTTTCTTCGTCGACATTTAAAAGTTCCTCAAAATATTCTCGCCATCTACCCAAAAACCTCCATCTCTCCATCTATTAACTCCCCTACTCTGTTTTTAACGGACAAATCCATTTGTTTCCTAGGCTTTCTTAACTTGTTTAACTCACTCCAAAATGTTTTCTTATTTTCATTAAAATTTCTTGACAGTGCCTCACCCACTCTATCATCTGCTCTCCTTTTGCACTCTCTCACCACTCTCTTTGCATTTCTTTTACTCTCCATATACTCTACTCTTCTTATAACACTTCTGCTTTGTAAAAACCTCTCATAAGCTACCTTTTTCTCTTTTATCAAACCCTTTACTTCATCATTCCACCAATCACTCCTCTTTCCTCCTGCATCCACCCTCCTATAACCACAAACTTCTGCCCCACATTCTAATACTGCATTTTTAAAACTATTCCAACCCTCTTCAACCCTCCCACTACTCATACCTGCACTAGCCCACCTTTCTGCCAAAAGTTGCTTATATTTCACCTGAACTTCCTGTTCCCTTAGTTTATACACTTTCACCTCCCTCTTACTTCTTGTTGCCATTTTCCTCGTATCCCATCTACCTCTTACTCCAACTGTAGCTACAACTAGATAATGATCCGATATATCAGTTGCCCCTCTATAAATGTGTACATCCTGGAGCCTACCCATCAACCTTTTATCCACCAACTACTTTCATTTCATGCTACATCATACCTTGTATATTTATTTATCCTCTTTTTCATAAAATATGTATTACTTATTACCAAACCTCTTTCTACACATAGCTCAAGTAAAGGCTCCCCATTTTCATTTACCCCTGGCACCCCAAATTTACCTACTACTCCCTCCACAAAATTTTACCCACTTTAGAATTAGAATCCCCAACCACAAGTACTTTCACACTTGGTTCAAAACTCCCCACACATTCACTCAACATTTCCCAAAATCTCTCTCTCTCCTCTATACTTCTCTCTTCCCCAGGTGCATATACGCTTACTATAACCCACTTCTCACATCCAACCTTTATTTTACTCCACATAATCCTTGAATTAATACATTTATAGTCCCTCTTTTCCTGCCATAGCTTATCCTTCAACATTATTGCCACTCCTTCTTTAGCTCTAACTCTATTAAAACCCCTGACCTAATCCCATTTACTCCTCTCCACTGAAACTCAAAATAACCAATAACCCATATGGAGACAAAAACTCAGAAGATTAATTGTGGGATCCTTCTGTTGAAGAGGATCCTAGAAGGGGGTTGAAATATACAGATCAATTCTGAATTTCTGTCTCCATGTGAGTTATTACTAAGTATAAACTATTTTATTTTATTTTATTATCACACCGGCCGATTCCCACCAAGGCAGGGTGGCCCGAAAAAGAAAAACTTTCACCATCATTCACTCCATCACTGTCTTGCCAGAAGGGTGCTTTACACTACAGTTTTTAAACTGCAACATTAACACCCCTCCTTCAGAGTGCAGGCACTGTACTTCCCACTCCAGGACTCAAGTCCGCCTGCGGTTTCCCTGAATCCCTTCTAATTTACTTTGGCCCCCACCTCCAACAGCACGTCAAGACCCCCCGCCCACAACACCTCCTTTACCCATTCCCCCCCAACCCTTTCGGGGATGACCCCTATGCCGCCTTCCTTCCCCCTACAGATTTATACACTCTCCATGTCATTCTACTTTGATCCATTCTCTCTAAATGACCAAAACCCACCTCAACAAACCCTCAAAATTACTTTTATTAACTCCACACCTTCTCCTAATTTCCACACTCCAAATTTTCTGCATAATAATTTACACCACACTTTTACCCTTAGACGGGACATCTCCACTGCCTCCAACCGCCTCCTCGCTGAAAGCATTTACAACCCAAGCTTTACACCCATATAAGATTTTGGGTACTACTATACTTTCATACATTCCCTTCTTTGTCTCCATAGATAACATTTTTGCCTCCACATATACCTCAATGCACCACCACCTTTTTCCTTCATCAATTCTATGATTAACCCCCATCCTTCATAAATCCATCCGCTGACACGTCAACTCCCAAATATCTGAAAACATTCACTTCTTCCCATAATCCTCCTCCCCAATTTGATATCCAATTTTTCTTTATCTAAATCATTTGATACTCTCATCAACTTACTTTTTTCTATTTCACTTTCAACTTTCTACCTTTACACACTCCCAAATTCGCCCACTAACCTTTGCAATTTTTTCTTTAGAATCTCCCATAAGCACAGTATCATCAGCAAAAATAACTGTCACTTCCTATTTTGTATTTAATTCCCCATAATTTAATCCCACCCCTCTCCCGAACACCCCCTAGCTTTACTTCTTTTACAACCACATCTATAAATATATTAAACAACAATGGTGACATTACACATCCCTAAGACCTACTTTTTACCGGGAAATAGTCTCCCCTCTCTTCTACACACCCTAACCTGAGCCTCACTATCCTCAAAAAAAACTCTTTACAGCATTAGTAACTTACCACCTATTCCATATACACCTACCATCCGACTTACGACCGAGTTCGGTTCCGAGAAACCGGTCATAAGTCGAAATGGACATAAGTCGAACTTTACTACTTAACCCTTTGAGGGTTTTCGTCGTACTAGTACGTCTTACGCGTAGGGGTTTTGACGTACTAGTATCATAAATTCTAGCGGCCTCAAATCTGTGGGAGAAAGCTGGTAGGCCTTCATATGAAAGAATGGGTCTATGTGGTCAGTGTGCACAGTCTAAAAAAAATCCTGCAGCACACAGTGCATAAGAGAAAAAAAAACTTTGACCATTTTTTTTTCAATAAATCAGCGACTTTGCAGTGTATTTTCGTATGGTATTATTGTTGTATTCTATTTTCTTGGTCTCATTTATAGAATGGAAGACATTAACAGAAATTGAGATGATTTTGACTGGTTTTACAAAGAAAGGTGCTTGAAATTGAGCTCAAAGTAGCAGAAATGCTCGATTTTTACCAAACTTCAAAGTTAAAAAAATCGTGCCAAGCGTGGGAATACACGGGCAACTGGGGAGTCTAATATTCTTTCACAAGTGCACCAATAATATTTATACCATTTTTTTACACTAATGCAGTAGTCTGCATAAGAGTAAATCTTATATTTTTGTGAAAAAAAAAAATTCAAACTGGAAAGCAAAAGAATATAAAAAGGGGGCCTTGAGACGTGACTAATGACTAGAGGAAAGTCATTTAGTGCCAGGAATGTCTTTCTTTATTCCCGGACCCTATTCGGAAATTGGCATCTTTTGAAATTTGTTTTGAAATTGGCAAAATTGCTAAATTCTGACCACTGTACTGGATAGTTGTATTTCAAAAAATGAGTGGTTTTCTTGCACCCAATTCGATAGAAAAAATGGAGTTCTAGCGGAATATTCTGTTTTTGTCGACTAGTACAGTGAAATTGGCCGAAAATGGGGCTCAAAGTGGGCAAAATCGCCGATGCGTAAACTTCGCCGAGACCGCTAACTTTGCGAGAGCATAATTCCGTAAGTTTTCTATCAAATTTCAAACTTTTGGTGTCTTTATGATCGGGAAAAGATTCTCTATCTTTTCATAAGAGAAAATAATTTTTTTTTTTTTTAAATTTGGCCGACCCTGAGAACGAGTTTCGGAGAGGGCCTGTCGACCCTCAAAGGGTTAATATCAACATAACATTTTTGTAATGACTTTATTTTATTGTTTTATTTTGGTATTTCATGTTTTACTTTACTTTTTATGCTGTTAGTACTGTATTTTATACTGTAAGGTTTAGGATAAACACTGTGTACAACACAAACACTTGTTTATTTCTCAGAAATTTGGCATAAAAAACATGGTCGTAAGTCGAGTCGTCGTAAGTCGAGCAGGTCGTAAGTCGGATGGTAGGTGTACTTGCAACATCTGCCACATTGCTTCCCTATCCACTCTATCATATGCCTTTTCTAAATCTATAAATGCAATAAAAACTTCCCTACCTTTATCTAAATACTGCTCACATATATGCTTCAATGTAAACACTTGATCTACCTCCTTGTTCATCCGCAATTCTACATTCTGTCTTACCTCTAATTCTTTCAATAATAACCCTACCATACACTTTTCCTGGTATACTCAGTAAACTTATTCCTCTATAATTTTTACAATCTCTTTTGTCCCCCTTCCCTTTATATAAAGGGACTATACACGCTCTCTGCCAATCCCTAGGTACCTTCCCCTCTTTCATACATTTATTAAACAAAAATACCAACCATTCCAACACTATGTCCCCCCCCCCCCTGCTTTTAACATTTCCGTCATGATCCCGTCAGTTCCAGCTGCTTTACCCCCTTTCATTCTACGTAATGCCTCACGCACTCACCCCACACTCACATCCTGCTCTTCTTCACTCCTAAAAGATGGTATACCTCCCTGGCCAGTGCATGAAACTACCACCTCCCTTTCTTCGTCGACATATAAAAGTTCCTCAAAATATTCTCGCCATCTACCCAAAAACCTCCATCTCTCCATCTACTAACTCCCCTACTCTGTTTTTAACTGACAAATCCATTTGTTTCCTAGGCTTTCTTAACTTGTTTAACTCACTCCAAAATGTTTTCTTATTTTCATTAAAATTTCTTGACAGTGCCTCTCCCACTCTATCATCCGCTCTCCTTTTGCACTCTCTCACCACTCTCTTCACCTTTCTTTTACTCTCCATATACTCTACTCTTCTTATAACACTTCTACTTTGTAAAAACCTCTCATAAGCTAACTTTTTCTCTTTTATCATACCCTTTACTACAAAACAATTCTGGCCACGATAAATAGTGCAAAACACCAACGTCAAAGGGACCTGGGAGTGATTATGTCGGAGGATCTCACCCCCTTCAGGACCATAACATTGTATCAATCGCATCTGCTAGAAAAATGACAGGATGGATAATGAGAACCTTCAAAAATAGGGAGGCCAAGCCCATGATGGACACTCTTCAGGGTCACTTGTTCTATCTAGGCTGGAATATTGCTGCACTCTACAGGCACCTTTCAAGGCAGGTGAAATTGCAGACCTAGAAAATGTACAGAGAACTTGCACGGGCGCTTAACGGAGATAAAAACCTCAATTATGGGGCGCTTGAGGTTTCTCAACCTGTATTCCCTGGAATGCAGGAGGGAGAGATACATGGTTATATACACTGGAAAATTAGGGGCTAGTACCGAAACTTGCACACGAAAATCACACTACGAAAGCAAAAGACTTGGCAGACGAATGCACCATCCAATGAAAAGCAGGGGTGTCACTAGAACGTTAAGAGACCGTCAATAAGTGTCAGGGGCGAGACTGCCCCCCCCCGCTGTTCAAACTGCCTCAAGCCAAACATAAAGGGGGATTACCAACAGGCCCTGGCAGCTTCAAGCTGGCACTGGACAAGCAATAAAGTCAGTTCCTGATCAGCCGGGCTGTGGCACGTAGTTGGTTTGCGTGCAGCCAGCAGCAATACAGCATGGTTGATCAGGCGCTGATTCCACCAAGGAGGCCTGGTCACAGACCGGCCGCTGGGGGCGTTGACCCCGAAACTCTCTCCAGGTAAACTCAGCAGGTATACTACAACCATCCCAGGATACCACTGACAACAATGTAAGGTATGCTATAACCAACCCAGGATACCACTGACAACAATGTAAGGTATACTACAACCTCCCAGGATACCATGACAACAATGTAAGGTAGCTACAACCATTCCAGGATACCCCTGACAACAATGTAAGGGGTATGCTATAACCATTCCCAGGATACCACTGGACAACATGTAAGGTATACTACACACCCACAGGATACACTGACAACAATGTACGGTATACTACAAACAATACCAGGATACCACTGACACAATGTAAGTATACTACAACCATCCCAGGATACCACTGTCAACAATGTAAGGTATACTACAACATCGCCGGATACACTGAACAACATGTAAGGTATACTACAACATCCAGGATACACTGACAACAATGTACGGTTATTACTACAACCATCCCAGGATACCATGACAACAATGTTAGGTATACTACACACCCATCCCAGGATACCACTGACAACTATGTAAGGTATACTACAACATCCCAGGTACCACTGACAACAATGTAAGGTATGCTATAACCATCCCAGGATACACTGACAACAATGTCAAGGTATGCTATAACCATCCCATGATACCACTGACAACAATTAAGGCATGCTATAAACCATCCCAGGATACTCTGACCACAATGTAAGGTAATACTACAACCATCCCAGGGATTACACTGACAACAATGACGGGCTATTACACAATCCCGGATACCACTAACAACAAGAGCCCCCATCACAAACATTAGGTATCTCTCTCGAGGGTATTGTAATTCAGCAAACAGTATCACTCCTGTTCTTAATATTTTACTTGTACTTAGGAACACTGAAGCTTCACACAGCTACAGAAGGATGGACTAAGAACTCTCCTGAAGTCTCCTACATGATCTCAAACTTAATATGTTACATTCACTCAGCAACAGGAGGAGGATTAAGACCTCCTCTGAGTCTCACTACATATCTCAAACTTAATATGTTACTTACACAGCAACAGGAGGAGGATAAGGACCTCCTCTGAAGTCTCCACATATCTCAAAACTTAATATGTTACTCACACAGCAAAGGGGAGGATATGGACTCTCCTGAAGTCTCCTATATCTCTCAATTAATATGTTACTTCAACAGCAACAGGAGGAGATAAGGACTCCTCCTGAAGTCTCCAATATCTCAAACTTTAAAATGTTTCATTCACTAGAATGAGAGAGAATTCACATACCGTGATGGAACAATACACAAATAACCAGGACACACACACACAAAAGAGGAGAGAGAGAGACGAGAGGGAGAGAGAGAGAGAGAATGAGAGAGAGAGATGAGAGGAGAGTGAGAGAAGAGAGAGAGAGAGGAGACAGAGAGAGAGACAGAGAGATCAGAGAGACAGAGAGAACAAGATGAGACAGGATATATTACAGATATAAGCCAGAGAGACATACATATATTAATATATTGAGACTAGATACATAAGAGAATTGATCCTATACTATCGAGCCTATCTATATAATTACTTACTTCTATCTCTCCTATCTCAATAATAGATAATCTACATATATACAGGATCTCCCTCTCCTTTAATATCTCATATACTATATACCTCCCCCCCTTTTTTTTTTTCGTTTCAACACCTGTTACACATTTTTTTTAGGTACCCATCGAGACAGAGAGACAGAGCAGAGGAGAGAGAGAGACAGAAGGACAGAGCGAGAGAGAAGAAGAAGAGAGAGATGAGGAGAGAGAGAGAGAGAGAGAGAGAGAGAGAGACGAGAGCGAGAGGAGAGCGAGAGAGAGAGAGAGAGACCAGAGAATGAGTCAGAGACAGGGAACGCGACAGAGAGCCAGAGACAGAGAGAGACGAGACAGAGACGCGAGAGACAGAGAGACGAGAGGGACAGAGAGAGAGACGAGAGGGGGAGGGAAACAGAGAGAGCGAGACCCGAGGGAGAGACAGAGTGACACAGAAGAGAGAGAGAGAGAGAGAGCGACGAGGAGAGAGGAGATAGGAGATAGTGAGAGGAACGAGAGAGAGAGAGAGGAGAGAGAATGAGACTAATAATGATGCTTTCAGTCTGACTTGCCAAGGTGGAACTGGAAACATCATCATAAGGCATTCTCTCTTCTGTGTGGGATATCTGTTTCATTCACCAGAATGTACTGTGAGGCACATCATATGTTGTCTGTCTTATTAAAGAGCCTCACCTATGCTTTTTCAGTTCCATCTGGTATCCTTCAGTCTTCTAAGGAAGGACCTGGTCTATACCATCCTGCTATTGTAGTTTTGAAGGTTTGTCTGATCGCTGATTGTATATTTCGTTCCAATTCGTCAAGCTATCTAAAGGCTATCGTCGACATTAAGGTTTTTGAGTACACCTACAAAGAGAATTTCAATGATGTTTTAAGTTTACCAATATAAGATTATATTTTTATTAATTTTATTATCTATTATTATTTATTATTATTTATTATTATTATTATTATTATTACAACTTATTTAGCAAAGTTCTAAACCCACATAAAAGTCTAATGTCTTGGCAATGGATAGTGTGGATACGGAGTATCGTCAGGTTTAATCTAGAGAATTAAATGGCTACTATATCTCCAGTCCCTTTGATCAAAAGCCCTTCCCCCAGGTTTCAAGAACACTACACTGAAGGAAGCACTTCACTCTAACAGTGTTGCAAATATAACAGTGCAAAACCTGCACTGGCAGAATAATGTTTCACTTGTACAAAAATTTGTACTGACTGAGAGGCTTTCAGGGAGACTTAATTATTTGCTCAATCATGTTGCCAAGCTGCTGCTGAGTGTGGAAGTAAACAACTCGATTCCAAAAAATGTTGTCACCCCTCCTGCCCCAGTGATGAGTTTTGATGATTCGGTCACAAACCTGTCAACAGTGGAGTCCTTTATAATACAATAAGTACTCGACTTACAAACACACTGAGGGACCTCTGACTGAGTTTAATATTCATAATGTACGAAATCTTCAACTTACAAACACGTCGGGGACCTTCTGATATAATAATATAATAATGATATTATACACAGATTTTTAACATGTTTGTAAGTCGCGGATTTACTGTGTTTTTCTACAGGAAAACTCTTTAAAGGGTGGGCCGTTTCCCACAAAAGACCATATTTCTTTTAACACATGCTAGCCTCTACCACCCCAAGGGAGGGTGGCCCAAAAATAGAAGAAACTTTTCATCATCACTCACTCCATCACTGTACTTGCAAGAGGTGCATTGACACTATAATTCAAAAAACTGCAATATACTCCAGCCCTCTTCATAGTGCAGGTTACTGCTACTTCCCACATCCAGGTACTCAAGTCCTGGTGGTGGAATGATTCACCATATCTCTCTCCATCATGCTAGCATAATTAAAGGCTGGTGGGCAAAAAAGTAACACGTAAAAAACTTATGATAAAACATTTATCATTGCCTTATTAATCTTAAGTTAGTTGTAAGTTTGCCCGAAATGCTCTGTTACTAAGGGGCTTTCGGCAAGGCACCCTAATGTTAATATCGCCTTTGTACATAAATTGAATCATGCCAAAATAAAGTATCTTTGTAAAGAACGAATGGGCACAATACTGTGACTGGAACAATACACAAATAACATGCACATAGGAGAGAGGAGCTTATGATGACATTTCTGGACGAGAGGAGCTTATGACGACATTTTGGAACACTTACAGTCACATGTGACTGTAAGTGTCCAAAGTGGACCAAAAACCATCATTGAAAGCTCATTTCCTCCAGTGTGCAGGTTATTTGGTAAAATTATCTTTATCTTTTTATCTTTATATTTACCAAGCAAACGAGTGGTGTCCCAGGCACTCTCACTCGCGCCCTGCTCTCCTCATCTTGGACCCTTCTCTGCCGTCGCTGATATTCGAGTGCCTTCACTCATTCTCTCGCTCGGCGCATTCCTTTAATGAAGCATAACAGGTAATGTAAGGAAAATTCAATAAGCTTCTGTGGATCACAGCATAGTTGATACACTCGGAAAATTAAGATTAAACTTGAACTTCTGGGGATAACACCATGTGACTATAAAGAAAATTAAAGAAAACTTGACCTTCTGGGGATAACATATAGTGATATATAGGAAAAATAAAGAAACTTAAGTTTCTGGTGAGATCACATCATAGTGAAATATATTTGAAAAAGGTTATTTATGACGCAAATTTAGATAATTTCCATAATACAGTCGAACTAAAAATTTTAAAATTCTTCCCTCAGGGACACATTATTTGTATTTTAAAAACTCATTTCAAGCTTGGATCTTGGTAGATATATCTTGAATAATTCAAATTAAAACCAAGGTGCCCATAGCTGGGTTGGCCCAGCGCACTCAGCTCAAACACTGAGGTCCGTGGTTCGATTCTCCGGTTACACGGGCTGGCAAAACATTAGGACTCGTTTCCTTAAGTACTGCCGTTCATATTCACCTAGCTGTTTTATTAGGTACCTAAGTGTTAATTAGCTGGTGTGGGTTGCATCCTGAGTACATAAACTGAACTATTTGCTGAATTGCTCTGCATAAAAGGGGATTTCTATACAGTATATCACTGATGTCAGCTATGGTCAGTATACCTTGTAAATGTACTCCCCCCCCACTGTAGATATAAAAATTATTGTTATTAAGTTTATTATTATAGATAGAGAGATGGTAATATTGGGAGAGGTAACACTAGAAAACCTGATGCAAAAATCAGGTCTGGGACCCAGTGTGGACCTACATTTTTTTAGTGGCCCTGAAGCTTGACCTGTTATGGGGCCCCTTCAAAAAACCAGCCAATGAGGTCTGTTATCTTATTTCATTGGGGTTCTTCCATTAGAGAATCACACAATTTTGTTAAAAATCCCAATTTAAATAACCTTAATTAGGTTTTCTCATTTATGGCGATACTACATGAAGCTTTAAGAACCTGTTAATTTTCTATTTTATTTATTTTGTATTGAATTATTTTTTTAAAAAACCCTTCGCATTACAGTCGACCCAAAATTTTTAAGCAATGTGGACTATAGTAGTTTCTGGGGTCCATAGTATCGGATTAGTGACCCACGAAGCTTAAGCTTCTGGCATCCCTCCAGGATTAGGGGGCCCTCAAGCTCAAGCTTATGGGGGCCCCTCCAGGATAGGGGCCCTGAAGCTAAGCTTCTGGGCACTCGCAAGCCCATAAGTAATTTTGTATCTGACATTTTTGGGTATCTTGATGGGTAATTTATGCCTATGATAATTGTATTTATGTGTACCTGTACATAATAAACTTTTTACAATGGCTAAGATAATCTTATATTACTCGGCCAATTGAAGTGTAATACTAGAATGAAAAAATTATTTGATTTCCATAGATTTTATTGTTCAAGAGGTGAGAAATTCACCTTTGTTATATGTGTTATATATATATGATTATAGTTAGTAGTAGTAACAGTAGTAGTGGTTGTAATATGGTAGTTGTTGTAATAGTAATTGTTTTGTTGTTGTAGTACTGGTTGTAGCTGTTGTTAT
Source organism: Cherax quadricarinatus (assembly GCF_026875155.1). NCBI lineage: Eukaryota > Metazoa > Arthropoda > Malacostraca > Decapoda > Parastacidae > Cherax > Cherax quadricarinatus. Next base: position 21,996,016 of record NC_069413.1, read on the forward strand.
TGTTGTAGTAGTTGGTTGATTATTGTTGTTGTAGTAGTAGTTGCTTATTATTGGATGTTGTAGTACTGGTAGTAAGCTGTTGTTGTTATTGTTGTTGTAAGTATGGTAGTAGTGTTTTTGTTATTGTTGTAGTAGTAGTTGTTGTTATTGTTGTTGTAGTTACTGGTAGTAGTGTTGTTGTTATTGTTGTAGTAGTAGTTGTTGTTATTGTTTGTTGTAGTACTGGTAGTAGCTGTTGTTGTTATTGTTTTGGGGTGAGTAGTAGTTGCTTGTATTGTTGTCTTAGTAGTTGTAGTACTGGTCGTAGTTTGTGTAACTGTTAGTACGCTGTTGTTGTTATTGTTGTAGTACTGGTTAGTAGCTGTTGTGTTGTTGTTGTATTATGGTAGTAGCTGTTGTTGTTATTGTTGATTGTAGTACTGGTGTAGCTGTTGTTGTTATTGTTGTTGTAGTACTAGTAGTAGCTGTTGTTGTTATTGTTGTTGTACTGGTGTTAGCTATTATTGTTGTAGTAGTAGTTGTTATTTTGTTGGTGTGTAGCTCTGGTTGTTATTGTTGTTGTCGTGTAGTAGTAGTTGTTATTGTTGTTGTGGTGACGGGTAGTAGTGTAGTTGTTATTGTTGTAGTAGTAGTAGTGTTGTTGTGTTATTGTTGTTGTGGGTTTTAACTGGTAGTAGCTGTTTAGTTATTGTTGTTGTAGTACTGTGGTAGTAGCTGATGTTGTTATTGTTGTTGTAGTAGTAGTAGTAGTAGTTGTTGTTATTTATTGTTGTTGTCGTACTGGTCGTAGCTGTTGTGTATTGTTGTTGTAGTACTGGTAGTAGCTGTTGTTGTTTATGTTGTTGTAGTAGCAGTTGTTGTTGTTATTGTTGTTGTAGTACTAGAGAGAGAGAGATCTGTTGTTATTGTTGTTGTCTGCTCAGTAGCTGCTTGTTATTGTTGTAGTAGTAGATGTTATTGTTGTTGTAGTAGTAGTGTTGATTGTTATTGTTGTTGTAGTAGCAGTTGTTGTTATTGTTGTTGTAGTTGGTAGTAGCTTTTGTTGTTATTGTTGTTGTAGTAGCTGTTGGTCTCATGATGTTGTAGTGTAGCTGTTGTTGAGTGGCTATTGTTGTTTGTAGTAGAGTAGCTGTTGTTGTTATTGTTGTAGTAAGTAGCAGTAGCTGTTGTTGTTATTGTTGTTGTAAGTAGTAGTAGTACTTGTTGTAGAACTGAGATTGACAACACAGTAGTAGAAGTTGTCTTGTTGTAATAGTACTAGTTGGTGTTGATATTGTTGTTATAGTAGTTGTAGTACTCGTAGTAATTGTTGTAATAGTAGTAGTTGTTGTTGTTGTTGTTGTTGTTACAGTAGCAGTAGTAGTTGTTGTAATAGAACTTGTTGTTTTTGTAGTACTGATAGCAGTAGTTGTTGTTGCTACAATAGTAGTAATAGTTGTTGTTGTTGCTACAGTAGTAGTAGTAATTGTTGTTGCTACAGTAGTAGTAGTTGTTGTTGTTGCTACAGTAGTAGTAATTGTTGTTGCTACAGTAGTAGTAGTAGTTGCGCGGCGCGCGCACGCACAGTAGTATTAATTGTTGTTGCTACAGTAGTAGTAGTTGTTGTTGACAGTAGTAGTTCTTATTTTTGTTGTTACTACAGTATTAGTTGTTGTTATGTGGTTGTTTCAGTAGTAGTTCTCCGCCCCTGCGCTTGTTGTAGTTGTTGTAGGATGTAGTTAGCAGTAGTTGTGAGTAGTATATTAGTCAGTATGTGAGAAATTGTGGTAGGTGATGTAACTAAGTACCGTAGTAGTTGTTGTTGATACAGTAGTAGTAGAATTGTTGTGCGGTACCCAGCTAGTAGTAGTACTATTGTTGTTGCTACAGTATGCAAGTGTAGTTAATTGTTGCTTGCCCCCCACTACAGCAGTAGTAGTAATTGTTGTTGTACAGAGTTGTAGTAATTTGTTGCTACAATAGTAGGATTTTTTGTTGTTGTACAGTCGATCGCGTGCTCCCTATTGCCCTTCGCCGTACTACTGTATTAGTTGTTGTTGTTTCACTAGTAGTAGTTGTTGTTGTTGTTATTGTTGTTGTCAGGAAGTAGTTAGCAGTAGTAGTAGTAGTGTTAGTTGTAGGTATTGTAGTAGGTAGTTGACTATGAAATAGTGGTAGTTGTTGTAAGTAGTAATAGTAGTAGTTGTTGTAAAATAGTAGTAAGTATAAATCCGTAGTAGTAGTGAACAGTATTTGTAGTAGTGCGGTAGTTTGTTGTAAACAGAAGTAGTTTGTAACAGTAACAATCAGAGTTGGTAATATAGTAGTAATTGTAGGTCAGTAGTAAGTGGTGGTAGTAATTAATAGTAGAAATAGATTTAGATACTTAATTTATAATAATAATAATAATTTTTAATAAAAATTTATAATAACGTAAGGGCTAACAGCGTCCATATATTATAATATAATAATAATACATAATAATTAATAAATAATAATAATAATGAATATAATATTAATAATAATAATAAGCGCTAAACCATAAGGGAAACCACGCCGTCTAACTAATATAATAATATTAATAATAATATTAAAGAGAGAGAAATAATACATCAACTACCTTAATAAATTTCATCAATAATAATCATAATATATTAATTATAATAATAAAGCCAGGGTTCTGTCCAAGGAATTCAGAGCTACCTTCCTCATATCATACCTTTCCTTTTATTCAACTGCCATTTCCCCAGGCACTGTACGAGCCCTACGGTTTTAGAGTTCCCCATGATATCAAAGTAATAATAACAATAATAAAAGATGCGGCCCAGTGTTTTGTACATTTTTGAAACAAAAACACAGACTGCACCGTTCCTTTTTCCATACACGCCCTACAGTAGTCCAGAACCTAACCCTTGCTGTATAAGTGCGGGAACTACAGTATAGCCAGAAACCTAACCTGCTGTATAAGTGGGGCCCTACAGTAGCCAGAACCTAACCGGCTGTGCTCTCGTAGTGGGGCCTACAGTAGTCCAGCCACCTAACCTGCTGTATCAGTGGGGCCCTCCTCAGTAGTCCAGAACCTACCTGCTGTATAGTGGGGCCTACAGTAGTCCAGACTAACCTGCTGTACTAAGTGGGGCCCTACATTAGTCCAGAAACCTAACCTGCTGTTAAAAGTGGGGCCTAACAGTAGTCAGAACCTAACCTGCTGTATAAGTGGGGCCCTACAGTAGTCCAGAACCTAACCTGCTTATAAGTGGGGCCCTACAGTAGTCCAGAACCTAACCTGCTGTATAAGTGGGGCCCTACAGTAGTCCAGAACCTAACCTGCTGTATAAGTGGGGCCCTACAGTAGGCCAGAACCCTAACCTGCTGTAGTAAGTTGGGACCCTTACAGTAGTCCAGAACCAACCTGCTGTATAGTGGGGCCCTACAGTAGTTCCAGAACCTAACCTGCTCGTTAGTGGGGCCCTACAGTAGCCCAGAACCTAACCTGCTGTATAAGTGGGGCCCTACAGTAGTCCAGAACCTAACATGCTGAATAAGTGGGGCCCTACAGTACCCAGAACCTACTGCTGTATGAAGTGGGGCCCTACAGCAGACCGAACCTAACTGCTGTTATAAGTGGCGGTCCCTACAGTAGCCCAGAATAACCTGCTGTATACGTGGGGCCTACAGTAGCCCAGAACCTAACCTGCTATATAAGTGGGGCCCATACAGTAAGTCCAGAACCTACATGCCGCGCGCATAAGTGGGCCCTACTCAGTAGTCCAGAACCTTACCTGCTGTATGAGTGGGGGCCCTACAGTAGTCCAGAACCTAACCTGCCTGTATAAGTGGGGCCTACGTAGTCCAGAACCTAAACATGCTTGTATAAGTGGGGCCCTACAGTAGTCCTCGCTTCACACTAACTGCTGTATAAGTGGGGCCCTACAGGTAGTCCAGCAACCTAACCTGCTGGTATAGTGGCGGCCCTACAGCGCTCGCCGCCCAGAAGAACCTAACATGCCTGTATAAGTGGGGCCCTACAGTAGTCCAGACCTAACCTGCTGTATGAGTGGGCCCCTACAGTAGTCCAGAACCTAACCTGCTGTATAAGTGGGGCCCTACAGTATCCAGAACCTAACCTGCTGTATAAGTGGGGCCCTCTACAGTAGTCCAGAACCCTAACTGCTGTTAAGTGGGGCCCTACAGTAGTCCAGAACCTAACCTGCTGTATAAGTGGGGCACTACAGTAGTCCAGAACCTATCACAGCGCTCACTGTATACAGTGGGGCCCTACTGTGTCCAGAACCTAACCTGCTGTTTAAGTGGGGGCCTATACCAGTAGTCAAGAACCTAACTTGCAGTTATAAGTGGGGCCCTACTGTAGTCCAGAACTCTTACTGCTGTTTAAGTGGGGCCTATCAGTAGTCCAGAACCTAACTGCTGTATAAGTGGGGCCCTACAGTAGGTCCAGAACCTAACCTGATGGTACGCTCTGCGCGGCGGCCCTACACGCGCTCGTTCAGAACCTAACCTGCTGTATAAGTGGGGACCCTTACCGTAGCCCAGAAACCTAACTGCTGTATAAGCGCGGGGCCCTACAGTAGTCCAGAAACCTAAAACTGCTGTATAAGTGGGGTCCTACAGGAAGCCCAGAACCTTACCTGCTGGTATAAGTGGGGCCCTACAGTAGTCCAGAACCTAACCTGCTGTATAAGTGGGGCCCTACAGTAGCCCAGAACCAACCTGCTGTTAAGTGGGGCCCTTACAGTAGCCCAGAACCTAACCTGCTATATAAAGCCTTTGGGCCCTACAGTAGTCAGAACCTAACCTGCCTGTATTAAGTGGGCCTACAGTAGAGAACCTACCTGCTGTATAAGTGGGGCCCTACAGTAGTCCAGAACCTACCTGCTGTATAAGTGGGGCCCTACAGTAGATCCAGAACCTAACCTGCTGTATAAGTGGGGCCTACAGTAGCCCAGAACCTACAACCTGCTGTCTAAAGTGGGGCCCTACAGTAGCCAGACCTAACCTGCGTGCTAGAAGGGGGGCCCCTACAAGTAGCCCAGAACCTAACCTGCACGCGCGCTAATAAGTGCGGGCGCCCTACAGTAGCCCAGACCTAACATGCTGTATAAGTGGGGCCCTACAGTAGCCCAGAAACTAACCTGCTGCTATTAGTGGGCCCTACAGTAGCCAGAACCTAACTGCCTGTATAAGTAGGGCCCATACAGTAGCCAGAACCTAACAGTGTTATAAGTGGGGCACCTAACAGTAGCCAGATACCTAAAACCTGCTGTATAAGTGGGGCCCTACAGTAGCCCAGAACCTAACCTGCTGTATAAGTGGGGCCCTACAGTAGCCCAGAACCTAACCTGCTGTATAAGTGGGGCCCTACAGTAGGCCAGAACCCTTAACCTGCTGTATAAGTGGGGCCCTACTGTTGCCGAAACCTAACCTGCTGTATAAGTGGGGCCCTACAGTAGCCCAGAACCTACCTGCTGCAATAAGTGGGGACTACAGTTAGTCAGAACCTAACCTGCTGTATAAGTGGGGCCCTACAGTAGCCCAGACCTAAATGCTGTATAAGTGGGTGCCCTCAGTAGCCAGAAAGACCTACCTGCTGATAAGTGGGGGCCCTACAGTAGCCAGAATTGCTACGCTGCTGTATAAGTGGGGCCCTACCAGCTAGCCCAGAACCCAAACTGCTGTATAAGTGGGGCCCCTCTACAGTAGCCCCAGAACCTAACCTGCTGTATAAGTGGGGCCCTACAGTAGCCCAGACCTAACCTGCTGTATAAGTGGGGCCATACAGTAGCCCAGGTGTGTAACATGCTGTATTAGGTGGGGCCATACAGTAGCAGAAACCTAACCTGTCTGTTAAAAGTGGGGCCCTACTCAGTAGTCCAGAACATAACCGCTGTATAAGTAATGGGGGCCTACAGTAGCCCAGAACCACTAACATGCTGTATAAGTGGGGCCCTACCGTAGCACAGAACCTAACCTGCTGTTTAAGTGGGCCCTACAGCTAGCCCAGAAAACTAACCTGCTGTATAAGTGGGGCCCTACAGTAGCCCAGAACCTAACACACTCTGTAATAAGTGGGGGCCCTACAGTAGCCAGAACCTAACCTGCCTGTATAGTGGGGCCCTACAGTAGACCAGAAACCAAACTGCTGTATAAGTTGGGGCCCCTACAGTAGCCAAGAACCTACCTGCTGTATATTGGGGCCCTAACTCGCTAGCTCAGAACCTATCCTGCTGTATAGTGGGGCCTTAAGGAGCCCAGAACCTATCTGCCTGTATAAGGGGGCCACATCAGTAGCCCGAACCTAAACTGCCGCGCTATAAGTGGGGCCCTACTCAGTAGCCCAGAACCTAACCTGCTGTATATTGGGGAATCGTCACGCGTAGCCCAGACTAACCTGCTGTATAATGGGGCCCTACAGTAGCCCAGAACCTAACCAGCTGTATAAAGCGCGAGGGCCCCTACAGTAACCTGTCATTTACAACACATCTATGTACCTGCCCCGGGCTCCTCGCCATAGCTTTCCCCATTCATCCACACATTGTTCATATGCTGGATTAAACTCAGGGTCATCTGGCCGTATGCCCTGGTCTTTGGCCGGAGTTCCTCCCTAGAAGGTCGATCGTCCTCGTACCAGCGGCTCATCCTTCGTGTTACGTTGACCGTCTTCTTCTACCGGGACTCTGTCAATCTCCTATGACTCTGTTGAGGCACACACAGGAATTATGTACAGTTATCACACACAGAATTATGTACAGTATACACACACAGAATTTTATACAGTGTCCACAATTAGAATTTTGTACAGTTTACCAACATCATTCTACACCTTTGCCTAATGCATCCTCTAAAGACACCTAACTCATATATTTTTTTTTTGCACTGCCTCCATTTGGGACTGGCATTGGGGGGTGACACACCAAAAAAGAGACTACAAGTAATACCCAATCTAGGGAAACCTTTCAATCTAAGGAATACTACAACACCCAGGATTACCCCTGACAACAATCAAGGACTACTACAATGATCTCAGGATTCTACTGACAACAATCTAAGGTACATTACAATCATCCCAGGGATACCTATGACAATAATCAAAGGATACATAACCATCCCAGGATACACTGAAAAATCTCACGCTCGCGCTCGCATATTACAACTATCCCAGGCATACCACTGACAACAAAATCTCAAGGTATTTTACATATCTAAGGTACATTACAATCAGCACACTCGTCGTCGCTCATCCTGATAACAATCTAAGGTATACATAACCACTCGTCCCAGGATACCACTGACAACAATCTAGGATATACTAAAACCATCCCAGGATACCATGTCTCACTCTCGCACGCTAGGTATATTACAATTCTAAGGATACATTACAATCATCCCAAGGAAACCCAGACAACATCTGCGCGTCGCGCTATACATAACCATCCAGGCATACCACTGCAACAATCTAGGAATACATATCCATTCCTATGGATACCACGACAACAATCTAGGTATACTTAACCATCCCAGAATCAACTGAACAACAATCTAAGAAAATACTACAACAATCCCAGTGATACACTGACAACAATGTAAGGTATATTACAACCATCCCAGTTATACCCGGAAAACATGTAAGGTATACTACAGCATCCTCAGGATTTTACCAACTGACAACAATGTAAAGGTATACTACAACCATCCGGATACCATGTCTACAATGTAAGGGTATACTACAACCATTCCAAGATACCATGACAACAATGTAAGGTATACTACTCTAACTATCCAGGGATACCACTGACAACAATGTAAGGTATACTACAACCATCCAGGTTACCGCTGACAACAATGTAAGGTATGCCATAAACATCCAGGATACCACTGACACAATGTTAGGTATACTACAACCATCCCAGGATACCACTGACAACAATGATAAGGTATTACTACAACATTCAGGATACACTGAAACAATGTAAGGTTTGCTACAAACCTTCCCAGGATTATAACTGACACAATGTAAGATGCTACAACATCCAGGATACCACTGACAACATGCTAAGGTACTGCTACAACCATCCCAGGGATACCCACTACCCACTGACAATAATAGAGCTCCTTACTAGACTGGAGAATCACTGACCTCTTATTACTCTAACAATGATGATGTCTGATAAGTTAATGTCACCTTATCAAAAACACCGCATACTAAGATCACAACATAATTGAGTACAGACATGTATGGGAGGGAGCCCCAGATCCGGACAAAATGAGACTAGTCACGAGGGAGCATTCACCAAATTCAACTTCAATAACAAAACATTCAAGTGGGACCAAGTAACCAAGTCCTAACCGATATAAGTGGAAGATCTATATACCCGCCCCCCCCAGACCCAAAACTTATGCCTAGAACAGATTAACCTCGGTGGCACTCGATGTATGCACAAGGCTTATTCCTCTAAGAAAAAGGAGGAAGGAGTAGATGTAAATAGAAAGAGACAGGCGCTCCCTTTACAGGCGATGGAAAAAGAATAAACAGAAAGCGGATTAAAGAGGTCAATATATCTGAAATGCGAGGGAGCACTGGTCAGGAAATAGCAAGCACCGCGAACTTAGCTAAAAGAATCCTTTAGGAGTCAGGAACTCAGCCGGATAGAACTAAAGCTATAAATGAAATCGAAAGAAAACCCAAAAGAATTTCTTCTCCTATGCCAAATCAAAATCGAGAACAACGCCCAGTATTGGGCCCCTACCTTAAGCAGATGGGTCTACAAGATGACAGCAGGAAATGAGTGAGTACTCAAGTCCCTCCCACATATGACTCAGTTTTTAGCGCGATATATGCACGCGCACTGCTCTCCGGTAGCATGAACTCAGAATTGAGAGGTCGAAGATCAAAATGTTGAATTTTTTATGAAGTGCTGTCAAGTGTGTGTATAAAAATTAATGCGAGAGTTGAGTGGATAGTGAGAGTGTGTACCTAGTACACGCTGTATAGGTGTTATTCGTCCTTAGTCACGTACCACCATACAGATAGTGAAATACTGTCAAGTGATATACGTGAGACATCGATAAAAGAGATCCTAATCACAACACGCCTATACTGCTATCTAATGTAACACCACCTCCGCGTCACCATAGAGAGACACAATCCCTCGAATCATGCGAGCACATGCCATGTCGCGTCCCTCTCAATAGCAACTGCATCAGCACAAGGCCCCACCTTCTACACGAGCACACCACTTCCTTCCATCCTATGGAGAGGGCCCAGCATGGAAACCCGGGCGCGACGGTCCCTCAGTTACTAAAAACAACAGAACTAGCCCCACTCCACAAAGTGGGCAGTAAAGCCACAGCAAAGAACTACAGGACCAATAGCACTAACACCCATTTCATAAAAATCTTTGAGAGGGTCCTAAGAAGCAAGATCACCACCATCTAGAAACCCATCAGTTACACAACCCAGGGCAACATGGGTTGAACAGTCGCTCCTGTCTGTCTCAGCTACTGGATCCACTCGACAAGGTCCTAAATGCACTAGAAGTCAAAAAGAATGCAGATGTATATATTACAGACTTTGCAAAAGCTCCTTCAGCTCTCTCAGTGTGCACTTGGCGTAACCAATAGCGGCACAAAATGCGCGCTTAGGTAATTACAGGAAAAGTCGGTAGACTGGATCTATAATTTCCTCACTAACAGAACACAGAGGAGTAGTCGTCATACGAGAGTAAAGTCCGAGGAGCTACGGTGAAACCGCTCTGTTCACAAGGCACAGAACTAGCTCCCATCTTGAACGTTCATCATCCTCATATCCGACTTAGACAAGGATGTCAGCCACAGCACCGTCGTCTTCCTTTGCAGATGACAATCAGATATATGCATGACAGTGTCTTCCATTGCAGGACACTGCCCAAGGCTCAGGCGGACATCAACCAAATTTTAAGTGGGGCTGCAGTAAAACATATGAAGTTCAACGATGAGGAAATTTCAATTAATCAAGATATGGTAAACCATGAGGGGAAATTTAATCTTCATCAGTAGTACAAAACAATTCTGGCCACGATAAATAGTGCAAAACACCAACGTCAAAGGGACCTGGGAGTGATTATGTCGGAGGATCTCACCCCCTTCAGGACCATAACATTGTATCAATCGCATCTGCTAGAAAAATGACAGGATGGATAATGAGAACCTTCAAAAATAGGGAGGCCAAGCCCATGATGGACACTCTTCAGGGTCACTTGTTCTATCTAGGCTGGAATATTGCTGCACTCTACAGGCACCTTTCAAGGCAGGTGAAATTGCAGACCTAGAAAATGTACAGAGAACTTGCACGGGCGCTTAACGGAGATAAAAACCTCAATTATGGGGCGCTTGAGGTTTCTCAACCTGTATTCCCTGGAATGCAGGAGGGAGAGATACATGGTTATATACACTGGAAAATTAGGGGCTAGTACCGAAACTTGCACACGAAAATCACACTACGAAAGCAAAAGACTTGGCAGACGAATGCACCATCCAATGAAAAGCAGGGGTGTCACTAGAACGTTAAGAGACCGTCAATAAGTGTCAGGGGCGAGACTGCCCCCCCCCGCTGTTCAAACTGCCTCAAGCCAAACATAAAGGGGGATTACCAACAGGCCCTGGCAGCTTCAAGCTGGCACTGGACAAGCAATAAAGTCAGTTCCTGATCAGCCGGGCTGTGGCTCGTACGTTGGTTTGCGTGCAGCCAGCAGCAACAGCATGGTTGATCAGGCGCTGATTCCACCAAGGAGGCCTGGTCACAGACCGGCCGCTGGGGGCGTTGACCCCGAAACTCTCTCCAGGTAAACTCCAGGTATACTACAACCATCCCAGGATACCACTGACAACAATGTAAGGTATGCTATAACCAACCCAGGATACCACTGACAACAATGTAAGGTATACTACAACCATCCCAGGATACCACTGACAACAATGTAAGGTAGCTACAACCATTCCAGGATACCCCTGACAACAATGTAAGGGGTATGCTATAACCATTCCCAGGATACCACTGGACAACATGTAAGGTATACTACACACCCACAGGATACACTGACAACAATGTACGGTATACTACAAACAATACCAGGATACCACTGACACAATGTAAGTATACTACAACCATCCCAGGATACCACTGTCAACAATGTAAGGTATACTACAACATCGCCGGATACACTGAACAACATGTAAGGTATACTACAACATCCAGGATACACTGACAACAATGTACGGTTATTACTACAACCATCCCAGGATACCATGACAACAATGTTAGGTATACTACACACCCATCCCAGGATACCACTGACAACTATGTAAGGTATACTACAACATCCCAGGTACCACTGACAACAATGTAAGGTATGCTATAACCATCCCAGGATACACTGACAACAATGTCAAGGTATGCTATAACCATCCCATGATACCACTGACAACAATTAAGGCATGCTATAAACCATCCCAGGATACTCTGACCACAATGTAAGGTAATACTACAACCATCCCAGGGATTACACTGACAACAATGACGGGCTATTACACAATCCCGGATACCACTAACAACAAGAGCCCCCATCACAAACATTAGGTATCTCTCTCGAGGGTATTGTAATTCAGCAAACAGTATCACTCCTGTTCTTAATATTTTACTTGTACTTAGGAACACTGAAGCTTCACACAGCTACAGAAGGATGGACTAAGAACTCTCCTGAAGTCTCCTACATGATCTCAAACTTAATATGTTACATTCACTCAGCAACAGGAGGAGGATTAAGACCTCCTCTGAGTCTCACTACATATCTCAAACTTAATATGTTACTTACACAGCAACAGGAGGAGGATAAGGACCTCCTCTGAAGTCTCCACATATCTCAAAACTTAATATGTTACTCACACAGCAAAGGGGAGGATATGGACTCTCCTGAAGTCTCCTATATCTCTCAATTAATATGTTACTTCAACAGCAACAGGAGGAGATAAGGACTCCTCCTGAAGTCTCCAATATCTCAAACTTTAAAATGTTTCATTCACTAGAATGAGAGAGAATTCACATACCGTGATGGAACAATACACAAATAACCAGGACACACACACACAAAAGAGGAGAGAGAGAGACGAGAGGGAGAGAGAGAGAGAGAATGAGAGAGAGAGATGAGAGGAGAGTGAGAGAAGAGAGAGAGAGAGGAGACAGAGAGAGAGACAGAGAGATCAGAGAGACAGAGAGAACAAGATGAGACAGGATATATTACAGATATAAGCCAGAGAGACATACATATATTAATATATTGAGACTAGATACATAAGAGAATTGATCCTATACTATCGAGCCTATCTATATAATTACTTACTTCTATCTCTCCTATCTCAATAATAGATAATCTACATATATACAGGATCTCCCTCTCCTTTAATATCTCATATACTATATACCTCCCCCCCTTTTTTTTTTTCGTTTCAACACCTGTTACACATTTTTTTTAGGTACCCATCGAGACAGAGAGACAGAGCAGAGGAGAGAGAGAGACAGAAGGACAGAGCGAGAGAGAAGAAGAAGAGAGAGATGAGGAGAGAGAGAGAGAGAGAGAGAGAGAGAGAGACGAGAGCGAGAGGAGAGCGAGAGAGAGAGAGAGAGACCAGAGAATGAGTCAGAGACAGGGAACGCGACAGAGAGCCAGAGACAGAGAGAGACGAGACAGAGACGCGAGAGACAGAGAGACGAGAGGGACAGAGAGAGAGACGAGAGGGGGAGGGAAACAGAGAGAGCGAGACCCGAGGGAGAGACAGAGTGACACAGAAGAGAGAGAGAGAGAGAGAGCGACGAGGAGAGAGGAGATAGGAGATAGTGAGAGGAACGAGAGAGAGAGAGAGGAGAGAGAATGAGACTAATAATGATGCTTTCAGTCTGACTTGCCAAGGTGGAACTGGAAACATCATCATAAGGCATTCTCTCTTCTGTGTGGGATATCTGTTTCATTCACCAGAATGTACTGTGAGGCACATCATATGTTGTCTGTCTTATTAAAGAGCCTCACCTATGCTTTTTCAGTTCCATCTGGTATCCTTCAGTCTTCTAAGGAAGGACCTGGTCTATACCATCCTGCTATTGTAGTTTTGAAGGTTTGTCTGATCGCTGATTGTATATTTCGTTCCAATTCGTCAAGCTATCTAAAGGCTATCGTCGACATTAAGGTTTTTGAGTACACCTACAAAGAGAATTTCAATGATGTTTTAAGTTTACCAATATAAGATTATATTTTTATTAATTTTATTATCTATTATTATTTATTATTATTTATTATTATTATTATTATTATTACAACTTATTTAGCAAAGTTCTAAACCCACATAAAAGTCTAATGTCTTGGCAATGGATAGTGTGGATACGGAGTATCGTCAGGTTTAATCTAGAGAATTAAATGGCTACTATATCTCCAGTCCCTTTGATCAAAAGCCCTTCCCCCAGGTTTCAAGAACACTACACTGAAGGAAGCACTTCACTCTAACAGTGTTGCAAATATAACAGTGCAAAACCTGCACTGGCAGAATAATGTTTCACTTGTACAAAAATTTGTACTGACTGAGAGGCTTTCAGGGAGACTTAATTATTTGCTCAATCATGTTGCCAAGCTGCTGCTGAGTGTGGAAGTAAACAACTCGATTCCAAAAAATGTTGTCACCCCTCCTGCCCCAGTGATGAGTTTTGATGATTCGGTCACAAACCTGTCAACAGTGGAGTCCTTTATAATACAATAAGTACTCGACTTACAAACACACTGAGGGACCTCTGACTGAGTTTAATATTCATAATGTACGAAATCTTCAACTTACAAACACGTCGGGGACCTTCTGATATAATAATATAATAATGATATTATACACAGATTTTTAACATGTTTGTAAGTCGCGGATTTACTGTGTTTTTCTACAGGAAAACTCTTTAAAGGGTGGGCCGTTTCCCACAAAAGACCATATTTCTTTTAACACATGCTAGCCTCTACCACCCCAAGGGAGGGTGGCCCAAAAATAGAAGAAACTTTTCATCATCACTCACTCCATCACTGTACTTGCAAGAGGTGCATTGACACTATAATTCAAAAAACTGCAATATACTCCAGCCCTCTTCATAGTGCAGGTTACTGCTACTTCCCACATCCAGGTACTCAAGTCCTGGTGGTGGAATGATTCACCATATCTCTCTCCATCATGCTAGCATAATTAAAGGCTGGTGGGCAAAAAAGTAACACGTAAAAAACTTATGATAAAACATTTATCATTGCCTTATTAATCTTAAGTTAGTTGTAAGTTTGCCCGAAATGCTCTGTTACTAAGGGGCTTTCGGCAAGGCACCCTAATGTTAATATCGCCTTTGTACATAAATTGAATCATGCCAAAATAAAGTATCTTTGTAAAGAACGAATGGGCACAATACTGTGACTGGAACAATACACAAATAACATGCACATAGGAGAGAGGAGCTTATGATGACATTTCTGGACGAGAGGAGCTTATGACGACATTTTGGAACACTTACAGTCACATGTGACTGTAAGTGTCCAAAGTGGACCAAAAACCATCATTGAAAGCTCATTTCCTCCAGTGTGCAGGTTATTTGGTAAAATTATCTTTATCTTTTTATCTTTATATTTACCAAGCAAACGAGTGGTGTCCCAGGCACTCTCACTCGCGCCCTGCTCTCCTCATCTTGGACCCTTCTCTGCCGTCGCTGATATTCGAGTGCCTTCACTCATTCTCTCGCTCGGCGCATTCCTTTAATGAAGCATAACAGGTAATGTAAGGAAAATTCAATAAGCTTCTGTGGATCACAGCATAGTTGATACACTCGGAAAATTAAGATTAAACTTGAACTTCTGGGGATAACACCATGTGACTATAAAGAAAATTAAAGAAAACTTGACCTTCTGGGGATAACATATAGTGATATATAGGAAAAATAAAGAAACTTAAGTTTCTGGTGAGATCACATCATAGTGAAATATATTTGAAAAAGGTTATTTATGACGCAAATTTAGATAATTTCCATAATACAGTCGAACTAAAAATTTTAAAATTCTTCCCTCAGGGACACATTATTTGTATTTTAAAAACTCATTTCAAGCTTGGATCTTGGTAGATATATCTTGAATAATTCAAATTAAAACCAAGGTGCCCATAGCTGGGTTGGCCCAGCGCACTCAGCTCAAACACTGAGGTCCGTGGTTCGATTCTCCGGTTACACGGGCTGGCAAAACATTAGGACTCGTTTCCTTAAGTACTGCCGTTCATATTCACCTAGCTGTTTTATTAGGTACCTAAGTGTTAATTAGCTGGTGTGGGTTGCATCCTGAGTACATAAACTGAACTATTTGCTGAATTGCTCTGCATAAAAGGGGATTTCTATACAGTATATCACTGATGTCAGCTATGGTCAGTATACCTTGTAAATGTACTCCCCCCCCACTGTAGATATAAAAATTATTGTTATTAAGTTTATTATTATAGATAGAGAGATGGTAATATTGGGAGAGGTAACACTAGAAAACCTGATGCAAAAATCAGGTCTGGGACCCAGTGTGGACCTACATTTTTTTAGTGGCCCTGAAGCTTGACCTGTTATGGGGCCCCTTCAAAAAACCAGCCAATGAGGTCTGTTATCTTATTTCATTGGGGTTCTTCCATTAGAGAATCACACAATTTTGTTAAAAATCCCAATTTAAATAACCTTAATTAGGTTTTCTCATTTATGGCGATACTACATGAAGCTTTAAGAACCTGTTAATTTTCTATTTTATTTATTTTGTATTGAATTATTTTTTTAAAAAACCCTTCGCATTACAGTCGACCCAAAATTTTTAAGCAATGTGGACTATAGTAGTTTCTGGGGTCCATAGTATCGGATTAGTGACCCACGAAGCTTAAGCTTCTGGCATCCCTCCAGGATTAGGGGGCCCTCAAGCTCAAGCTTATGGGGGCCCCTCCAGGATAGGGGCCCTGAAGCTAAGCTTCTGGGCACTCGCAAGCCCATAAGTAATTTTGTATCTGACATTTTTGGGTATCTTGATGGGTAATTTATGCCTATGATAATTGTATTTATGTGTACCTGTACATAATAAACTTTTTACAATGGCTAAGATAATCTTATATTACTCGGCCAATTGAAGTGTAATACTAGAATGAAAAAATTATTTGATTTCCATAGATTTTATTGTTCAAGAGGTGAGAAATTCACCTTTGTTATATGTGTTATATATATATGATTATAGTTAGTAGTAGTAACAGTAGTAGTGGTTGTAATATGGTAGTTGTTGTAATAGTAATTGTTTTGTTGTTGTAGTACTGGTTGTAGCTGTTGTTATTGTTGTAGTAGTTGGTTGATTATTGTTGTTGTAGTAGTAGTTGCTTATTATTGGATGTTGTAGTACTGGTAGTAAGCTGTTGTTGTTATTGTTGTTGTAAGTATGGTAGTAGTGTTTTTGTTATTGTTGTAGTAGTAGTTGTTGTTATTGTTGTTGTAGTTACTGGTAGTAGTGTTGTTGTTATTGTTGTAGTAGTAGTTGTTGTTATTGTTTGTTGTAGTACTGGTAGTAGCTGTTGTTGTTATTGTTTTGGGGTGAGTAGTAGTTGCTTGTATTGTTGTCTTAGTAGTTGTAGTACTGGTCGTAGTTTGTGTAACTGTTAGTACGCTGTTGTTGTTATTGTTGTAGTACTGGTTAGTAGCTGTTGTGTTGTTGTTGTATTATGGTAGTAGCTGTTGTTGTTATTGTTGATTGTAGTACTGGTGTAGCTGTTGTTGTTATTGTTGTTGTAGTACTAGTAGTAGCTGTTGTTGTTATTGTTGTTGTACTGGTGTTAGCTATTATTGTTGTAGTAGTAGTTGTTATTTTGTTGGTGTGTAGCTCTGGTTGTTATTGTTGTTGTCGTGTAGTAGTAGTTGTTATTGTTGTTGTGGTGACGGGTAGTAGTGTAGTTGTTATTGTTGTAGTAGTAGTAGTGTTGTTGTGTTATTGTTGTTGTGGGTTTTAACTGGTAGTAGCTGTTTAGTTATTGTTGTTGTAGTACTGTGGTAGTAGCTGATGTTGTTATTGTTGTTGTAGTAGTAGTAGTAGTAGTTGTTGTTATTTATTGTTGTTGTCGTACTGGTCGTAGCTGTTGTGTATTGTTGTTGTAGTACTGGTAGTAGCTGTTGTTGTTTATGTTGTTGTAGTAGCAGTTGTTGTTGTTATTGTTGTTGTAGTACTAGAGAGAGAGAGATCTGTTGTTATTGTTGTTGTCTGCTCAGTAGCTGCTTGTTATTGTTGTAGTAGTAGATGTTATTGTTGTTGTAGTAGTAGTGTTGATTGTTATTGTTGTTGTAGTAGCAGTTGTTGTTATTGTTGTTGTAGTTGGTAGTAGCTTTTGTTGTTATTGTTGTTGTAGTAGCTGTTGGTCTCATGATGTTGTAGTGTAGCTGTTGTTGAGTGGCTATTGTTGTTTGTAGTAGAGTAGCTGTTGTTGTTATTGTTGTAGTAAGTAGCAGTAGCTGTTGTTGTTATTGTTGTTGTAAGTAGTAGTAGTACTTGTTGTAGAACTGAGATTGACAACACAGTAGTAGAAGTTGTCTTGTTGTAATAGTACTAGTTGGTGTTGATATTGTTGTTATAGTAGTTGTAGTACTCGTAGTAAATGTTGTAATTGTCCCCAGTAGTTGTTGTTGTTGTTGTTGTTGTTACAGTAGCAGTAGTAGTTGTTGTAATAGAACTTGTTGTTTTTGTAGTACTGATAGCAGTAGTTGTTGTTTGCTACAATAGTAGTAATAGTTGTTGTTGTTGCTACAGTAGTAGTAGTAATTGTTGTTGCTACAGTAGTAGTAGTTGTTTGTTTGTTGTACGTAGTAGTAATTGTTGTTGCTACAGTAGTAGTAGTAGTTGCGCGGCGCGCGCACGCACAGTAGTATTAATTGTTGTTGCTACAGTAGTAGTAGTTGTTGTTGACAGTAGTAGTTCTTATTTTTGTTGTTACTACAGTATTAGTTGTTGTTATGTGGTTGTTTCAGTAGTAGTTCTCCGCCCCTGCGCTTGTTGTAGTTGTTGTAGGATGTAGTTAGCAGTAGTTGTGAGTAGTATATTAGTCAGTATGTGAGAAATTGTGGTAGGTGATGTAACTAAGTACCGTAGTAGTTGTTGTTGATACAGTAGTAGTAGAATTGTTGTGCGGTACCCAGCTAGTAGTAGTACTATTGTTGTTGCTACAGTATGCAAGTGTAGTTAATTGTTGCTTGCCCCCCACTACAGCAGTAGTAGTAATTGTTGTTGTACAGAGTTGTAGTAATTTGTTGCTACAATAGTAGGATTTTTTGTTGTTGTACAGTCGATCGCGTGCTCCCTATTGCCCTTCGCCGTACTACTGTATTAGTTGTTGTTGTTTCACTAGTAGTAGTTGTTGTTGTTGTTATTGTTGTTGTCAGGAAGTAGTTAGCAGTAGTAGTAGTAGTGTTAGTTGTAGGTATTGTAGTAGGTAGTTGACTATGAAATAGTGGTAGTTGTTGTAAGTAGTAATAGTAGTAGTTGTTGTAAAATAGTAGTAAGTATAAATCCGTAGTAGTAGTGAACAGTATTTGTAGTAGTGCGGTAGTTTGTTGTAAACAGAAGTAGTTTGTAACAGTAACAATCAGAGTTGGTAATATAGTAGTAATTGTAGGTCAGTAGTAAGTGGTGGTAGTAATTAATAGTAGAAATAGATTTAGATACTTAATTTATAATAATAATAATAATTTTTAATAAAAATTTATAATAACGTAAGGGCTAACAGCGTCCATATATTATAATATAATAATAATACATAATAATTAATAAATAATAATAATAATGAATATAATATTAATAATAATAATAAGCGCTAAACCATAAGGGAAACCACGCCGTCTAACTAATATAATAATATTAATAATAATATTAAAGAGAGAGAAATAATACATCAACTACCTTAATAAATTTCATCAATAATAATCATAATATATTAATTATAATAATAAAGCCAGGGTTCTGTCCAAGGAATTCAGAGCTACCTTCCTCATATCATACCTTTCCTTTTATTCAACTGCCATTTCCCCAGGCACTGTACGAGCCCTACGGTTTTAGAGTTCCCCATGATATCAAAGTAATAATAACAATAATAAAAGATGCGGCCCAGTGTTTTGTACATTTTTGAAACAAAAACACAGACTGCACCGTTCCTTTTTCCATACACAGTTCCGTAATAAAAGGAAAAAAAAAAACCCCCTAGAAGGGGTTTTGCTTTCGGGAAATTATTTACTGCTAGGTAATGGGGGAGCAGGAGTTAAAAGATTTGCTAGGATTAAAACTCAGGGAAGTTTGGTTGTGAGCAGGTGCGTCCATGCTCTACAAGGCCCACAAGACCATAGCTCAGAGTATGCACCTCAACCTCATCTCCCGCCTTTAAATGCAGCGAAATACAGGGGGGGGCCCTGTGTTTCGGCATCTTTTTTCAGTGCTCCACATTTTCGTGGTTTTCTTTGACCCACTATTTATTATGTTTGGTTTTTTTTTTGCCATTCTGGCCAAAACGTTGCAAAAGGGGAAGGGGAAAGGAAAACTGGTGCCATATTTTAAGGTAAGTATATATGTCTCGTGTATTTTTTTACCTTTTATCTGTTTTTTTTTTTTGCCTCCCTGTATGGGCACTTAATTACCAAATTGTAAAAACATTATCAGGCTTTTAGATGCTTCATTTTTAAAAAAAAGCCTTTTCCACTCCGCAACATTTTTGCTTATCATGGGGGTCAGGAACCTAATACCAAAAAAAAAACGGACCTTTTTGCCCGTGTACGGCAAAAGGGTTTGTAAAAACCCCCAAATTATTATGCCTATATACCATATCTTGCGGCATATAAAAATGCACCCGGATAAGAATTGCCAAAATTAAGTATGAAATATGTTGGAAAATAAAAAGGAAAAAAAATTTTGTAAAACCAGTGAACATCTGGGTGATTTAAGATCCCAAGATTGACTCCCAAGACTGACCTTCACTGTGAAGGATGCAGGATGATTTTTCAGGTCATATTTTGGAAAAAAAAAAAAAAGTGGATCTTATAAGCTGCAAAATATTGTAAGTGAAGTATTCATAAATTCATCTATTCTTTGTTCTTTGTGTATACTGGGGTACAGGTCAATACTACTCATTACTTTCCTCTTGTGATTGTTTCTATTTTATCTGACTTCAGATTTCTTCACCAAAACTCACATGTGGGAAAGAGATGAATCCCGTGAAAATGTTTGGTGGCGTCTTCAAAGGTACATTATTATTATTATTATAATAAAAAAGAAGCACTAAACCACAAGGGCTATCTTTGAAGGTACAGTACACATCAAGCACTCTCACTTTCATAGTAAACCTCTATAAGACTAATAGGGGAAATATTCCAAATGCCCATTAAGTTAGAATAATCTTAAAATATACCAGTACTCACTTCTGCATACCCAATACAGTGGACCCCCGGATTATGACGTCATCGGATTAAGTAACATTCGGATTAAGTAACGTTTTTGCATCAAAATATTGGCTCGGTTAATGACACAGAACTTGGATAAAGTCATTCGTCCCAAACGTGTCCGGGCGCCATGAGCGGCCTGGCCACTCCATGTACAGCCAGTGTGCCATTGTTTACAAGCCAGTGAGGATGATTCCACACATACATGTGACACATTTTGTATTATTCCATTGTTTTTAGTGCTTGTAACTGCTAAATAAGCCACCATGGGCCCAAAGAAAGCTTCTAGTGCCAGCCCTTTGGTAAACAGGGTGAGAAACACCATAGAATTCAAGAGAGATCATCGCAAAATATGAAAGTGGAGTGCGTGTCTCAAGAGCTGGCCAGGTTGTATAACAAACCCCATACAGCCATTGCTACTATCTTGGCCAAGAAAAAGGCAATCATGGTAGCTGTTGTTGCGAAAGGTGCAAATATGCTTACAAAACAGAGATCGCAAATACTCGAAGATGTGGAGAGATTGTTGCTGGTGTGGATCAACGAGAAACAATTATCAGGAGATAGTGTTTCGCAGTCAATTATATGTGAAAAGGCAAGGCAGTTGCATGATGGTCTCATTAAGAAAATGCCTGGAACTAGTGCTCATATTGGTGAATTTAAGGCCAGCAAAGGTTGGTTTGAGAGATTTAAGAATCGTAGTGGCATATACAAGGAGTACATAGAGGCTGAACAATTAAAACCCCAACAAGTGTTAATTTGTGATGAAACAGGCCTGTTTTGGAAGAATATGCCAAACAGGACTTACATTACTCAGGAGAAAAAGGCACTCCCAGGACACAAGCCTATGAAAGATGGGCTGACTCTCATGTTTTGTAGTAATACTAGTGGTGATTGCAAAGTGAAGCCTTTACTTGTGTATCACTCTGAAAATCCCAGAGTGTTCAAGAAAAACAGTGTCATCAAGCCTAAATTGTGTGTGATGTGGAGAGCAAACAGCAAGGCATGGGTCACAAGGAACATTATCCTTGACTGGTTCCATGACATGTTTGGCCCCAGTGTGAAAAAATATCTCCTGGAAAATAAATTGAAACTCAAGTGCCTCCTGGTAATGGACAATGCTCCTGCTCATCCTCCAGCCTTGGAAGAGCGAATGGTGCCAGAGTTTAGCTTCATCAAAGTAAAATTCTTGCCCCCTCATACCACTCCTCTCCTCCAGCCCATAGATTAGCAGGTCACTTCAAATTTCAAAAAATGTACACCAAAGCAGTGCTTCAAAAGTGCTTTGAAGTGACCTCAGACACTGAATTGACCCTAAGAGAGTTCTGGAAAGATCACTTCAGTATCTTCACTTGCATAAACCTTATAGGTAAGTCTTGGGAGGGAGTGACTTGCTTGGAGAAAATTGTGGCCAGAATGTGTACAAGAAGGATTTTGAAGGGTTTGGGGCTGACCCTGAGGAGCCTATGCCAGTTGTGGAATCTGTTGTGGCATTGGAGAATTCTATGGGGTTGGATGTGAGTTTGGAGGATGTAGAAGAGTTGGTGGAGGACAATGATGAAGAGCTAACCACTACAGAGCTGCAAGAGCTTGAGGTGCAACACCAACAAACCACAGCTCAGGAATTTCCTTCAGAGGAGGAAGAGAGATGGAGGATGGTGCCTTCTTCAAAGATTAAAGACATTTGTGCAAACATTTATGGATGAACATCACCCTGACACGCCAGTAACAGAGCTCTCTGGATAGATTTTTGGTGCGACAGGGGTCCAGTGACTTTCAAGCTGGTGCTAGTGGCATTAAAAACAAAGAAGGGATGTAACCCCGAAAAGGACTTGGTACCTGAAATCCTTATGGAAGGGGATTCCCCATCCAAACACTAGTACACCTTCATCCTCTCCCCTCCTCCGATCTCATCACTCATCAATAAGTCTTCAATAAAGGAAAGTGTCATTTTAGTATTGTTTATTCTGCATGTCTCATTGTTTTATGTGTAGGGAAATGTATATTTCATGTAAAAAAATTATTTTAATACTTTTGGGTGCCTGGAACGGATTAATTGGATTTCCATTATTTCTTATGGGGAAAATTAATTCGGATTAAAACAGATTCAGTATAAGACATGCTCTCTGGAACGGATTGATGTCGTTAACTGGGGGTCCACTGCATAGCGCTGTACACGCAACTTACAGATTTTTTATATCACATTGGCCATCTCCCACTGCGAGTGAGTGCGAAAAGGAACGCTTTCAACCATATTTACACTATCCTGTTTTGCCAGAGGGGAGCAGTACGCAGTTTAGATTCATAAAAACAGCAAATATCCCAAACCCCTCAATCGAGGCAGGCACTGTTTTCCCACTCCAGATCAGTCAAGCTAACCATTTCCCTGAATCCTTCCAAAAAAAATTAACCCTGCTCATATCCATCGCTTTCAGGTCCAAAAACCTTTGCCTCATTTTACTCCTATCTAACTAACTCACACATGCTTTTGTATGTCCAAGCCCCTTGCAACCAAGCTCCTTTACCCTCTTTTCCCACCTTTTAGGATGGACCCCACCCCCCTTTCTTCATGGATACCACAATAAACATTAAAAATACAGGAGGGCCCAATGTTCATTGGGTTCCACTTTAGAGGGTTTCTCATTTACAGTGTTTCACTATATGCAGCAGTTTTAAATTTTACAGCCTGTCCTACTTAGGAATATCGTTTACTGATGATCGGCCCTACGATGGGCTCTTTGACAGTACATACTAAAGAAGTATACAGGGCTGATTCCACTATTTTATTTTCAGTATGCGGTACATACTGTAAAGATTTAAAAATTATACCAGAAATGTTATAATAGGCAAAGGGACTTTTAAAACAATTGAAAGATGGTTGACACAAACCATACCATTTTATTTGCTCTCATTGCAACGATTCATTTACGATGTAGTCTTAGGAACTGAAACTCCGTTGTTTAAGTGAGGAGAGGCTGTATACCCTTCTACTTTTTCAGATTTCCCTATAATAAATAAAATTTGACCACTCATATTGCTATGGATAATTAAGGATAATGTGTTGTATGTATTTTGCATTTTTTTTACTCAATATATGATAGAGTGAATGTGTTATCAGGGTGTTATATGCATATGAAAGTGTAAAAAAGGCTATTTTTCATTTTACAGCAATTTTAGCTTTACAGCAGTAGCCCAGAACCTAACCTGCTGTATAAGTGGGGCCCTACAGTAGCCCAGAACCTAACCTGCTGTATAAGTGGGGCCCTACATTTAGCCCGAACTAACTGCTGTATAATGGGGCCTACAGTAGTCCAGAACCTAACCTGCTGTTAAGTGGGGCCTACAGTAGTCCAGAACCTAACCTGCTGTATAAGTGGGGCCTACAGTAGTCCAGAACCTAACCTGCTGTATAAGTGGGGCCCTACAGTAGTCCAGAACCTAACCTGCTGTATAAGTGGGGAACTACAGTAGCCCAGAACCTAACCTGCTGTATAAGTGGGGCCCTACAGTAGTCCAGAACCTAACCTGCTGTATAAGTGGGGCCCTACAGTAGTCCAGAACCTAACCTGCTGTATAAGTGGGGCCCTACAGTAGTCCAGAACCTAACCTGGTGTATAAGTGGGGCCTACAGTAGTCCAGAACCTAACCTGCTGTATAAGTGGGGCCCTACAGTAGTCCAGAACCTAACCTGCTGTATAAGTGGGGCCCTACAGTAGTCCAGAACCTAACCTGCTGTATAAGTGGGGCCCTACAGTAGTCCAGAACCAAACCCTGCTATATAAGTGGGGCCCTACAGTAGCCCAGAAACCTAACCCTGCTGTATAAAGTGGGGCCCTACAGTAGTCCAGAACCTAATTTGCTGTATAAGTGGGGCCCTACAGTAGTCCCAGAACCTAACCTGCTGTATAAGTGGGGCCTCAGTAGTCCAGAACCTAACCTGTGTTAAGTGGGGCCCTACAGTAGCCCAGAACCTAACCTGCTGTATAAGTGGGGCCCTACAGTAGCCCAGAACCTAACCTGCTGTATAAGTGGGGCCCTACAGTAGTCCAGAACCTAACCTGCTGTATAAGTGGGGCCCTACAGTAGCCCAGAACCTAACCTGCTGTATAAGTGGGGCCCTACAGCAGCCCAGAACCTAACCTGCTGTATAAGTGGGGCCCTACAGTAGCCCAGAACCAAACCCTGCTTTTTAAGTGGGGCCCTACAGTAGCCAGAACCTAACTGCTATATAAGGGGGGCCCCTACAGTAGTCCAGAACCTAACCTGCTGTATAAGTGGGGCCTACAGTAGTCCAGAACCTAACCTGCTGTTTTAAGGGTGGGGCCCTACAGTAGTCCAGAACCTAACCTGCTGTATAAGTGGGGCCCTACAGTAGTCCAAAACCCTAACCTGCTGTATAATGGGGCCCTACAGTAGTCCAGAACCTAACTGCTGTTAATTGGGGGCCCTATCAGTAGTCCAGAACAACAACCTGCTGTATAAGTGGGGCCCTACAGTAGTCCAGAACCTAACCTGCTGTATAAGGGGGGGCCCTACAGTAGTCCAGAACCTAACTGCTGTATAAGTGGGGCCCTACAGTAGTCCAGAACCTACCTGCTGTATAAGTGGGGCCCTACAGTAGCCCAGAACCTAACCTGCTGTATAAGGGGGGGCCCTTTACAGTAGTCCAAAACCCTTAACCTGCTGTATAAGTGGGGCCCTACAGTGTCCAGAACCTAACCTGCTGTTATAAGTGGGGCCTACAGTAGTCCAGAACCTAACCTGCTGTAAAAGTGGGGCCCTCAGTAGTCCCAGAACCAAAACTGTTTAAGTGGGGCCCTACAGTATTTCCAGACCTAACTTGCTGTATAAGTGGGGCCCTACAGTAGTCCAAAACCCTAACCTGTGTATAAGTGGGGCCTAAGTAGTCCAGAACCCCTAACCTGCTGTAAAAGTGGGGCCCTCCCAGTAGTCCAGAACTAACTGTTGCTATAAGTGGGGCTACGTAGTCCAGAACCAAACCCTGCTGTATAAGTGGGGCCTACAGTAGCCCAGAACCAAACCTGTGTATAAAATTGGGGCCCTACAGTAGTCCAGAACCTAACCTGCTGTATAAGGGGGGGTCCTACGAAGCCCAGAACCTAAACTGCTGTATAAGTGGGGCCCTACAGTAGCCCAGAACCTAACCTGCTGTATAAGTGGGGCCCTACAGTAGCCAGAACCAAACCCTGCTGTATAAGTGGGGCCCCCCTTTACAGTAGCCCAGAACCTAACCTGCTATTTTAAGTGGGGCCTACAGTAGTCCAGAACCTAACCTGCTGTATAAGTGGGGCCCTCAGTAGCCAGAACCTAACTGCTGTATAAGTGGGGCCCTTACAGTAGCCCCAGAACCTAACCTGCTGTATAAGTGGGGCCCTACATTTAGTCCAGAACCTAACCTGCTGATAAGTGGGGCCCTACAGTAGCCCAGAACCAAAACCTGCTGTATAAGTGGGGCCCTACAGTGCCCAGAACCTAACCTGCTGTATAAGTGGGGCCTACAGTAGCCAGAAACCTAACCTGCTGTATAAGTGGGGCCCCTACAGTAGCCCAGAACCTAACCTTTGCTGTTAAGGGGGGCCCCTACAGTAGCCAAAACCCTAACCTGCTTGTATAAGTGGGGCCCTACAGTAGCCCAAAACCCTAACCTGCTGTATAAGTGGGCCCTACAGTAGCCCAGAACTAACCTGCTGTTTTAAGTGGGGCCCTACAGTAGCCCAGAACCTAAACCGCTGTTAAGTGGGCCTACAGTCCCAGAACCTAACCTCTGTATAAGTGGGGCCCCCCTACAGTAGCCCAAACCTACCGCTGTATAAAGTGGGGCCCTACAGTAGCCCAAAAACCTAACCTGCTGTATAAAGTGGGGCCCTACAGTAGCCCAAAAACCTAACCTGCTGTATAAGTGGGGCCTACATTTTAGCCCAGAACCTAACCTGCTGCATAAGTGGGGCCTACAGTAGTCCAGAACCTAACCTGCTGTATAAGTGGGGCCCTACAGTTGCCCGGGAACCCTACCTGCTGTATAAAGTGGGGCCCCTACAGTAGCCCAGAACCAAAACCTGCGTTAAGTGGGCCCTACAGTAGCCCAGAACCTAACCTGCTGTATAAGTGGGGCCCTACAGTAGCCAGAACCTAACCTGCTGTATAAGTGGGGCCCTCAGTAGCCCAAAACCTAACCTGCTGTATAATGGGGCCCTACAGTAGCCCAGAACCTAACCTGCTGATATAGTGGGGCCCTACAGTAGCCAGAACCTAACCTGCTGTTTAAAGTGGGGCCCCTACAGTAGCCCAGAACCTAACCTGCTGTATAAGTGGGGCCCTACAGTAAGGTCCAGAACCTAACCTGCTGTATAAGTGGGGCCCTACAGTAGCCCAGAACCAAACCCTGCTGTATAAGTGGGGCCCTACAGTAGCCCAGAACCTAACCTGTTTTTTATAAGTGGGGCCCTACAGTAGCCCAGAACCAAAACCTGCTGTATAAGGGGGGCCCCTACAGTAGCCCAGAACCTACCTGCTTTTATAAGTGGGGCCTACAGTACCCCAGAACCTAACCTGCTGTATAAGTGGGGCCCTACAGTAGCCCAGAACCTAACCTGCTGTATAAGTGGGGCCCTACAGTAGCCCAGAACCAAAACCCTGCTGTATAAGTGGGGCCCTACATTTACCCCAGAACCTAACCTGCTGTATAAGTGGGGCCCTACAGTAGCCCAGAACCTAACCTGCTGTATAAGTGGGGCCTACAGTAGCCCAGAACCTAACCTGCTGTATAAGTGGGGGCCCTACAGTAGCCCAAACCAAAACCTGCTGTATAAGTGGGGCACTACAGTAGCCCAGAACCTAACCTGCTGTATAAGTGGGGCCCTACAGTAGCCCAGAACCTAACCTGCTGTATAAGTGGGGCCCTACAGTAACCTGTATTTACAACACATCTATGTACCTGCCCCGGCCTCTCGCCCTAGCTTTCCCCATCATCCACACATTGTCATATGCTGGATTAAACTCAGGGTCATCTGGCCTAATGCCCTGGTCTTCTGGCCGGAGTTCCTCCCCTAGAAGGTCGTCGTCCTCGTCCAGCGGCTCATCCTTCAGTGTTACGTTTGACTCGTCTTCTTCTACCGGACTGTCAATCTCCATTGACTCTGTTGAGGCACACACACGGAATTATGTACAGTATCACACACAGAATTATGTACAGTATCACACACAGAATTATATACAGTGTCACACATAGAATTGTGTACAGTGTACCAACATCATTCTACACCTTTGCTAATGCATCTCTCTAAAGACTCCTAACTCTATCATTTTTTTTTTGCACTGCCTCATTTGGGACTGAGCATTGGGGGGTGACACCCAAAAGAGACTACAGGTAACTACCCAATCTACGGGAAAACTACAATCTAAGGAATACTACAACAACCCCAGGATACCACTGACAACAATCTAAGGAATACTACAATGATCTCAGGATACTACTGACAACAATCTAAGGTACATTACAATCATCCCAGGATACCATTGACAATAATCAAAGGTATACATAACCATCCCAGGATACCACTGACAACAAACTAGGATATATTACAACTATCCCAGGATACCACTGACAACAATCTAAGGTATATTACAATATCTAAGGTACATTACAATCATCCCAGGATACCACTGATAACAATCTAAGGTATACATAACCATCCCAGGATACCACTGACAACAATCTAGGATATACTACAACCATCCCAGGATACCACTGACAACAATCTAAGGTATATTACAATATCTAAGGTACATTACAATCATCCCAGGATACCACTGACAACAATCTTAGGTATACATAACCATCCCAGGATACCACTGACAACAATCTTAGGTATACATAACCATCCTAGGATACCACTGACAACAATCTAGGATATACTATAACCATCCCAGAATACCACTGACAACAATCTAAGAAAATACTACAACAATCCCAGGATACCACTGACAACAATGTAAGGTATATTACAACCATCCCAGTATACCACTGACAACAATGTAAGGTATACTACAGCCATCCCAGGATACCACTGACAACAATGTAAGGTATATACAACCTCCCAGGATAAACCCTGAACAATGTAGGTATACTACAACCATCCCCAAAATACCCCTGACAACAATGTAAGGGTATACTACAACCATCCCGGATACCACTGACAACAATGTAAGGTATACTACAACCATCCCAGGTTACCACTGACAACAATGTAAGGTATGCTATAACCATCCCAGGATACCACTGACAACAATGTAAGGTATACTACAACCATCCCAGGATACCACTGACAACAATGTAAGGTATACTACAACCATTCCAGGATACCACTGACAACAATGTAAGGTATGCTACAACCATCCCAGGATATCACTGACAACAATGTAAGGTATGCTACAACCATCCCAGGATACCACTGACAACAATGTAAGGTATGCTACAACCATCCCAGGATACCACTGACAATAATAGAGCCTACTAGACTGGAGAATACACTAGACCTCATATTCACTAACAATGATGATCTGATAAGAAATGTCACCATATCAAAAACAATATACTAAGATCACAACATAATTGAGGTTCAGACATGTATGCGAGGAGCCCCAGACCGACAAAATGAGACTAGTCACGAGGGAGCATTCACCAAATTCAACTTCAATAACAAAAACATAAAGTGGGACCAAGTAAACCAAGTCCTAACCGATATAAAGCTGGGAAGATATACTAAGCACACAAAACCAAACTTATGCTAGAACGATTAACTCGGTGGCACTCGATGTATGCAAAGGCTTATTCTCTAAGAAAAGGAGGAGTAGATGTAAAATAGAAAGAGACGTGCGCTCCTTTTTACAGGCGATGAAAAGATAACAGAGCGGCTAAAAGGGTCAATATATCTGAAATGCGCGGGAGACCCGGCCAGAGAAATAGCAAGCATCGAACTAAGCAAAAATCCTTAGGAGCCCAGAATCCCCGGGAAGAACTAAAGCAAATAAATGAAATCGAAAGAAACCCAAAGTATTTCTTCTCCTATGCCAAATCAAAATCGAGAACAACGCCCAGTATTGGGCCCCTACTTAAACAAGATGGGTCCTACACAGATGACAGCAAGGGAAAAATGAGTGAGCTACTCAAGTCCCAATATGACTCATTTTTTAGCAAGCCGCTAACCAGACTGAGAGTCGAAGATCAAAATGAATTTTTTATGAGGGGAGCCACAAAATTTGATTAACACAAGCCTATCCGATGTTATCCTGACACCAAATGACTTCGAACAGGCGTATAAATGACATGCCCATGCACTCTGCCCCAGGGCCGGGACATGGAACTCTGTGTTCATCAAGAACTGCAAGAACCCCCTATCACGAGCCTTTCCATCCTATGGAGAGGGAGCATGGACACGGGGGTCGTCCTCAGTTACTAAAAACAACAGACATAGCCCCACTCCACAAAGGGGCAGTAAAGCAAAAGCAAAGAACTACAGACCAATAGCACTAACAAACCCATATCATAAAAACTTTGAAAGGGTCCTAAGAAGCAAGATCACCACCCATCTAGAAACCCATCAGTTACACAACCCAGGGCAACATGGGTTTAGAACAGGCGCTCCTGTCTGTCCAGCTACTGGGTCACTACGACAAGGGCCTAAATGCACTAGAAGACAAAAAAGAATGCAGATGTAATATATACAGACTTTGCAAAAGCCTTCGACAAGTGTGACCATGGCGTAATAGCGCACAAAATGCGCGCTAAAAGGAATAACAGGGAAAAATCGGTCGATGGATCTATAATTTCCTCACTAACAGAACACAGGAGAGTATCGTCACAGAGTAAAGTCCCAGGGAGCTACGGTGAAAAGCTCTGTTCCACAAGGCACAGTACTAGCTCCCATCTTTTTCCTCATCCTCATATCCGACATTGGGCAAGGATGTCAGCCACAGCACCGTGTCTTCCTTTGCAGATGACACCCGAATCTGCATTGAACAGTGTTTCCCTTGCAGACACTGCAAGGCTCCAGGGGACATCAACCAAATCTTTCAGTGGGCTTTCAGAAAACAATATGAAGTTCAACGATGAGAAATTTCAATTTCTCAGATATGGTAAACATGAGGAAATTAAATCTTCATCAGAGTACAAAACAAATTTTTGGCCACGAAATGAGACAAACACCAACGTCAAAGACCTGGGAGTGATTTGTCGGAGGATCTCAAACCTTAAAGGACCATAACATTGTATCAATCGCATCTGCTAGAAAAATGACGGGATGGATAATGAAACCTTAAAAAATGGGGAGGCCAAGCCCTTGCAATCTTCAGGTACTTGTTCATTAGGCTGGAAATTGCTGCCTCTAACGGGCACCTTTAAAGGGCGGTGAAATTGCGACCTAGAAAATGACAGAGAATTTTCACGGGCGCTAACGGAGAAAAAAACCCTAAATTATGGGGCGCTTGAGGTTTCAAAACCTGTATTCCCTGGAATGCAAGGGAGAGATACATGTTATATACCCCTGGAAAATTAGGGGCAGTACCGAACTTGCACACGAAAATCCCCACACAAAGCAAAAGATTTGGGCAGACGATGACCCCCCCCAATGAAAAGGGGGTGTCACTAACGTTAAAGAGCCGTCAATAAGTGTCGGGGGCCCCGAGACTGTTCAACTGCCCCCCAGCAACAAAAAGGGGGTTTCCCAACAGCCCCTGCAGTTTTCAAGCTGGCACTGGACAAGCAAAAGTCGTTCCTGATCAGCCGGGCTGTGGCCGTAGTTGGTTTCGTGCGCCAGCAGCAACACCCGGTTGATCACGCTGATCCACCAGGGGGCCTGGTCACAGACCGGGCCGGGGGGGCGTTGCCCCCCGAAACTCTCTCCAGGAAAACTCCGGGTTTATCTACAACCATCCCAGGATACCACTGACCTGTAAGGTATGCTTAACAACCCAGCCCACGAAACAATTAAGGTATACTACAACCCCCCGGATCCCATGACAACAATTAAGGTAGCTACAACCATCCCAGGATACCCCTGACAAAAATGTAAGGTATGCTATAACCATCCCAGGATACCACTGCAAAAATGTAAGGTTACTCAACCACAGGATAAAACTGAAAAACAATGTACGGTTACTAAAAACAATCCAGGATACCACTGACAAAAATGAAAGGGTTACTCACCACCCCAGGATACCACTGAAAAACAATGAAGGGTATACTACAACATCCCGGTACACTGACAAAAATGAAAGGTATACTAAAACCACCCGGATACACTGACAACAATGTACGGAACTACAACCACCCCAGGATCCATGACAACAATGTAAGGTATACCAACCATCCCGGGATCCACTGACAAAATGTAAGGTATACTAAAACCCACCCCCAGGTACCATGACAACAATGTAAGGTATGCTTAAATCCCAGGATCACTGACAACAATGTAAGGATGCTTAACCACCCCCTGATACCACGACAACAATTAAGGCTGCAAAAAAACCACCCCAGGATACCCTGACAACAATGAAAGGTAATCAAACCACCCCAGGTTACCCTGACAACAATGAGGGGAATTACAACAACCCGGATCCCACTAACAAAAAGGGCCCCCCCAAAACATTGGGTACCCTCTCGAGGGTTTGTATTCAGCAAACAGTATCACTCCTTTTTTAATATTTTATTACTTAGAACATTTGAAGCTTCACACGCAACAAAAGGAGGACAAGAACCCCTCCTGAAGTTCCTACATATCTCAAACTTAATATGTTATTTTCACCAGCAACGGGAGGAGGTTAAAGGGCCCTCCCCCTAAAGTCCCTACATATCTCAAACTTAATATGTTATTCAACAGCAACGGGAGGAGGAAAAGGACCTCCTCTAATCTCCACAATCTAAAAACTTAATATTTATTTCACACAGAAAAGGGGAGGAAAAGGACCCCCTCCTGAAGTCTCCTATATTCTAAAAATTAATTGTTATTTCAACAGCAACAGGAGGGGGTAAGGCCTCCTCCTGAATCTCCAAATCTCAAACTTAAAATGTTTCATTCACTAGAATGAAGAGAATCACATACCGTGATGGAAAAATAACAAAAAACCGGGACCCCAACACACAAAAGAGAGAAAAGAGAGAGAGGGGGAGAGGGAGAAGAAGAGGAGAGAGAGAGAGAGAGGGAAAAGAGAGAGAAGAGGAGACAGAGAGAGAGACAGAGAGACAGAGAACGAGGAACAGAGAGACGGAAAAAAAAGAAAAGCAAGAGACAACAAAAAAAGAGAAGAAAAGAGGACAAAGAGACAAAACAACAAAAAAGAAAAAAAAAGGGAAAACCCCAAAAAACAAAAACCCAAAGACAAAGGGGACAAGAGACAGAGAGACAGAGCAGAAGAGAGAAGAGACAAAAGGGGACAGAGCGAGAGAGAAGAAGAAGGAGAGAAAAGGGGAGAGAGAGAGAGAGAGAGAGAGAGAGAGAGAAAGGGGAAAAAAGGGGGAGGGAGAGAGAGAGAGAGAGAAAGGGGAAGGAGTAGGACAGGGAAAGGACAGAGACCAGAGACAAGAGAGACGAGACAGAGAGGAGAGACAGAAGAGAGGGGGACAGAGAGAGAGACAGAGGGGAAAAGGGACAGAGAGAGGAGACGGGGGAGAGACAAGGACACAGAAAAGGAGAGAGAGGAGAGGAGAGGGAGAGAAAAGGGGAGAGAGAGAGGAGAGAGAGAGAGGAGAGAGATGAGACTAAAATGATGTTCAGTCTGATTCCCAAAGTTGGACTGAAACTCATCATAAGCTTCTCTCTTCTGTTGGGATTCTGTTTCATTCACCAGAATGTTGGGGAGGCCATCAAATTTGTCTGTCTTTTTTAAAGGGCCTCACCTATGCTTTTTCAGCCATCGGGAAAACTTCAGTCTTCAAAGGAAGGACCTGTTATACCATCCTGCTTTTGTAGTTTTAAAGGTTGTCTGATCGCTGTTGTATTTTCTTTCCAATTCGCAACATCTAAAGCATCGTCGACATAATTTTTGAGTACCCCTCAAAAGAATTTCAAGATGTTTTTTAATTCCCAAAAAAGAATATTTTTTATTAATTTATTTTATTTTTATTATTATTATTTTATTATTATTATTATTATTATTACAACTTTTTTAAAGGCAAAGTTCAAAACCCCACATAAAAGTCAATGTCTTGGCAATGGAAAGTGGGGAAACGGGTAGTCAGGTTTAATCTAGAGAATTAAATGCTTAATCTCCAGTCCTTTTGACAAAACCCCCTTCCCCCGGGGTTTCAAGACATACACTGAAGGAAGAAAACATAACAGTGTGCAAATATAACAGTGCAAACTGCACTGCAGAAAAATTTTTCCCCTTGTACAAAAATTGTATGACTGGGGGCTTTGGGGAGATTTAATTTATTTGCTCAATCTGTTCCCAAGCTGTGCTGAGTGGGGGAAGAAAAACTCGTTTCCCAAAAAAAATGTTGTCACCCCCCTCCCCCAGTGATGGTTTGATGATTCGGTCAAAACCTGTCAACAGTGAGCCCTTTATAAACAATAAGTCCTCGACTTACAAACACATGGGGGACCCTAAAATGATTTTAATTTATATGTACAAAATCTTCAATTTACAAAACGTCGGGGACCTTCTGTATAAAATTTTAAAAAATGATATTATACAAAAATTTTTTAACATTGAAAGTCCGGGATTTATGTGTTTTTTAAAAAATCTTAAAGGGGGGCCCTTTTCCCACAAAAGACCATATTTCTTTTAACACATGTAGCCTCTCCACCAAGGGGGTGGCCCAAAAAAAAAAAAAACTTTTCATCATCACTCACTATCACTGTCGCAAGAGGTGCATTGACACTATAATTCAAAAACTCAAAACCCCACCCCCCTTCATATGAGGTACTGTACTTCCCCCCTCCAGGACCAAGCCCGGGTGGGGGGAATGATTCACCATTCTCTCTCCATCATGCTAAAAATTAAAGCTGTGGGAAAAAAAATAAACACGTAAAAAACTTTGAAAAACCATTTATCATTGCCTTTTTAAATTTTAAAGTTAGTTGTAAGTTTCCCCGAAATGCTCTGTTACTAAGGGCTTTCGGCGGGACCCAAGTTAATTCCCTTTGTACAAAATTGAATCTCCCAAAAATAAAGTATCTTTGTAAAAACAAATGGGCACAATACTGTGACGGGAAAAAATACAAAATAACATGCACATAGGAGAGAGGAGTTATGATGCTTTTTGGGAGAGAGGAGTTTATGCGACATTTTGGACCATTACATCAAAATGTGACGAAAATGTCCAAGTGGCCCAAAAAAACATCATTGAAAGCCCTTTCTCCTTTGTGCGGTTATTTGGTAAAATTTTTTTTTAATTTTTTATCTTTATTTTACCAAGCAAACGAGGGGTGTCCCGGGCCCTTGGCCCCTCCATCTTGGCCCTTCCTCTGCCCTCCCCCTGTATTCGAGTCCCTTCACTCTTTCCCCGTGATTCCTTTAATGAACTAACGTAATGTAAGGAAAATTCAATAAGCTTCTGTGGATCACGCATATGAAAAACAGGAAAAAAAAAAAATAATTGACCCTTCTGGGGGTAACACCATGTGAATATAAGAAAATTTAAAGAAATTGACCTTCTGGGATAACAAAATAGGAATATAGGAAAAATAAAGAAAAATTAAAATTTCGGAGATCACAAATAGTGAAAAATATTTGAAGTTATTTATACGCAAATTTAGATAATTTTCCATAAAACAGTCGAACCCCAAAAATTTTTTTAAAAATTTTCCCCAGGGACATTATTTGTATTTTAAAAATCAAACCCCAAACTTGGATCTGGTAGTATATCTTGAAAAATTCAAAATAAAACCAAGGTCCCTAGCTGGGGTTGGCAGGGACTCACTCAAACCTGAGGTCCTGGTTCGATTCCCGGTTAAAGGGGAAACATTAGGACTCGTTTCCTTTAAAATACCGCCGTTCCTATTCCCTAGCGTTTTTAGGTACCTAAGTGTTTAATTAGTGGTGTGGGTTGATCCTGGGGGACAAAAATGACCCAATTTGCTGAATGCTCTGCATAAAAGGGGTTTTTATACGTATATCACTGATGTCAGCTTGGTCATATACCTTGTAAAAGTACTTGTAATATAAAAAATTTTTGTTATTAAAATTTATTTTTAAAATGGGAATATTGGGGAGTAACACTAGAAACCTGATGCAAAAATCAGGTTGGGACCCCGTGTGGACCACATTTTTTTGGGCCCCAACTTGACCTGTTATGGGCCCTTCAAAACCAGCAATGGGTTTTTCTTTTTCATTGGGGTTTTCCATTAGAGATCACCCCAATTTTTTAAAAACAATTAAATACCTTAATTTGGTTTTCTCATTTTTGGCGATCCTACATGAGCTTTTAAGAACCTTTAATTTTCATTTTTTTATTTGTATTTAATTATTTTTTAAAAAAACCCCTTTTTAATAAACCCAAAAATTTTTAAGCAATGTGGGTATAGTAGTTTCTGGGGTCCTTCGGGTTAGGACCCGAACTTAACTTCTGGGATCCCCCCAGGATTAGGGGGCCCCCAAGCTAAATTTGGGGGGCCCCCCCAGGATTTGGGGCCCTGAAGCTTTAAGCTTCGGGCCCCAAAGAAAAAAATAATTTTGTCTGACCTTTTTGGGTATTTGATGGGTAATTTAAAGCTAGATAATTTTATTTTTGACCGACCCAAAAACTTTTTACAATGGCTAAGATTAATTTTAATTTCCCGGCCATGAAGGTAAATACTAGAAAAGAAAAATTTTTTGATTTCCAAGATTTTATTGTTCAAAAGGTGGAAAAACACCTTTGTTATATGTGTTAATATTATTAATGTATAGTAGTAACATAGTGTGGTTGTAATATGGATTGTTGTAATAGTAATTGTTTTGTTGTTGAGTCTGGTGAGCTGTTGTTATTGTTGTAGTATTGTTTTTTATTGTTTTTGTGTAGTAGTTGTTATTATTGGGGTTGTAGTACTGGAAATAGCTGTTGTTGTTATTGTTGTTGTATATGGTGTGTTTTTTTTTGTTATTTTTGTAGTAGTAGTTTTTTGTTATTGTTGTTGTAGTCGGGAGTAGTGTTGTTGTTTTGTTGTAGTGTATTGTTGTTATTGTTTGTTGTAGTACGGTAGTAGCTTTGTTGTTATTGTTTTGTGTAGTAGTTGTTGTTTTTGTTGTTTAGTAGTTGTATACGGTCGTATTGTAACGTAGTAGCTGTTGTTGTTTTTGTTGTAGTACTGGTAAGCTGTTGTTTTTGTTTTGTATATGGTATACTTTGTTTTATTGTTTTTGTAGTACTGGGGTAGCTGTTGTTGTTTTGTTGTTGTAGTACTAGTAGTACTGTTGTTGTTATTGTTTTTTGTACTGGTTTAGCTATTATTGTTGTATAGTAGTTTTTATTTTGTTGTGTGTAGCTGTTGTTATTGTTGTTTTTGTGTAGTATAGTTTTTTTTGTTTTTGGTACGGGGGGTAGTGTGTTGTTTTTTGTTTTAGTAGTGTAGTGTTGTTGTTTTGTTGTTGTGGTAATGGTAGTAGTGTTTGTTATTGTTGTTGTGTAATGGGGGTTGCTGTTTTTTGTTATTGTTGTTGTAGTGTAGTGTTTTTTGTTATTTTTGTTGTTGTGTACTTCAACTGTTGTTTTTATTGTTTTTTGTGTACTGGTAGTACTGTTGTTGTTTAGTTGTTGTAGTAGCAGTTGTTGTTGTTTTTTTGTTGTAGTATGGGAAGCTGTGTTATGTTGTTGTTGTAGTAGCTGTTGTTATTTTTGTAGTAGTAGTGTTATTTTTTGTTGAGTAGTAGGTTTTTGTTATTGTTGTTGTAGTAGCAGTTGTTGTTATTGTTGTTTTAGTTGGTAGTAGCTTTTGTTGTTATTGTTTTTGTGTAGCTTTGTTATTTTTGTTGTAGTTAGTGTTGTTTTGGGGATTGTTGTTGTAGTAGTAGCTGTTGTTGTTATTGTTGTTAGTAGTGCGTTGTTGTTATTGTTGTTGTAAATAGTAGTATACTGGTAGTAGTTGAAAAAAGTAGTAGGTTGTTGTTGTAATGTACTAGTTGGGTGTTGATATTGTTTTTTATAGTAGTTGTAGTATCGTAGTAATTGTTGTAATTGTGTAGTTTGTTGTTGTTGTTGTTGTTGTTACAGTAGCATAGTAGTTTTTGTAATAGAACTTGTTGTTTTTTTAGTACGATAGCAGTATTGTTGTTGTACAATATATAATAGTTGTTGTTGTTGCTACAGAGTAGTTAATTGTTGTTGCTAAGTAGTGAGTTGTTTTTTGTTGTACGTAGAGTAATTTTTGTTGCTACAGTAGTATAGTAGTTGGGAAAAGTATATAATTGTTTTTGCTACGTAGTAGTAGTTGTTGTTACAGTAGTAGTTCTTATTTTTTTTGTTACTACAGATTTGTTGTTTTTATTGTTGTTTAGTAGTAGTTTGTTTGGTTGTTGTATTGTTGTAGGGTGTAGTTAGCAGTAGTTTTGTAGTAGAGTAGGAAAAGTGGTATGTTTAAAAGTAGTAGTAGTTGTTGTTGATTTAAAAATAGTAGTAAATTGTTGTTTCTACAGTAGTAGTAGTAATGTTGTTTCTACAGTATGAGTAGTAATTGTTTTTGCTACAGCAGTAGTATAATTGTTGGTACAGGTGTATAATTTTTTTGCTACAAATAGATTTTTTGTTGTTTTCAGTGTTGTTTTTATTGTTGTTTCTACGATTGTTGTTGTTGTTTCATAGTGTAGTTGTTGTTGGGTTATTGTTGTTGTAGGAAGTAGTTAGCGTAGTGTAGTGTGTAGTTTTAGGGAAATTTAGTATAGTTGTTGAAATAGTGGGAGTTTTGTAAGTAGTAATATAGAGTTGTTGTAAAAATAGTAGTAAAGGTATAGTGAAAGTATTTTTAGTAGTGGTAGTTTTTTTAAACAGAGTAGTTTTTAACAGTAACAATAGAGTTGGTAAAAGTGTAATTGTAGGTCAGTTAGTGGTGGTAGTAATTAAAAGTAGATAGATTAGATACTAATTTAAATAATAATAATAATTTATAATAAAAATTTATATAACGTAAGGCTCCACAGCGTCAATAATAATAATAATAATAATAATACTAAATTTTAAAAAATAAAAATAATAATAATTATATAATAAAAATAATAATAAACAATAACTAAGGGCGCTAAACCCATAAGGTCAAAACAGCTGGTAATAAAAATAATAAATAATAAATATAATAATAATAATAATATTAATAATAAATAAAATAATAATAATAATAATCACAATAATAATAATAATAATAATAAAGCCAGGGTTCCTGATCCAAGAATTCAGAGCTACCTTCCTCATATCATACCTTTCCTTTTATTCAACCTGCCATTTCCCCAGGCACTGTACGAGCCCTACGGTTTTAGAGCTTCCCCATGATAATAATAGTAATAATAACAATAATAATAAAGATGCCTGGCCCAGGGTGTACATTTTTGAAACAAAAACACAGACAGCAACCGTCTCATTTTTCCCATAAAATACATTAATGGGGCGTCCTCGGACGTGCTAAAATTATATGGGTAAATTATGGGTGATTTTAAGTGGGTGATGTACCTGTAATGTGCTAAAATAAGGCAGAAGACAGCCGCCCAGAGTATCGCCATGGATGGAGATGGAACCACAACAAACATGGGACGACCACGGCATGACTCGCGCTGTGATTGGTCGGAGCTGGTGACACTATTGGCTCCTTATTGTTCTGTCATCCCCCACGGGAAATACAAAAATTCCGAATCCAATAATTTTCCCGTTTTTTTTTTTTTATATATATGTATAAGAGTTTTCCATTGAGGTATTTTTGAGAAGCTGGACGTTTGGAGCACTCTAAATCACCGCGTTCGACGGTACGGTACAAAGCTATTCACCGCTATTATAAAATATCTGGAAAATTTTTACGTCCTACCACATTTGACGTCCAACCAGACGACCAGATTTTGTTAGATTTTTGAGAATAACTCAATAATATCTAACAGTTTAGTGATAATACAATGCTAAATGTTACGAGATTGTTGATCTATGTTTATTGTGTTTATCAGGTATATGGAGGTATTGTAAAACTTGTAAATTGACTCTAAAATATTTTTTTGTTGTATGTGTGTCGAGGTAGGCCCTAGTCCAAGGCCTATTGGACATTTGTAATTGATATATTACCTGCCCAGGAGGCACAACTGACTTTATTAATATGATTATTTTTTGTATATTAGTGTTATTATTATTGCTAGGTGAACAGGACAGCAGGTGTAAGGTGACTAACAACACCAGGGGACTACTACTGTTAGGTGGAAACAAGGGACAGCAAGGTGTAAGGTGACTAACACCCAGTAACCTACATACTGCCTAGGTGAACAGGAAGCAGCATTTAAAGGTGACTAACATCCAGTACCTACTTCTGCTAGTGAACAGGGACAAGCAGGTGTAATGTGACTAACAACCCAATACTTAACTACTCTAATGCTATGTGCATCAAGGACAGCAGTTTAAGGTGACTAACACCCATACCTACTTACTGCTAGATGAATAGCAAACAGCAGTTTAAAGTGAACTAACGCCCGAGGTACCTACTTACAGCTAGGTGAACATGAACAGCAGTTTAAAGGTGAACTAATACCCAGTACCTACTTCAGGCTAGGGGAACAGGGATAGCAGTGTAAAGGACTAACAACTCCCAATAACCTATTTAACTGTAGTTTCATTAAAGCACTAAAGTCGCAAGGTCCATACTTACGAGAACAGACCCGATCCAAAAGGAGTGCAGATAGCTCCACTTCCTCGTACCAAGAGCCCATTAACCCCCATAAACATCCTCCGTTGTGAAATAATAGTGCCATTTAGAACAAAATACAAATTAAATCTTAATTAAAAAAACAAGTAATTTTTCACCCAACGTATTACTAACACAAAAATATTGGTTAATTATTTATACATAGGATTATGAATGAACCAGAGATCTTGTCATAGGATGACTTCAGGTGGCCCGGTGGCCTGGTGGTTAAAGCTCCCGCTTCACACACGGAGGGCCCGGTTTCGATTCCCGGCGGTGGAAACATTTGGACAACGTTTTCCTTACACCTGTGTCCTGTTTCACCTAGCAGCAAATAGGTACCCTGGGTGTAGTCGACTGGTGGGTCGCCTCCTGGGGGACAAGATTAAGGACACCAAATGGAAATAAGTTTAGACAGTTCCTCGATGACGCACTGACTTTCTTTTGGTTATTCCTGTTGGCTAACCCTCCGGGGTATAAAAATCCGAACGAAATCTTTCTTCTTCTTCAGGTCCACATACAATACCATGAACCAGGGATCTTGTCATAGGAGGACTTCAGGTCCATATGACAAATACATGAACCAGGGACTTGTCTAGGATGACTTTCACAGGTCCATATGACAATCTACATGAACCAGGGATCTTGTCAAAGGAAATGACTCAGGTCCATAGACAAAAAAAGAACCAGGATCTTGTCATAGATGACTTCATGTCCATATGACAATACTTGAATCAGGGATCTTGTCATAAGGATGACTTCAGGTCCAAATGACAATACATGAACCAGGGAATCTTGTCTAGGATGGACTTTCAGTCCCATAGACAATCCAATGAACCAGGGATCATTGTCATAGGAGACTTTCAGTCCGATATGAACAAAACATGAACGCAGGGATCTTGTCACCGATAGACTTCAGGTCACTATTTATGACAATACATGAACCGTGGGATCTTGGCCCATAGGATGAACTTTCAGGTCCATATGACAATACATGAACCAGGAATCTGTTCATAGGAGACTTCAGGTCCATATGACAATAACATGAACCAGGGATCTTGCGCGAAACTACATAAGATGAAATTCAGGTCCCATATGACAATACATGAAACCAGGGAATCTATGTCAAAGGATGACTTCAGGTCCATGGACAAATAAAAGAACCGGGATCTTGCATTAGGATGACTTCAGGTCCATATGACAATACATGAACCAGGGATCTTGTCATAGGATGACTTCAGGTTCTATGACCAATACATGAACCAGGATCTTGTCATAGGATGACTTCAGTCCATATGACAATACAATGAACCAGGGATCTTGTCCAAAGGATGACGTCAGTCCATAGGAACA
Source organism: Cherax quadricarinatus (assembly GCF_026875155.1). Taxonomy (NCBI): domain Eukaryota; kingdom Metazoa; phylum Arthropoda; class Malacostraca; order Decapoda; family Parastacidae; genus Cherax; species Cherax quadricarinatus. The sequence continues at coordinate 22,037,731 of NC_069413.1, forward strand.
ATAAAAGAACCGGGATCTTGTCATAGGATGACTTCAGGTCCATAAGACAATACAATGAACCAGGGATCTTGTCATAGGATGACTTCAGGTCCATTATACAATACATGAAACCATGGATCTTGTCATAGGAAGACATCAGGGTCCATATGACAAAACATGAACCATGGATCTTGTCATAGGATGAATTCAGGTCCAAGACAATACAAACCAGGGATCTTGTCATTAGGAAGACTTTCAGGTCCCGTATAACAATACATGAACCAGGTACTTGTCATAGGATACTCACAGGTCCCATATGAACAATACATGGAACCAGGGATCTTGTCCATAGGATGACTTTCAGGTCCATATGAATACATGAACCAGGGATCTTGTCTTAGGATGACTTCAGGTCCATATGACAATACATGAACCTAGGGATCTTGTCATAGGATTACTCAGGTCCATAAGAATACATGAACACAAGGATCACTTGTCATAGGAATGACATTATGCAGTCCATATGACAATACATGAACCAGGGATCTTGTCATAGGAGACTTCAGTCCATATGAGACAATAACATGACCAGGAATCTTGTCATAGGCTCACTTCAGGTCCATAGGAACCATAAAAGAACCAGGATCTTGTTCATAGGATGACTTCAGGTCCATATGACAATAAACATGAACCAGGGATCTTGTCATAGGATGACTTCAGTCCATATGACAATACATGAACCAGGGATCTGTCATAGGACACTTCAGGTCCATATGACAATACATGAAACCAGGATCTTGTCAAAGGATGACTCAGTGCATAGGACAATTAAAGAACCAGGGATTCTTGTCATAGGATGACTAAAACAGTCATCATTGACTAACATGAACCGGATCTTGTCTTATGATGACTTCAGGTCCATATGACAATACATGAACCAGGATCTTGTCATAGGATGACTTCAGGTCCATATGACAATAACATGAACCAGGGATCTTGTCATAGGATGACTTCAGGTCCATATGACAATACATAACAGGGATGTCATAGTATGACTTCAGGTCCATATGACAATACATGAACCAGAGTCTTGTCATAGGTTATATGACTTCAGGTCCAATGAACAATACATGAAAACCAGGGATCTTGTCATAGGATGACTTCAGTTCATATGGACAAAACATGAACCGGGATCTTGTCATAAGGATGACTTTCAGGTCCAGATGGACAATACATGAACCAGGGATCTTGTCCATAGGATGACTTCAGGTCCATAATGACAATACATGAACCAGGGATCTTGTCATAGATGACTTCAGTCCATATGAACAATACCATGAACCAGGGATCTTGTCATAGGATAACTTCAGGTCCATATGACAATACAGAACCAGGGATCTTGTCATAGATGACTGTCAGTCCCACATGACAATTACATTAACCAGGATCTTGTTCAAAGGATGAACTTTTCAGGCCATATGACAGTAACATGAACCAGGGATCATTGTCCCAGTTGACTTCAGGTCCAGATGACAGTACATGAACCAGGGATCTTGTCCATAGGATGACTTCAGTCCATATGACAGATCACAACATGACCCGATGAGATTCTTGTCAAAGGATGACTTCAGTCCATATGACAGTACATAACCAGGGATCTTGTCATATTAGGAATGAAATTCAGGTCCATATGACGTAACATGAACCAGAGATCTTGTCATAGAATGACCTTCAAGTGTCATATGACAGTACATAACCCAGGATCTTGTCATAGGATGACTCATGGCCCATATGACATACATGAACCAGGGATCTTGCACAGGATGACTTCAGTCCATATGACAATAAAAGAACCTAGGGATCTTCTCCATAGGGATGAATCAGGTCCATATGACAGTACATGAAACCAGAGATCTTGTCATAGGATGAGCTTCAGGTCCAATATGACAGTACATGACCATGATCTTGGTCATAGATGACTGCAGGTCCATCTGACAGTACATGAACCAGGATCTTTCACAGGTATGAACTTCAGGTCCATATGACAGTACATGAACCAGGATCTTGTCATAGGATGAACTTCAGGTCCTTAGACCAGTAACAATGAACCAGAGATCTTTGGTCATAGGAATGACTTCAGGGCCATATACAGTTTCATGAACCAGGGATCTTGTCATAGGATGACTTCAGTTCATATGACAGTACATGAACCAGGGATCTTGTCGACCAAAGGATGACTTCAGGTCCATATGACAGTACCATGAACCAGGGATCTTTGTCATAGGATGACTTTCAGAGTTCCATATGACAGTACATGAAATCCAGAGATCTTGTCATAGGATGACTTCAGGTCCATATGACAGATACATGAACCAGGGATCTTGTCATAGGATACTCAGGTTCCATATTGACAGTACAAATGAACCAGGGATCTTGTCAAAGGATGACTTCCAGGATCCATATGAACAAACAAAAACCCAGGGATCTTGTCAATGATACTTCAAGTCCACATGACAATAAAAGAACAAGGGATCTAGTCATAGGATGCAGACTTCACACAAGTCCATATGACAGTACATAACCAGGATCTTGTCATAGGCTGACTTCAGGTCCATATGACAATACATGAACCCAGAGATCTTGTCACAGGAAAGACACTTCAGTCCATATGACAATAAAAAACCAGGGATCTTGTCATAGATGACTTCAGGTCCATAATGCCAGTACATGAAACAAGGGAAAACCATCAAGCATACATAGCTGACTTTCAGTCCATATGAACAATAAAAGAACCATGGAGCTTGTCATAGGATGACTTCAGGTCCATATGACAATAAAAGAACCAGGATCTTGTCATAGGATGACTTCAAGTCCACATGACAATTACATGAACCAGGGATCTTGTCATAGGATGACTTCAAAGGTCCATATGACAATACATGAACCAGAGATCTTGTCAAAAGGATGACTTTCAGTCCCTAGAACAAGAAAGAAAAACCAGGGATCTTGTCATAGGATGACTTCATGTCCATATGACAAATATCCTGAACCAGGATACGTTTACGTCATAGGATGACTCATGTCCATATGACAATACATGAACCAGGATCTTGTCATAAGGATACTTACAAGGTCATAGGACAATAAAAAACCAGGAATCTTGTCATAGATGAACTTCAGGTCCATATGACAATACATGAACCAGGATCACGTCAATAGGATGACTTCAGGTCCATATGACAATACATTAACCAGGGATCTTGTCATAGGATGACTTCATGTCCATATGACAATACACATGAACCAGGGATCTTGTCATAGGATTACTTCAGTCCATACTGACAATACATGAACCTGGGATCTTAGTCATAGGATGACTTTCAGGTCCATATGACTCTACAGAACCAGGGATCTTGTCATAGGATGCTTCAGGTCCATATGACAATACCTGAACAGGGGATCTGTCATCAGATGACTTCCATGTTCCAATGAGACAATTACATGAACCAGGGATCTGTCATAGGATGAACTTCAGGTCCCATATGACAATACATGAAAACCAGGGATCTTGTCATAGGATGACTTCAGGTCCATATGAAAATACATGAACCAGGGATCTTGTCCATAGGATGACTTTCCGTCCATATGACAATACATGAACCAGGGATCTTGTCATAGGAGAAGACTTCAGGCCATATGACAATAAAAGAACGAGGATCTTGTCATAAGGTGGACTTCAGGTCCCATAAGGACAATACTTGAAACCAGGATCTTGTCATAGAATGACTGCAGGTCCATATGACAATACATGAACCAGGGATCTTGTCATCTAGTGCACTGTCCCCCAAATACCTTTGTTTCCTGTGTGGTACGTGTTCTACATCTGTGTGGTACGTGTTCTACATCTGTGTGGGGCACGTGTTCAACATCCTGTGTGGTACGTGTTTCACATTTTGGTTACGTGTTATAAACATCGGTGTGGTACTGTTTCTACAACCTGTGTGGTACTTGTTCTACATCTGTTGGTACGTGTTCTACATACTGTGTGGCACGTGTTCTACATCTGTGTGGTACGTGTTCTACATGTGTGGTACGTGTTATACATCTGTGTGGTACGTGTTCTACACCTGTGTGGTACGTGTTCTACATCGTGTGGTTACGTGTTCTACACCTGTGTGTTTACGTGTTTTTTACATCTGTGTGGTACGTGTTCTACATCTGTGTGGTACGTGTTCAACACCTGTGGGTACGTGTTCTACATCTGTGTGGTACGTGTTCACATCTGTGTGGTAAGTGTTCTATCATCAGAGTGGTACGTGTTCTACATCTGTGTGATAACGTGTTTAACATCTGTGGTGGTACGTGTTCTACATCTTGTGGTACGTGTCTACATCAGTGGTGGTACTGGTTCTACATTCTGTGTGGTACGTGTTCTACATCTGTGTGGTACGTGTTCTACATCTGTGTGTACGTGGTTCTACATAAACCTTGTGGTACTGTTCTACACCTGTGGGTTACGTGTCCACATCTGTGTTGGTACGTGTTCTACCATACGTGTGGTAGCGTGTCTACATCGTGTGGTACGGTTCTACACCTGGTGGTACGTGTTCTACATCTGTGTGTACGTTGTTCTACTACATCTGTGTGTAACTGTTCTACACATGTGTGGTACGTGTTCTACATCTGTGTGGTACGTGTTCTACATCTGTGTGGTACGTGTTCTACATGCTGTGAGGTACGTGACTCGACACCTGTGTGGTCGTGTTCTACACCTGTGTGGGTACGTGTTCTACACCTGTGATAGGTACGTTGTTCGACATCTGTGGTTGACGTGTTCTACATCTGTGTGGTACGTGTTCTACATCTGTGTGGTACATGTTCTACACCTTTGGTGGGTACGTGTTCTACACCTGTGTGGTATGTGTTCTACACCTGTGTGGTACTGTTTTCGAAAATCTGTGTGGTACGTGTTCTACATCTGCGTGTACGTGTACTTCATCTGTGTGGTACGTGTATTACATCTGTGTGGTAACGTGTTCCACACCTGTGTGGTACGTGTTTCTACACCTGTGTGGTACGTGTTTTTTTTCGCGTGTTGGATACGGGTTCCACACCTGTGTGGTATGTGTTCTACTCCTGTGCCCTGTCTGGTATCCTGATCTGTTTCCTGGCCTTGGTCCTGCAACCTCTGTCCTGTACCTCTGTGTCTTGCCACGGTGTCCTGCAACCTCTGTGTGTTGCCACCCTCATCCTTAGGTTTCAGAAACGTCATCTGTCTTCAGTAGGATGCCTGAATCCCCCAGTGGGTTATGTTCAATACTATGAGGCAACAATTTCCCAAAGCAAGTTTGCGCCCGACAAAACGTCGACTTAAGACTGAATCTCTGGTTCCTTGTGGATGTTGAGGACGGTTCTAATGGGATGTTTGATGAAGGTTCTAGTGGAATGTTAGAATTTGAAGGTTCATGTGGGTGTTGAAGAAGGTTCTAAGTGGATGTTGATGAAGGTTCTTGTGGGACGACATGATGAAGGTTCTAGTGGATGTTGATTAAGGTTCTTGTGGATGTTGATGAAGGAGTTCTTGCTGGATGTATTGATGAAGGTTTCTAGTGGATGTTGATGAAGGTTCTATTGGATGTTGAAGATAGGTTCGTAGTGGATGTTGATGAAGGTTCTAGTGGGACGTTGAAGAAGGTTCTTGTGGGATGTTGATGAAGTTCTTGTTGGGAAGGTTTGATGAAGTTCTTGTGGGATGTTGATGAAGGTTCCTTGTGGATGTGTTGATGAAGGTTTCTTGTGGGAATGTTGATGAATGTTCTTGTGCGTCATGTTGATGGAAGTCTAGTGGATGTTGATGAAGGTTCTAGTGGGATTTTTGATGAAGGGTTCTTGTGGGAATGTTGAAGAAGGTTCTGCGGAAATGTTGATGAGGTTCTAGTGGGATGTTGAGAAAGGTTCTTGTGGGATGTTGAAGAAGGTTCTGTGGATGTTTGATGAAGTCATGTGGATGTTGATGAAGGTTCTGTGGTATGTTTGATGAAAGGTTCTTGTGGGATTTTGATGAATGTTCTAGTGGGATTGTTGATGAAGGTTCTTTTGGGATGTTGATGAAGGTTCTAGTGGGATTCGTTTGATGGAAGGTTCCTTGTGGATGTTGAATGAGGTTCTAGTGGGATGTTGATGAAAGGTTCTTGTGGGATGTTGATGAAGGTTCTTGTGGATGTTGATGAAGGTTTCTAGTGGGATTTTGATGAAGGTTCTTGTGGGATGTTGACACAGAAAGGTTCTAGTGGGATGTTGAGTAAAGGTTCTTGTGGGATTTGATGAAGTTCTAGTGGATGTTGATAGTAAAGGTTCTAGTGGGATTTTGAATGAAGGTTCTGTGGGATGTTGATGAAGGTTCTAGTGGATGTGATGAAGGTTCTAGTGGGCTGTTGATGAATGTCTATGGGATGTTGATGAAGGCTCTTGTGGGATGTTGAGATATCTTCGATTTTTAGACCCCGGAGTGTTACCACCCAGGATAAACCCAGGGTAGGGAGTGTTTTTTCGCCACCCAGGATAACCCATGGGGTAAGGGGGATGTTGCCACTCCCAGACATAAACAGAATAGTAACACCACAGCACAGTATCATCCTTTGCGGAGGATACTAGATCTGCAAGAGGCTGTCATCTGCTGAGGACGCGGCGTTAACCTCTCAAAAAGAAGAAACAAAGTTTTCCAGTGGGCAACGGTAAACAATTGATGTTCAATGAGGAATCACAAATTCCCAACTACTCCGTTATGAAAACTGGGAGATGAGATAATAACTAGAACAGAGTATACTAACTGACTCCGGCCATAAAATAGAGCGGAAGAAAAATGTAAAGGGACCTGGAGTAGTAATTGGTCTAAGTGACCTGTACATAACTCTTGAAGAATTCCTTGTTCGCTCCCGTGACTGAACGCACGATCCCTCCATTCGAGCAACTTTACCCAGCAACTTAAGAAGACTTGAGGCAGCGAAGATGAGATCGGCGATTGACCGAGGAAAACAAGAGGATTCGTAGTAGTCCTCCTGTATGAGTCCTCATGTCAAAGAAGGGATCGTGTCAGTGGCTGGACACAGGGCCGACGAAGTGACGATCAAGAAGACTAAAGGGAAAGCCAGAAACGTGAAGAAATAGAAAGAGACTGCTGTGGAAACTTCCCGTGGAAACCCTCCAACGAATTCTTGTGCTAAAAAACCCGACGAATGATGAGTCTAACTACTGGGATGGTCACGACGAACGACAACAAGGAGGTAAGAATATTGTTGTTGTTGGGGATAGCCAGGTGAGTACATGGATAGGCATTCTGCTGAAGGACTGGAGTAGGAGACAAGGGTATGCTTTTCCTGGGCTGGGATGGAGGCATTGTTGCCGGCATGACAACATCATGAACGGTTTAACAAAAAAATGGATCAATCCTATTATTTGCCTCAGTGCTGGAGCAATGATGTAGGCAAGCGTAGACGTGAGGATTTAGTTAGAAAGTTCAGGACAGTCTAAGACATGATTAGGAAGAAGGAGGGGGTCGCCCTGTTATATTGGCATTTTGCCAAGAAGAGGTGTTTTGTTAATGAATGGTTGTCCAGAGCATTGGTATTAATTGTTGGCTGGATAAACACTGTTAAGGATAATGCATTACATTCATTGACAACTGGACAAACTTTCCTATGGCCGAAATGACATGTATGGCCAGGGATGGGTTCCCAATTTCCCGGGCAGGTGTGGGTTTCCCTGCTAACTCCAGTTGAGGGGTTTGTTAGGAACTTTAAACTAGGATTAGTTAGAGGTAAGGGTTTAGAAATGATTAATAATGACTATGATATTCTGACTTATGCTCTGTTATTTAGAATCTTCTTAATAGTAAGCTGTCATTGATAACTCTGGTTAACGAATAACTTTCAGAAATTGTGGTACAAACAAAGATGAATAGGAAAAAATGTGCAGAATAAAAAACATATATGGTATTTTATGCCTAACATCGAAGTCAAGAAAATCAAATTAAGAACTACGTTGGTAGCATGGTGCCTGGGCACTTTATAACATTGCATTAACTGAAACGTGGTATGATTTAAAGAGTCGGGAGATGACTGCTGAGTTAATATTCAGGAATTTAATTGTTCAATTGGATAGATGTAAGGGAAGGGGGGAGGAAGTTTCAATTGTATGTCGAGAAAATTATTAATTGTTGCATAAAAACAGGTATAAAAATAGATAGAGCAGTAACAGAGTTCTGTATTGGGCGTAGAGTTCGAGGAGGTCAAGAAAACTAATTCTAGGTGTATATACCGACCCCTCCAGGCGTGATCACGATAAGGGGGACTTCTTTGGGACGACAATTGTTAGGGCTTCTGGACTCAGTAACATAGTCATAGTAGGGGACTTTAACTTTAGCCACATGACTGGATTCTTTGACAGGTAATCTAAGTCCAGGAACTTCATGAACAGTTCAGGACTGTTTTCTGAACGAGTTAACCTGAGCCTACCAGGGGTAATAATTTACTAGACTCTATCTTGGTCAAATAAGGAAACACTCGTGAATAAATCAGGAGATCACTTGAAAGAGCTTGGCGCAAGTGATCACAATTCCATCCACTTTTAGCATTAATTGGGAATGCAAGAATAATGATAATACAGTAAAAACCCTGATTTTTGCGTATTCTGCCGATATAATGGACTTTGGGAACATCTGTCTAATCTTGATTGGGGATATCCTAGCCTAATGAATTTTATTGACGATAATCAACTTATGAATAATGAAGGGATCTGCTATTTGATTGTTTTCTTAATAATTACACAGTGCCCAGAGTATATATAAAATTCCCCAGAGAGAAATAATAGGTCAAATAATAACGAAATCCCCAATGGGTTAACAGGAGGCTAAAGCATCTATTAGGGGAGAAAAGGGAATTTATAGGCGCATCAGAAGAGGAGAGGTTAACCTTACTGACCAATATGTCAGCTTAAAAGAGAAGTAAAAAAGGCGATTAGAAAGGCTAAACGTGACTATGAAATTAGAGTTGCTAATGAATCTAAGACTAATCCAAAGGGTTCTTCAAGTGTATAGGACGAAGGTGAAGGAAAAATTAGGACCTCTGAAATCTGGAATAGACAGCTGACCGGATAACGAACTGGAAATGTGCTCCTTATTTAATGACTATTTTTTGTCAGTTTTACACAGGAAGATGTAAATGAGATTCCAGTAATTAACAATTATTTAGTTCCTGATGAATTTAAGTTAACTAATATTACTGTCACGAGGGACATGGTTATAAACAGATAGACAAACTGAAACAAAATAAGTCCCCAGGACCCATGAGTTGTTTTCAAAGGTACTTAAGGAATGCAAATGGAGCTTAGTCAGCCATTACGAGTGTATTCAATGCGTCCATCCTTACCAGTGTTGTGCCAAGTTGTGGAAGATGGCTAATGTGGTTCCTAATTCAAATCAGGGATAAGTCCCACTCCTTCAAATTACCGTCCAATAAGCCTGACATCTATAGTGGGCAAGTTATTATAGAATCAATTATAGCTGACATTATCAGAAATCACCTTGAAGAGCATAACTTGATAAATGAATCTCAGCATGGATTCACGAGAGTCGTTCCTGCCTGACAAACTTACTGACGTTCTTCAATAGAACATTTGAGGCAGTTGACAGTGATAAGGAATAGATATTGTTTATTTGGATTTTAGTAAAGCCTTCGACAGAGTACCTCACAAGAGACTCTTAAGAAAAGTGGCAGCTCATGGTATAGGAGGTAAAGTTCTAGCATGATTGAGGCATGGCTTACCAATAGAAAGCAGAGAGATTACCATTAATGGAGTGAAATCTGAATGGGATTAGTCACTAGTGGCGTTCCACAAGGATCAGTTTTAGGCCCTCTCTTGTTCATAATTTACATTAATGACCTTGATGAAGGATTACTAGTGACATGAGTAAGTTTGCTGATGATACAAAGATAGGCCGTATAATTCACTCTGAGGAGGATATCAATGAACTCCAGGACGATTTGAACAAGTTAATGTCTTGGTCTGAAAAATGGCAGATGAAGTTTAATGTGGATAAGTGTAAGGTAACTTGCCCTTGGTAATGAAAATAATCCTCGAAGCTATAATCTAGGTGAAGTAGAGCTTGGTCATACAGAATGTGAAAAAGACTTGGGAGTCATGGTAAGCAGAAATCTAAAGCCAAGACAGCAGTGCCTTAGTGTGCGCAACAAGGCCAACAGATTACTTGGATTTATCTCAAGAAGTATAAGTAAACAGAAGTCCAAAAGTTATTTTACAGCTCTATACATCACTAGTGAGGCCTCATTTAGATATATGCTGCTCTCAGTTTTGGTCCCCTTACTACAGGATGGACATAGAACCATTAGAGAACATACAGAGAAGAATGACTAAAATGATTTACTGTGTAAGGAACCTCCCGTATGAAGATAGACTTAAAGCCTTAAATCTCCACTCTCTGGAGAGGCGTAGAATGAGAGGAGATATCATTGAAGTGTATAAGTGGATGACGGGCATAACAAGGGAGACATTAATAAAGTACTGAGGTGTCGAACCAGGTAAGAACCAGGAATAATGGATTAAGTTGGATAAATTTAGATTTAGAAAGGACATAGGTAAGTACTCGGTTTTTCTAACAAGTTGTAGATGCGTGGAACAATCTTCCCAGTGGGGTGATAGAGGCTAGGACCTTGGGTAGCTTTAAGAAGAGACTGGACAAATATATGAGTGGGAGGGGCTGGGTTTGATTGGTGTCAAGGGGTACGGGAGTTATTTCTTGAGTAGCTTTAGGTAGATGTCGTTTTGATAAGGACCTGCCTCGTATGGGCCAGTAGGCCTTCTGCAGTGTTCCTACATTCTTATGTTCTTATGTTGTTCTTATCTCACTTTCAAGGATCACAACAGTGCCACGATCGCACGTGCAAAGAAAATGATAGGGTGGATAATGAGAACTTTCAAAACGAGAGATGCCAAGCCCATGATGATCCTTTTCAAATCACTTGTTCTCTCTAGGCTGGAATACTGCTGTACATTAACATCTCCATAACAAAGCAGGTGAAATCGCAGATCTAGAGAGTGTACAGGAGATCCTTTACCCGCACGTATAAGTCTGTCAAGCACCTTAACTATTTGGGGAAACCTTGAAGCATTGACCCTTTCTCGTTGGAACGCAGGAGGAGAGATAAATCAAATCTCACTTGAAAATCTTTGGGAAGGAAATGGTCCCCAAATCTCACACAGAAATCACTCCCTACGAAAATAAAAACTGACAGCATGCAAAATGCCGCCAAAAAAAGTAGGGCGCGTGAGCCCGCCCTGGAAACCCCTTGTGTACCTCTGTAAACTGTAAATACTTTTGTAACTTGTCATGATTGTGACTAGACCTACCTGGAGTTCATTACCTTTGTAAATTGTGAGTTCATTACCTTTGTAAATTGTGAATTCATTACCTCTGTAACTTGCTCAGCTATCAAAACTTTGAGGCCCAGTCCCGGACCAATTATGTACCTCTGTAATCTTTGACTACCACCCACAGGATGGGTATGGGGTGCATAATAAACATATTAAACTAACTAAACTAACGCCATTGGTACACTAAGAGAAAACACCATAAGTGTCCGGGGCCCAAGACTGTTCAACAGCCTCCCATCAAGCATTAGGGAATTGCCAATAAACCCCTGGCTGCCTTCAAGAGAGAGCTGGACAGATACCTAAAGTCAGTGCCGGATCAGCCGGCTGTGGCTCGTACGGGCGGACTGCGTGCGGCCAGCAGTAAACAGCCTAGTTTTTATCAGGCCCTGATCCATCGGGAGGCCTGGTCATGGACAGGCCGCGGGGGCGTTGACCCCCGGGAATAACCTCCAGGTAACCCCGGGTAACCCCGGGAAAACCCCGGGGGTAGGGATGTTAGCCACCCGGGATAACCCGGGGGGGGAGTGTTAGCCACCCAGGAAACCCAGGGAGGGAGGTTCCCACCCGGAAAACCCCGGGGGTAGGAAGTGTTAGCCACCCGGGATAACCCAGGGTAGGGAGGGTTCACCACCCGGAAACCCCGGGGGTAGGAATGTTAGCCCCCAGGAAAACCCCGGGGGTAGGAGGGTTAGCCACCCGGATACTCAGGTGGGGAGTGTTAGCCACCCCAGGAAAAACCCAGGGTAGGAGTTTTAAGCCCCCAGGAAAACCCCAGGGTAGGGAGTGTTACCCACCCAATAACCCCCGGGGTAGGGAGTGTTAGCCCCCCGGGATAACCCGGGTAGGGAGTATTAGCCACCCAGCATAACCGGGGTAGGGATGTTAGCCACCCAGGAAAACCCGGGGTAAGGAGTTAGCCCCCCCAAAAACCCCGGGGGTATCGGTGTTAGCCACCCAGCATAACCGGGGGGTGGGGATTTTAGCCACCCAAAGGAAACCTGGGGTAGGGAGGTTGCGCCCAAAAACCCGGGAGGGATGTTAGCCCCCGCAAACCCGGGTGGGAGTGTCACCACCCAGATAACCCAGGGTGGGGATGTTACCACCCACATCCCGGGGGTGGGATGTTAGCCGCCCAGGAAAACCCGGGGAGGGAGTTTAGCCCCCCACATAACCCAGGGTGGGGAGTGTCGCCCCCCAGGAAAACCCGGGGAAAGGGAGTTTAGCCCCCGCAAAACCCCGGGTAGGGAGTTCACCACCCCGGATAACCCGGGGTGGGAGTTTTAGCCCCCCAGCATAACCCGGGTAGGGAGTTTTAGCCCCCCACATAACCCGGGGTAGGGATGTCCCCCACCCAGCATAACCCAGGGTGGGGAGTGTTAGCCACCCGCAAAACCCCGGGGTGGGAGTTCACCCACCCAGATAACCCAGGTAGGGGGGTTTTTTACCCACCCAGCATAACCCGGGTAGGGATGTTAGCCGCCAGGATAACCTGGGTGGGGATTTTAGCCACCACATAACCCGGGTAGGGATTAGCCACCCGGGAAAACCCGGGGTAGGGTTTTTTACCCCCAGGATAACCCAGGGTGGGGGTGTAGCCCCCGGGATAACCCAGGTAGGGATTTTTAGCCACCACATAACCCGGGGTAGGGAGTGTTACCCCACCCACATAACCCAGGTAGGGAGTGTTAGCCCCCCGGGAAAACCCGGGGGGTAGGAGTGTTAGCCACCCACAAACCCCGGGGTGGGGAGTGTTGCCACCCGGGATAACCCAGGGTGGGGAGTTTTAGCCCCCCAGCAAAACCCCCGGGGTGGGGAGTGTTAGCCACCCAAAAAAACCCGGGTAAGGGAGTGTTACCCCCCCCAGAAACCCAGGGTAGGGAGTTTTTTACCCCACCCACTAACCAGGGTAGGGGAGTGTTAGCCACCCGGGAAAACCCCGGGGTTTTGGGAGTTTTAGCCACCCACATAACCCGGGGTAGGGATTTTTGCCCCCAGGAAACCCGGGTAAGGAGTTTTAGCCACCCAGATAACCCGGGTAGGGGGGTTTTAGCCCCAGCATAACCCGGGTAGGGAGTGTTCCCCCCGGATAACCCGGGAAGGGATTTTAGCCCCCCCAGCAAAACCCGGGGAAAGGGAGTTTTTTCCACCCGGGAAAACCCCGGGGGTAGGGAGTGTTAGCCCCCAGGATAACCAGGGTGGGATTTTACCCACCCACAAAACCCCGGGGTAGGGATTTTAGCCACCCGCAAACCCCGGGGGTAGGGAGTGTTAGCCACCCAGGATAACCCAGGGGGGGAGGTTGCCACCCAGGTAACCCAGGGTAGGGAGTGTTAGCCACCCAGCTAACCCGGGGTAGGGAGTGTTGCCACCCAGGAAACCCAGGGTGGAGTTTTAGCCACCCAGCATAAACCCAGGGTGGGGAGTGTTAGCCACCCGGGATAAAAAGGCCCCTGGGCATCAACTTTGCCATTCAACAATGGAAATCTTTTTTTTGACATTTTGGGTTATCCTAGAAATCTACCATATGCAAATAAAGATAATCTATGTAATGTATTTGTGTACCGCCCAATAAACTTACTTACACGCAAAATTATTTAAAGATAAAGGGGGTGTTTTAAAGGGGTTCGACAAGTGAGCACAGGATTCCGGGGTCGCCCTTTAAAGGACCCCAATACCACTTTAAATTATTTTTTGAGGTTAAATTGTACTTATGTTAACCTTGTCAAAAAGATAAATCCTAAAATGTACGTGAACGCCTCTGTAAATGACATGAAAAAAAGAATAGTCACTTTTTAAACAACAATATTTTTTAAGTATTTGTGGATCACCATTCCTTTTGCCCCCTGAAAATTCAATCCGTTTTTAATATGATATTAAGCCCCCCTGTTTGATCCCAGTCGTACCAGGAGAAATGGGTATGAGAGAGCGTCTGCTGAAACCATTCCATTTCAGTCTAATGATAACCTGTTTTTCGTCCTTAAACCTGAATGTTTTTTGGGGAAAATCCGCAACTCCCCCTCAAAAGTAAATCCAAAATTTTTAAGCCGTGTGGGCTAAAATTTTTTCTGAGCCCTCCCGGGTTAGGGGCCCTAAACTAAACTCCATTTGTTTACAGTAAAAATCCACCCTTGTTTAGACCCTAATAATACACGAGGGGGTGGGTACTGGAACTGCCAGCAGGTGCACAGGGGGCGAGGATAAGAGGGGAGGTGGGGACACAAGCAGCGACTGTAGCAGGTAGTACGTGTGCTGGGGGACTACCACAGGAGCCTGAAGCATATGACGACTTATCTTTTTCGTCAGTAGGATGAACCCACCAGCACGTTTCCCCCCGCCCCGCTGAGGGGAAAACGTCATATATTATTTTTCATACACGGGTGACGGGTAAACCCCCAAAATCAAAATAAATGAATACTCTCATTTCCACACGAACCTATACAACTTATACAGACCCAAACTGAATCAATGACTTACTATATAAAAGTCCCTGGTTATGCAGAACATTTTTCCCCAACTTAAGTTTAAATTTTTTCCCCCCCGGATCCCCCCCCAGGGAAAATCCAGGTAAACACCATCGGGTAACACCCCGGTACCTAATACTGCTTGGTGAACAGGGACAGCAGGCGTAAGGGGGCTAACACCAGGTACCTACTTACTTTTAGATTAAAAGGACAGAAGGGGTAAGGTGACAACACCCCGGGGACCTATTACGCTTGTGAACATGTCAGTAGGGGTAAGGTGTTTAACACCCCGGTACCTACTTACTGCTATTAACAGTGTCATAGGTGTAAGGTGATAAAAACCCCCGGGTCGAACCCAGACACTCAGTTTACCAAAAGTCAAAAAAGTCTCAACCCTTCTGGCCTGCAGAGGGGTGGTGACGGACTTGGTGAGGTGGTAGTACCCCAGGCTTTTTCAGGCAGCTGGGGAGCAAACGACCAAAGGGGGTTCCTCTTCTCCCCGGGGGGCCCCACAAACTGGCCTTTTTTCCCCCCTGACAACGGCAGCCTCCCCAGGCGTATATGTCCTCTGAAATTTAAAAATCACCTCTCTGTGGATATAATAACGACACAAGAAAAACCAGATTTTTGGGAAAATACAATGAAACAGATAACTTCACTTTTGCTCAATTTGGACCATTGCCCTACAAAACAGATTTTATTTGATTTGATCGAATTAATTAACATTTTTATGCACAAATTTTTACAACTTAAAAACCCGGATTTACCTGGGAGATTCCGGGTCAAAACCCCCACGGGGCCGGCTGTGACCAGGCCTCCGGTGGATCAGAGCCTGATCAAACCCGGTGTTGCTGCTTATTTTAAAAACTAATTTTTTCATGTTTAATTTTTACTATAATTTTGGTATGCCACCAAATCACTATATTTTTTTTGTACAACTAAAAAAACAGTCCAAATAAAAATAAATAAATAAATAAATTGATAACCCGGTGTTTTCCTCTCTTGTTCTTTTTCCCCCTCAAGGAGGTTTCCCTTTACGCTGGTGAGGGCTCTTGATCCCGGACTTGGGTCTGTCTCCAGTTCCCTGAATTGATCCCGAATACCTTTTCCCGCCTCCACCCCCCCAATGCATTGTATAATCCATGGGTTTAGCGCTCCCCCTGATTATAATAATTTTTCTTTTCATTGCACTTTTTGGTATTTCCCCCCCCCCTCCGAAACATATCGCCCCCCATATAGGGTTCTTCAGGTTCTCTTCCCCTAACACGAAAGCCGCGTGCAGGGGAAACGTTTCGGCGAAGATACCTAACAGAGAGAGAAAGAGAAATTTTATTTTGATTATACCTCGGGATACGAAAGCTCCAAATTCGAACAATTCGAAGTGCAGTGGGGGAAAATTTTCATTTTTCTGAATGAACTCATTATGTACATAACATAAATGATAACAAAGATAATTAATTTTTTTCAGAGTTACATAGACAATTTGGATTTGGGGCACCTAGGGCGCAAAAAAGTCCCCCTTCGTACCTACAACTGTCTTAAACCACAATTGCTCTAGACCTATTAAATTACCAATGATATATCTACACCAGGAATTCTGGTAAAAAATAAAATTTGTGAACTGTATATTAAAAAAAAATAAAACATTAATTTTATAAATTACTAACAGAAGGATAAATCTAATACACTCCCCAATTTGACTGGATTAAAAGTTATCATACTCAGAAAACCTCACTTCATACTAAATAACACGGCCAGATTTAAAAATAAACGACTTTTCTGAGGTTCCTGGAGCTGCTTGCCAGTCGCCGATATCTCAATTTTTGCAGGGAAAGCACATCCACCAATTTTGACTCCTTTTGAGAGGTTCACCCCAATTTTCCCTCAAGCCAAAAATTTCTTCACATTTTTCCTAACGTTGTGCCCAAATTTCAAAAAAAAAGGGCGAGTCTCTCTGCGCACCTTTTTCCCTTTTTTTTAACAATTTTTTTTTAAACAGATAGCCATCTTTTTACATATAACAAATGAATTTCTGGAAAATATACTATTTTCCACACTGCGGCCGGTGATTTCATTGCTAAACACTCAAATTGCTCTTTGGGAAAGTTGGAGGACCGGTACAAAAGGGATCTGACCACACGCGAATTACACAAGATTTAATCCCTTTTTTACACTTTCCCGGCCCCTTGTGGAACCAAAATTTTCCCCAAATACAATTTAAGGTACTTTACCCCCAAAAATTACATTTTTTAGGGGCTTTTTACAAAATTAAAAATTTTTAATGATAGTTTTGGGCAGTAAATAGGGTGTTAGCATAATCACCCAATTAAGCATTTTGAAACCCTACCTCTGCACCTAATTACATTTTTCTCAAAAACGCCCCAATTTCCTATATGGAACCTTTCACAATTTTTTTTTTCCCATCAAAATTTAACTCTTCCCCATAATTTTTTTCCTGACCCTTTTTATCCAATATTAAAGAGGAGTGAAAATTTTAAAAGAAATTCATTTTGTTTAGAAATTTAAACCCCCAACTTAGTTACATTGAATTTGGGTAAAGAAGAATCCCTATTTATATCAATGCAAAGGAAGGAAAAACAAATGGAGGTGGTCACAGTAATTTCAACAGGAGCAATAATGCCTTTTGTACGGGCCAATTAGCTTTTTTTCCCCAACCAGTTTGGCCCTTTTAAAACCCCTGAACAGCTTTACCATTTTGCATAAGGTAAACCTCAAGACAAGAAATCACGGGGTTTCTCCCCCGGGAAATATGATAAAGAAACATATCGCCCCAAACTATTATACTTCTCTTGCATCGTTTTTTCAGTGACTCTTTTTTGTACTAACAATTTTACTGTTTCCTTACATCCATTGTAAGATACCTCTTTATAAACCCAAATTACAGTGTCCCCTAAAATTTACTCCTCAAGACTCAAGAAATCAAATGACACATTGCAAAAAAACCCATACCCCCGGCCGGTTTAAAACCCGCGGCATAAAGTCTCAAAACTCCAGCCCGTCGCGTTACCACTAAAACCTAGCCACAAAAAAGTCTCCAACTAGGTATATTTCTACCCCATAAAAGGGTTTTAGACGGGCACCTCGGACCACAAATGAAAAGTTTTTACGACAATCTCCACTAGCGGGGCCGTGACGAACTCTAGCTCAAGTCCCTTCACTCCCGTCAACATGACCAAGAAATCATAATGACGGACGGGCTGGATTTTTGAGACTCTATGACGCGGGTTCAACCCCGGGCCGGGGTATGGTTTATCCCGGGCAACTTTTTTCTTAATAATTACTAATTTGACCCCGCAAAAAATGGCTTTTTTTTAATTCCAACTGAGGAAAGGTATGTGTTTTAAAGGGGGAGACATTTTACCTTAACATAACAAGAGAAATAACATATTAATTGAAGGTAAGAAACTGCTCCAATCCAATTTTGAAGCTCACAAAAAAATGGATACATTTTTCCCATTTGGGAGGCCCAAACCGGCGGGGGGAACTCCAACATTGGAATTTTTTAAAAATCCCCAAATTTAATTTTCACCCACCTGAAAATGAAGTCCCAGTAAGTTTTCACCCCAAGCACATTTTATTTCCATGTTTCCCCTGTATTATAATTTCCCTCTTATAGAAAGGGGGTGACACTAAACCAGTGGATAAAAACTTTTGGAAATTCAGAAAGCAAGACTCTCTAGTTTTTTATTAGGCATCCGTAATTTTTAGGTTTTAACTTAAAAAATCTCTCCTCATATCCCAATTTAAACCCAAGCATTACTCTTTTTGGCACTTCACCCGGGGTAATCTTTACTTATTTTGCCTTTAATTTGGACGATTTTACATTCCTTTCCCCTTAGAGGCAAAAATTTGCGTTTTGCATATTTTTTTAGCCTCTCCAAAAGCTTTAACAGTTCCTTTCAGTTGACCACACCCGGAAATTGTCCACTAAAATTGTTTGCTCATTACTTTACTCAATGGATTTCCCCCGACTTTAAGGTTGCATTATCGCGCTTGAAGTGGGAAGGGACGGATTACACCAAAAAAAAACGCTCAAAAAGCGAAAGGTTTTTAAGGGGGCTAAGTATTACTAGGATCCAGGCCATAAGAAGCGGTAAAAAAACCCGGGGTCAGCCTCTTGAAACCCATTTTAGAAAGCTTTATTTTAATTCACCAAAAGGCTTAATTTTTACCCCAAAAAATTTAATAAGATACTCCTAATTTTTCCATCAACGACGGCCTTCATCAAACAGTCTTTTAAACTTGGTAATTTTTGTTACTCCTGGCACACAAAAAACAAATCTTCAAAGGATTGGTTTAGAACCTTTTCACTCTGTGATGGGGAAAATATGACCATAAATTTTTTGGCTTGCTCAGAGGTCCCCTTCATAAATTTTTTAAATTAATTTGTTCAGAAATTTAAAATTTCTTTAAAGGGCATTAACAATTCTGTGTCTTACTCATTCGCGAGCTGACCTTTAAACTGTCCAATGCCATTCGTAACTTGGGCAATTCTGGATGTTCAGTCCCCAGGAATCGTACCCAGTATTGTCCAATTTAAAATTTTTACACTCTCGGGTATTGCCCCCTGAGTAAAAAGAATCGTCGGGACTTTTTTCATTTACATTTATTCCAGTGCTGCCCTAATTCCCACAATTTATGCACGGCCCTCAACACCATCCTCTAGGAAGAATTATACGGGGCCGTTTTTCATGAGTAAGACACACAGTTAGGTTTTTTGTAGTTTCCTCTGTCATGAATTATTTTTCAAATCCTCCCAACATTACATGGCCCTTTTGCATTTTTTCAAAAGGGTGACACCACATTTCTTTACCATACCCCTTTAAAAAGGGGGCAAAAATCACAACCTTCAAAATTTTTATTGGCCTACAAAATCACCTTACACCAGAAGGTGCTAAATTTACTTTTATGTGAAAGTTTTTCTGTACTTACAACCCTACGTAATATTTTCTCTGGGAACTACTCAATACTGCATTAACAAGTTTTTCTCATTGCCCAACCTGACAGTTACTAAACAGTGTCATACAATTGAGGGCCCTTTTTTCCGAGAAAAACCCCGAAATTTTTTAAATTTTGGGTCTCCCGCTTACTTTTATACCTCAAGAATTTACGTTTAATGAAATACCGAGATCCCCCTCCAATAACAGTTTTTATTTTTTGATTTATCCTTTTATCACAATTTTTTTTCCTTTAACACAGGTAAGCACTTTTACAAACCATCATTTAACATTACACAATTTTTACATTACTCTTTTCAGGATTTTCAATATTATCATTTTTACAACATTTTTCATATAACCCTTACCATGACTATATGGGGTCTTCCTTTTTGACACTGAAAAAACAGTTGTTTAATTTGGGATGACAATCCTTTACATTGTATTACCAGACATCGATACATCGTCAAGTTCCTCCATCTTTTTAAATTATCATTCCATGAATTTTTATGCACTGCAATCTTAGAAAAAGATACCCTTTCAGAAAAGACAATCTCTCTTTTTTTGATTGTTTTTTTATTAAAATGACTACTCTTTGGGGGGTACTTTTCTCTTCATACCTTGTGGATATTTCTGATCCCTACTTGATATGCCCCATATCAACCTTTTTTTAGAGAAATTTTGTTATTACCTTTTTGGGAAATTTTTTCCCATTGTGAAAATTTACAATATCTCAGAGTTATTATGTTGCATCTTTAAAATAGTTTGTTGGCTGGGCCCGCAACTGAACAGTTTAAATTTTTGTAGACCTAGTCTTATTTCCCCCAACCAAAAAAAACCCCTTTTAAATTTTTTGGGGGCCATTCGTGTTTTTACAACTTAATTTTTTCTGTAATGGCACTCAAAAACCAGCTGTTTCCTTCAATTTTATTTACACTAAAGTTTTTGAGATGCTCTCCAGTTTAATTCAAATTGCTGAAAACCTTTTTTAAGGGATCTGGAATTTTAAAATTAACAAAGATTTCACTAGATCCAAACCTACTTGTTCTATATTACCCTAAGTGACTTTCAAAAATCAAAAGCTTCCTTGTAAAATTACACATTTGGGGAAAGGGTTGTATGAGAAGTAGCACCCTCTTTTCCCGTCCCTTTTAGGGAAAAAATTTATTTCACAGGGAGGTCACTCCGTCGCACAGCTGCTTTAAAAAAATTTACCAAAATTCCTCCCAATTTTTTTCCAGGGTTAAATACAGGAAACAAAATTTTTGGGGGTTTTGCAAAAACATCTTATTTTTTTTGGGGCAACTGTTTAAAAGCCTGGTTTTTCACATTTTTAAATTTATTTTAAAACCTGACTTTTTCAAGAAAGAACTTTCTTTTTAATTCATAAAGATTAATCATGAACAAATTCATCCATCTACACAGTTTCTAAAAAAATCCCTTCACATTAAATTTTAAAAATAATTTGTATGAATCATATCTATTCCCTAAGGGATTAAAACAATTTTTAAAACATCACATTCACTTTTTTTGATTTTATAATTTCCAAACTTTATTATATGCCTTGGTTAAGCCCCTTTTTAGCTTTTTAGTGATGCTTTCTTACTCTATATTCCATATGTTTGCTCTACATTAATTTCCTCTTTTCAGCCAGGGCAATGTATTTTATCAACTTAATTAATAACACTGATTACAACTACCTTTTTAAAAAAACCTAGCTACACTTAGCTTTGCAATTACATGTAAAAAATTATAATATAAATTTTTAAAAACACTTTAAAAAGTTATTAAATTGAGCTTTGTAATTACACATGTAAAAAATTTTAAAATAAAAAAAAAATGTACATTAATACAAACCTTTACCAGACTTGGCTTACAATTAATATTTAACAAATTAATAAAAAACCCTTCCAGAAATTTGGGAAGAAAATTAATATTATACACATTTAAAAAAATTAGCTACACTGGCTTATCAATTACACAACACTGAAAAAAATCTTGGGCCCAAAATTGTCTTATCAAAAATAATAACAAATTAATATAAATACTTGCCCGAATTTGGGGAAGCAAAATAAAATTATACCAAAAAATCTTTTTCCACCTTGACTTTGGGTTTTTCCCAAAATTTAAAATTGTAATAAATTTTAATCCACACACATTAATAAATTTGTGAACTTAACATCCCCCCTCCTTCTGCATTTCACATATAATTTTAAGTAATTAACTAATTAATGACTCACTAATTACCTCTGGGTTTAAGAAGGGCCAAAGACAAATTAAAATGGGAAAATGCATTTATCGAATGTAACTCATTTTACATAAAATAAAAAGAAAACAAAAAAATTATTATTAAGGGTTTCAAACAAGTAGAAATTTGGACACCTAGGGGCGCAAAAAAGCCCCCTTCGATACCCACAACTGCATATCCACAAGTTCTCTAGACCTATTAATTACAAAAAAAAATAACATACACCAGGAAATTTTGGGAAAAAATAAATCTGTGAACTGGGATATTAAAAAATTAATAAAAAAAGAATTTATAATACAAACATAACAAAGAGAATATATCTTAATATCACCCCAATTTACGGGGATTTTAAAGTGTATCATCCAAAAACCCCACGTCTTACTGAAATAACCTGGCCAGGTTTAAACATAAAAAACATCGATTTTCCGGGGCTGTCTTGTCCCTCGCCCGAATCAAAGTTTTGCAGGAAGCCATCCAACAAATTTTTACTCCTATTTGGGGAGGGGTCACCCAATTTTTCCTCTAACACCAAAATTTTTCACATTCTCACAACGTTTGTGCCAATTAAAAGAACAATGGCGACTCTCGCGCAGGGGAGTTTTCCCCTTTTTATAACATATTTTTTATTAAATAAGTATGGCCTCTATTTACAAAAACTACTTTTTTTCTGGAAAAAATAACAGTTTTTCCACATTAAAATTTTTAAGTGCTTTTGTAAAGATTTTTTTGGGGGGGTTTTTAGCAAATTAATCTCACAAACAGTATTTAGTCCCCTTCCTAATACCAACTTACCCCCAAAATTTTAATATTTTACAATTTAAAAAAAACTAAGTCTTCCCCCAAAAGCCTAGCCATGCTAAGTGTTTTTTAGTGGGACACTCTGTAATCACAATTTTACTACATTAAACCCCAAAAAATAACCAAATTTCGTAAACTAGCATTGTAATCCTTTTGAGAATAAAAATTTTAATTCCTTTTGGGAAAAATACGTTCGGATGACACTCGAACAGCCCTTTTGGGAAAGAATTTAATTCATATACCAAAGGTAACACTACACGGAACATCTGCTAGAATGCTCAAATTTCAATTTTATCCACCATACCAGCTATTCTTGACATATAATGCCTCGATTTACCTGTTGTAAGCAACTCATTGTAATAAGATTTTTTCCCATTTTTTTAAACCTTGAGATTAGCCGCCCAGATAAATAGAAACAGTGCGTCATCGAGGGACTGTCTGTCTTATTTCCATTGTGGTCCTTCGAATCTTATCCCCCAGGATGCCACCCATACCATCCACTAACACCCAAGTATCTACTTACTGTTGGGTAAACAGGGACAGCAGGTGTAAGGTGACTAACACCCAGGTACCTACTTACTGTTAGGTGAACAGATGTAAGGTGACTAACACCCAGGTACCTACTTACTGCTGGGTAAACAGGTACAGCAGGTGTAAGGTGACTAGCACCCAGGCATCTACTTGCCGCTAGGTGAACAGGGACAGTAGGTGTCTTAAGGAAACATCCCCAACTTTTCCCTCCATACCGGGGATCGAACCATGGACACTCAATGTATGAAGGAAGAGTGTTGCCAACCAGGCCACGGGTCACCTCATTCAACCACATTTTGCTAAATTAGCATAATTCAAGCCACATATAAACTACACCGAAATGTTTTTGTGCCTAAATTAACTATAATCAGATCACAAGCGTCTCAATAATTATCATTGTAACGCTGCTTATTACTATCATGTTGGGGTCCAGTTCCTGGGCACATCATGTGTCGCTTTTGACCGTTGCCCACACCCTGGGGATGGTGTGTATAATGAAGCTATTAAATTAATACACATACACACCTGGCGGGGCCAGGAGCTGTGAATCGACCCTGTAACCACAAATAGGTGGGTGCACTAGATGTCTGGAGAAGACTCACCTGACTGCTGGGTGAAGGTGATCTTATAAGTACCAGATCGTCCAGCCTGGGCCACACAGGGCCACTTATTGCACTCCTTCACCTCCACCTCCTGGATCTGGGCCACCTGTGGTACATCTGTAAAACGTAGACACACATATATATATATATACCTGGAGTATACCTGGAAAGGGTTTCGGGGATCATCGCCCCTCCCTCGAGGCCCGGTCCGTGACCAGACATTTCGGTAGATCAGGGCCTGGAGGTGGATTCGAACCGTGGCACTGTCACGTAGCAGAGCCAGCGACTCAGCTACGAGCCTTGAGTAGGAGGGCTCCCAGAGACAGAACTTCTCATGGATCTGCTACCTGTCAGGACCACGGTTTGAATCCTGGTCCATCCATCTGCATATTTACACACGCACGCACACACACACAAACACACACACCCACCCACCCACCCACCCAACACACACACACACACACACACACACACACACACACACAACACACACACAACACACACACACACACACACACACACAGGAGCTGAGTCTCGACCCTTGCAATCACAATTAGGTGAGTACACCACACACACACACACACACACACACACACACAACACACACACACACACACACACACACACACACACACATACTCACACACACATACTCACACACACACCACACACAGGAGCTGAGTCTCGACCCTTGCAATCACAATTAGGTGAGTACAACACACACACACACACACATACACACACACACACACACGCACACACACACACACACACACACACACACACACACACACACACACACACACACACACACACACACGCACACACAGACACAGAATGTTCCAGAGATGGGACACAGCAACAAGGGGACAAAGTTGGAAGTTGAAGGCACTGATGAATCACAGGGATGTTAGGAAGTATTTTTTCAGTCTCAGAGTAGCCAGGAAGTGGAATACTTGGGGAATCAATTTAGTGGAGGCAGGATCCATTCATAGCTTTGAGAAGAGGTTTGGTACACAAATGCGGATGGATTAACGAATAAATATGAGGAGTGGCAAGAAAGAATCAATGAGAAGTCCCCAGACATCATAGCAGTTACAGAAACAAAACTCACTGAGACAATAACAGATGCAATCGTCCCACCAGGATATCAGATCATGAGGAAAGATAGAAGGGGCAGAGGGGAAGGAGGGGTTGCTCTGCTCGTAAAAAAAACAATGGAAATTCGAGAAAATGGGAGGCATAGACGAGACAGGAGAAAGGGACTACATAGTAGGTACATTTCAGTCTGGGGAGCACAAAGTGGTCATTGCAGTGATGTATAACCCACCACAGAACTGCAGGAGCCAAGAGAGGAATATGAAGAGAGCAACAGAGCAATGGTGGACACACTTGCTGAGGTGGCAAAAAGAGCTCACTCGAGCAGAGCAAAGTTGCTAGTAATGGGTGATTTCAACCACAGAAAGATTGACTGGGAAAACCTGGAGCCTCATGGGGGTCCCGAAACATGGAGAGCCAAGATGTTGGATGTGGTGCTGGAAAACCTCATGCACCAACATGTTAAGGACACTACCAGAGTGAGAGGGGAGGATGAACCAGTAAGATTGGACCTTGGGTTCACCCTGGGCAGTTCAGACATTGAGGACATCACATATGAGAGTCCCCTAGGAGCTAGTGACCACGTGGTTCTGTGCTTTGAATACATAGTAGAGTTGCAAGTGGAGAAGGTAACAGAAGTTGAATGGGAAAAGCCAGACTATAAAAGAGGGGACTACATAGGTTTGAGGAACTTCCTGCAGGAGGTTCCGTGGGACAGAGAACTGGCAGGAAAGCCAGTAAATGAAATGATGGAATTGTAACAACAAAATGCAAGGAGGCTGTGGAATGGTTTATTCCCAAGGGCAACAGAAACAATGGGAAGACCAGAACGAGCCCCTGGTTTACCCGATGGTGTAAGGAGGCAAAAACTAAGTGCAATAGAGAATGGAAAAATACAGAAGTCAGAGAACACATGAAAATAGGGAGATTAGTCGCAGACCCCAGGAACGAGTATGCACGGAAAGGAGGGGAGGCCCGAAAACAGCATGAAAATAACAAAGCATCGAAAGTCAAGACTGACCCCGAAACTATTGTATAGCCACATCGGAGGAAGAAAAACAGTCAAAGCCCAGGTGATCAGACTGGGACAGAAGGTGGAGAACTCACAAGAAATTATCAGGAGGTATGTGAAGAGCTAAAACAGGAGATTTAAGGAAGTTTCTAAGTAGAGACAGGAAGGGCTCTGGGAAGACCGCACAGAAGGGAACATCAAGAGGGAATATACCAACAAGTGTTGGATGCATACGAACAACTGAGGAGGAGGTGCAGAAGTGCTAAGTGACCTTGATCCCTCAAAGGCGATGGGACCGGACATCTCCCCATGGGTCCTTAGAAAAGGGCAGAGATGCTGTGCGTGCCCCTAACCACAATCTTAACACATCCCTTGAAACTGGGCAACTACCTGAGATATGGAAGAGGGCAAATGTAGTCCCATATTTAAGAAGGAGACAGAAACGAGGCACTAAACTACAGACCTGTGTCTCTGACATGTGTAGTATGCAAAGTCACGGAGAAGTTTGGGTCAAGAGGAGAGTGGTGGAACACCTGGAACGAACAAGATTATAAATGAAAACCAGCATGGATTCATGGAAGGCAATCCTGTGACACAAACCTTCTGGAGTTTTATGACAAGGTAACAGAAGCACAAGAGAGAGGGGTGGGTTGATTGCATTTTCCTGGACTGCAGAAAGGCTTTGACACAGTTCCTCACAAGGATTAGTGCAGAAGCTGGAGGATCAGGCGCATATAAACAGGAGGGCACTACAGTGGATCAGGGAATCCCTGACAGGGAGGCAACAACGAGTCATGGTATGTGAAGGGGTTTATCTCAGTGGGCGCCGTGACGAGCGGGGTCCCACAGGGGTCAGTTCTAGGACCAGTGCTATTTTTGATATAAGTGAACGACATGATGGAAGGAATAGACTCTGAAGTGTCCCTATTTGCAGATGATGTGAAGCTGATGAGAGGAATTAAATCGGATGAGGATGAGGCAGGACTGAAAAGAGACCTGGACAGGCTGGACACGTGGTAAAGAAACTGGCTTCTCGAATTCAACCCTGCCAAATGCAAAATCATGAAGATTGGGGAGGGGCAAAGAAGACCGCAGGCAGAGTATAGGCTAGGTGGACAAAGACTACAGACCTCACTCAGGAAGAAAGATCTTGGGGTAACCATAACACCGAGCACGTCACCGGAGGCACACTTTCAACCAAATAAACTGCTGCAGCATACGGGTGCCTGGCAAACCTGAGAATGCATTCCCATACCTTAATAAGGAAACGTTCAAAACACTGTACACTGTGTATGTTAGGCCATACTGGAGTATGCAGCACCCGTCTGGAACCCACACCCGGTCAAGCACGTCAAGAAATTAGAGAAAGTACAAAGGTTTGCAACAAGGTAGTTCCAGAGCTCAGGGAATGTCGTACGAGGAAAGGTTGAGGGAAATCGGACTGACGACACTGGAGGACAGAAGGGTCAGGGGAGGGCCTGATAACGACATACAAGATACTGCGCAGAATAGACAAGGTGGACAAAGAGAGGATGTTCCAGAGAAGAGACACAAGGGGTCACAATTGGAAGCTGAAGACTCAGACGAGTCACAGAGACGTTAGGAAGTATTTCTTCAGTCATAGAGTTGTCAGCAAGTGGAATAGCATAGCAAGTGAAGTAGTGGAGGCAGGAACCATACATAGTTTTAAGAAGAGGTATGACAAAGCTCAGGAAGCAGAGAGGGGGAGGACCTAGTAGCGATCAGTGAAGAGGCGGGGCCAGGAGCTGAGCCTCGACCCCTGCAACCACAATCAGGTGAGTACAATTAGGTGAGTACACACACACACAGGACCAGGAGCTGTGTCTCGACCCCTGTAACCACAATTAGGTGAGTACACATGACGGAAGGGATAGACTCAGAAGCGTCCCTGTTTGCAGATGATGTGAAGTTAATGAGGAGAATTAAGTCAGATGCGGACCAAACAGGTCTACAAACAGACCTGGACAGGCTGGATGTGTGGTCCGGCAACTGGCTCCTAGAATTTAATAAATAACAAAAAGGCACAATACCGTGACTGGAACGATACACAAATAACCCGCACATAAAAGAGAGAAGCTTACGTCGACGTTTCGGTCCGACTTGGACCATTGACAAAGTCACACTGTGACTTTGTCAATGGTCCAAGTCGGACCGAAACGTCGTCGTAAGCTTCTCTCTTTTATGTGCGGGTTATTTGTGTATCCTAGAATTTAACCCCGCCAAATGCAAAGTCATGAAGCTCGGAGAAGGGCAAAGAAGACCGCAGACAGAGTATAGGCTAGGGGGCCAAAGGCTGCAAATCTCACTCAAGGAGAAAGACCTAGGAGTGAGTATAATACCGAGTACACGCCAGAAGCACACATTAACCAGATAACTGCTGCGGCATATGGGCGCCTGGCAAACCTGAGAATAGCGTTCCGGTACCTCAGTAAGGAATCGTTCAAGACTTTATACACTGTGTACGTCAGGCCCATACTGGAGTACGCAGCACCAGTTTGGAACCCACACCTGGTCAAACACACCAAGGAATTAGAGAAAGTGCGAAGGTTTGCAACAAGGTTGCTTCCAGAGCTAAGGGGAATGTCCTACGAAGAAAGGTTAAGGGAAATCGGTCTGATGACACTGGAGGACAGGAGGGTCAGGGAAGACATGATAACGACATACAAAATACTGCATGGAATAGACAAGGTGGACAGAGACAGGATGTTCCAGAGATGGGACACAGAAACAAGAGGTCACAATTGAAAGCTGAAGACTCAGATGATTCAGAGGGATGTTAGGAAGTATTTCTTCAGCCACAGAGTTATTAAGAAGTGGAATAGTGTGACAAGCAATGCAGTGGAGGCAGGAACCATACATAGTTTTAAGACGAGGTATGATATATATATAATATGTATATATATATTATATATATTATATATAATATATATATATATATATATCTATATTATATATAATATATATATATATATTATATATATATTATATATATATATATATATATATATATATATATATATATATATATATATATATATATATATATATATATGATAGTTTAAATCCTACCTAATGGACATTACAAATCCTACTTATTACATAAGACAAATCCTACTTACTGCACAATACGAATCCATCCTTGTCATCAACACGTATTGCTGTACTGGTTGATGACCACCACATCACCACCACCATCAATACAATGCCACACATCCTGTGAAGACACAGCAACCATACCAAGTGTCATGAGTGACAATATTCAGGCTGTTTCAGAAAGATGGTCCTAATTTCATAACAGTATATACTGAAATTGGGTCCTTTCTGAAACACCCTGTATATCGCTACCCAGCTATATGGTTAACCACAATTAGTAGTGTGCTCTGTCGCTCCCAGACAAAGGTTGAAGACTCCACCAATAATAATAATAATAATAATAATAATAATAATAATAATAATAATAATAATAATAATAATAATAATAATAATAATAATAATAACAATAATAATAATAATATTCATTATTTGTTCCAGTACATGATACAACTTATACAGACCATAGCTGACATCAATGACATACTACAAAGAAAGTCCCTGGTTATGTAGAGTATTAACCACAACTTAGATTAATTTTGTCCCCCAGGATGCCACCCACACCAGTCAAATAACGCCCAGTACATACTGCTAGGTGAACAGGGACAGTAGGTGTAAGGTGACTGCCACCCAGGTGCCTACTTACTGCTAGGTGAACAGGGACAGCCAATTTTTGCCCCATCCCGGGGTTTTTCGAACCCGGTTTTGTGGGATGAGTGCAGTGAAATCGGCTACGAACCACCCTTACGGGTACTGGCGGGAGTATACCGGGAGGGGTTTTGGGGTCAACGCCCCTGGGGCCAGGTCTGTGACCGGCCTCATGAGGGGATAAACCAGGTGTTACTGTTGGCCGCACCCCCCCCCCGTAAAACAACGTAGGAACCAAATGGCTGGTTTAGGTACTGCTTTGGTGCCTGTCAGTGCCTTCTTAAAGGGGACACCCGGGATCAGTGGTAATCCCCTTATGTATGCGGGAGGCAGTTAAACAGTTTTGGGGCCCCCTGAATTTTGTGTTGTTCTCGTTACTCTGGCGCCCCTGCCTTTTCGGGGGGAATGTTGCTTCCTCCCGAGTCTTTTGCTTTCTGGGGAGGATTTCCGTGTGAGATTTGGGACAATTCCTCTAGGTTTTCCAAGGGTAAAAATTTGTATTTTTTCTCGCCTGCGTTCCAGGAGTACAATCAAGGGTTTCAACTGTTCCAATAATTTAGGTGCTTTATTGTATTTATACAGAAACCTTTAAAGGGAGGTAAAATTTGCTGACCTAAAAAATGTACAGAGAACCTTTCACGGCACAGTACTCGTCCCATTTTGTTCCTCATCCTCATTCTGAATAGACAAGGTGTCGCCAGCACCGGGGCTTTTTTTTGCAGATGACACCCGAATTGCATGCCCATGTTTTTCCATTTGCGACACTGCAAGGTCCAGGCGGACATCAACCAAATCTTTCGTGGCTGCAAAAAAACAATATGAAGTTCAACGATGAGAAATTTCAATTACTCAGATATGGTAAACATGAGGAAAAATTAAATTTATCAGAGTACAAAACAAATTTGGACAAAATAGAGCGAAACACCAACGTCAAAGACCTGGGAGTGATCTGTCGGAGGATTCCCCTTAAAGGACCTAACATTGTATTGATCGCGTCTGCTAGAAAATGACGGGATGGTAATGAGAACCTTCAAAACGGGGTCCCAAAGCCAGATGACACTTTTCAGGTACTTGTTCTTCTAGGCGGGAATATTGCTGCACTAACAGCCCCTTTCAAGGCAGGTAAAATTGGCTTTGAAAATGTCGAAAACCCTTACGGCGCGATAACGGAGAAAAAAACACCTCAATTACTGGGAACCCCTTGAGGCCCTGAACCTGTTTCCTGGAACGCAGGGGGGAGAGATACATGATTATATAACCTGGAAAATTAGAGGGATAGTACCGAATTTGCACACGAAAAAAATGATACGAAAGAAAAGACTTGGCAGACGATGCAACACCCCCCCAATGAAAAGCGGGGTGTCACTAGACTTTAAAGAGACCATAATAAGTGTCGGGGCCGGACTGTTCAACTCCCTCCAGTCATAAGGGGGATCCCAAAAGACCCCTGGAAAGTTTTAAGCTGGCAGGGGACAAGCACTAAAGTGGGTTTCCTGATAGCCGGGCTGGGTCGTACGTTGGTTTGGGCAGCCAAAAGAAACGCCTGGTTGATCAGGCTTGATCCCCAGGGGGCCTGGTCAAGCCCGGGGCCGGGGGGCGTTGCCCCCCGGAAACTCTCTCCAGGTAACTCCAGGAAATACTAAAATTAAAAGTCTCTGTATATTCTCCAGGTCACCCCTTTTCGCCGCTTGAAAGGCGCCGTTATTGTCAGCAAATATTAAACCCTAGGAGAACTAGCGTTTTGGGAAGAGAACATAAGGGCTTGACCTTCCTTCATTTTATGTTTCGTTTTTTTTCCTTGCGATGGGATTTTATTGGAATTATGAGACTCGCCTCATTTGGGGCAGATGTTTCAAGGGGCCCCGAAAGTTCCCCTGTCTTCTAAAACATGTCTTTTTTTCCTCTTTTATTATCTTGTCTAATGCCCAGACCTCCCTGGATTTTCATTACCTTTGTAAATTGTGGTTCATTATCTTCGTAAATTTGTGGTTTTTACTTTGTACCAGTTCGTATCAAATTTTGGAGCCCAGCCCCGGGCCCCCATTTGTACCTCGTAACTGTAAATCTTTTAAAAATTGTTTTGATTGTGACCAGTCCCTGGAGTCTTCCCTTTGTAAATTTGTGATTTCTTCCCTTTGTAAATTGTGGTTCATTCCCTGTAACTTGCTCAGCTATAAAAAACTTTGGGCCCAGTCCCTGCCCCCTTTATGTACCTCTGTTTTTGTAAATACTTTTGAAACTTGTCATGATTTGCCCAGACCTACCTGGGTTCATTCCCTTTGTAAAATTGTGAGTTCTTTACCTTTGTAAATTGTGGGTTCATACCTCTGTATTTGCTCAGCTATCAAAATTTGGAGTCAGCCCGGCCAAATTATGTACCTCTGTAATTTTTTGATACCGCCAAGGGAGGGTATGGGGTGACTCCCCCCCCACGGATGGGTATGGGGGATCCCGCCCACAGGATGGGTAGGGGGCATAATAAAATATTAAACAAAAATTTGCTTTGCTTTTTTGCAAAGGTGAAGCCCAGGTTTTTCCCTTAATTCAGGTAAAAACTCAACAAATTTTGAGGACAATTGTGGTGTAGAGGTTGAGCAAGCCGACCTGGAAGGTTTGGTCAGAATTAAAAAACTCCAGTGGGGTCTCTTGACAAAGGGACCGGTCAGGAAAACACTTGCCTGTTTCCTGACAAAAAAACCTTACCAAACCAAACCTAAAAGACCAGCGTCAGGAAAACTTGTTGTTTCTGAAAAACCTTACCTAACTAACCTGAAGACCAGGCAGGAAACACTTGTCCTGTTTCCTGAAAAACCTTCCCCAACAAAACCCTAAAGCCAGCGTCGGGAAACGCTTGTCCTTTGTTTCCTGACAAATTTTCTAACAAACCTGAAGACAGGTCAGGAAAAACTTGTCCTTTTTCTGAAAAAACCTTCCAAAAACCAAACCCTAAAGTCAGCGTCAGGAAACATTTTCCTGTTTCCTGAAAAACCTTACCAAACCAAACTGAAGACCGCGTCAGGAAAACCTTGTCCTGTTTCCTGAAAAACCCTTATCAAACCCAAACCCTAAGACCAGCGTCAGGAAACATTTTCCCTTTTCCCTGAAAACCTTACCAAACCCAAAACTGAAGCCCGCTCAGGAAACACTTGTTTTTTTCCTGCAAAACCTTATCTAACCAAACCGAAGACCAGCGCAGGAAACACTTGCCCTTTTTTCCTGAAAAAACCTTATCAAACCCAAACCCTGAAGCCAGCGTCAAAAAAACCGTCCTTTTTTCCTGACAAACCTTCCCCAAACCAAACCCTGAAGACAGCCAGGAAACACGTCCTTTTTCCTGAAAACCTTACCAAACCCAAACCTGAAGACCAGCGTCGGGAAACACTTGCCCCTGTTTCCTGACAATTTCCCCCTAACCAAACTAAAGACCAGCGTCAGGAAACCTTGCCTTTTTCCCTGACAAACCTTCCCTAACAAACGAAGACCGGGTGGGAAAACACTGTTTTTTCCTGAAAAAACCTTACCAAACCAACCTGGACCAGCTTTCAGAAAACACTTGCCTGTTTCTGACAAACCTTCCCTAACTAACCTAAAGCCCAGCGTCAGGAAAAACTTTTTCGTTTCCTGACAACCTTCCCTCCAAACCCTAAAGACCAGGTCAGGAAAAACTTGCCCTGTTCCGACAAACCTTCCAAACCTAACCTGAAGACCAGCGTCAGGAAAATTTGCCCTGTTTCTGAAAACCTTATTTTAACTAACCTGAGACCAGCGTCAGGGAACACTTGTCCTTTTTCCTGAAAACCTTCCCTAACCTTTAAATGCCCCCCACAACGTCAGCTACCTACATAAACCTACTTACTGAAAGGGAAAGGCAGAAGTGAAAGGAAACACACGACATCGATAAAACTTGTAAAAGTTTAAATTTCCCTTCTTTGTCTCTTCCTCGTCAGAATTGTGAAACCCAAAATGTGGAACGAAAGTAAAATCGAGCAGTGTTGACCTGTGACCCACGTTACGGGACTAACAGGGTTAAAGTCAAGGTGTGTGCAGCTGTGACCCCCACGTTAAGTGTAAAACTACGGTAAACCCATCCTTACTGTTAGATCAGGGAGAGCGAAAATCTGAAAGGGTTTTACGGGCCTGGGGAAGAGAATGAAATCATTTTTGACCCAAGCCTTTCCCCAGTATCAGGCGTCCCTATGTGGGAAAGAAAAAAAAAATTGACTTATAAGGCCCCAAATGGAAATAAGTCACTACTCTTTTTGGGTTGTCCTAAGTAATTTACACATGTTAAAAATGTATGATAATTTTATTTATGTGTCTGTGCCTAAAAAAACCTACCCCAGGTAAGCGTGCTTAATTTTTACGTATTAAATAAAAATAAATTCATTAGCACTCGAGCGAAAGTTTTCTTCGGATATGCTTCTCTTCTTCTTCTTCTTCTCTTCTTCTTCTTCTCTTCTTCTTTTCTTTTTCTTTTCTTCTTCTTTTCCTCTTCTTCATCTTCAGATTACAAAAGTCCTCATAAACACAAACTCCAGCGATACGCCACAAAATTAAAAAAATTCTGGCAAACAATTTTCCCTTAGTTACCCATAAAAATTATTCAGCGGTCACTTTCTCTTACAACTTTTTTGTTATTATCGTTACTAAATCCTTTGGAAAGGGGAAGTAATCAATTCCACCATGGGGGAGATGATCGGCTCAAATTCTTTAAAATAAAAGAACCTTCCAGCACGTTTTTTTTTATCCATTTTTTCTTAACATACAAATTTAGTAGTATTTTAGCCATTTTCGTTTACTAAGCATGAATTTTATTTGTTTACGAAAATGAGGTCAAAAAACCAAAGTTTTAGAAAACAGTGTGTTGATAGTAATTGGTTTTCTGCAGGACTTGGTCAGACCAAAAGGAAATAAATAAAGTATCAATGGAAATAAGTCACTTTTAGACTTTTTTTTTTTGTTATCCGGTTCTTACACATTGTTGTATGTATATAATTATGTAACGTTTTTATACCCGAACAAATTGTTATTTTTGCAGACGTACCTCTGTAATCTGTAAATCCTTTGTAATTGTCTGATTGTGAACCGACTTATGGGTTCATTACCTTTGTAAAATTTTGAGTTATTACCTTTGTAAATTGTGAGTTCATTCCCTTTGTAAATTGTGGTTCTTCCTCTGTAACTTGTAGCTATCAAAAAATTTGGAGTCCAGTCCCTGGACCCAAATTTTTGTCCCCTGTAAACTTTTGACCGCCCACAGGATGGGTATGGGGTGCATAATAAACATTTTTAAAATAATTTTAAATCTTGACAGACAAAACCCACCCCCATTTGGGGGGAAGGGGGGTAAAAATGTAGAGAAAAGGGAACCGACTGAAAAAAAATTAGGGAAGGGTTTTAACCCTGACAAATGAGTCCGAAACTCCGGACAATGTGTTAACCCCTTGGCGTGGCCCAAAAAAATTTATCCAAGTTGGTGGACAAGTGGGGTTTAAAGCACTGGCCTATGAGTTTAAAATGTTTGCCCTGAGTTCAAGTCCCCTCCCCTTCGTGGTTGTTTTTTTTTTTAAAGAGAAACTACGACACAATGGAAATCTTTAAAAAGGCAAAATTTTTTGGAGACGATTTATTTTTAAAATCTAGTTTTTAGTGGTACACTCTGTAATCATTATTTAATACAAATAAACCACACAATAACCAAATTCGTAAATTCAACATTGTAATCCTTATAGAGAATAAAAACGTTTTAAAAAAATTGTTCTTACAGAGGTACTAAGGGTCCGTGATGTACCCCTTTTGTACCTTTGTAATGATGAGGGACAGTCCTTGGACCCCTTATGCCCTCTGTAATGTTGAGGTACAGTCCCGGACCCATTTGTACCTCTTAATGTTGGGTACAGTCCCACGACCAAATTTTGTCCTCTGTAATGTTGAGGTACAGTCCCAGACCATTTTGTACCTCTGTAATGATGGGTTTCAGTCCTTGGACCCCTTTGCCCTCTGTAATCTTTTGACCCCCCCAGGGTAGTTGGGGTGCATAATACTAAACTAACTCATTCAAGAAAAAAAAAAACATTGTCTCGAGAAATTTTTATTTCCCTTTCCCACAATTTTTTGCCATCACTCAAATATAGTAAATAACGTAAGTAAAGAATCCCCCTAAGATATTTTTAAGTTGGTCGTAGTGAGAGAGGTACCGGCTGAGGTGCTGCCAGGGGGAATCTCATAGAGTTAGGAGAGTTTCCCCTGTTTGGCTCCCCACTTTCCTATCAAAATGTGGGGGGGGAAGGGGGGGGGGGGGGGGTTGGGGGGGAAAAGAGGAGGGGGGGGGGGGGTAATGAGTAAATGAGAATGGAGGGAAGGGAGTAGGACGGCAAAGAACAAAGATTTACAAGTACAACCCAACCCCCAATGTTCATTTTTTTTTTGAATAGGTTAGTAAGTTTATTTAGGCACAGGTACACAAAATTTTTCAATTATCTATATAGTAAATATGTGTATATTGCCTGGATAACTAAAAAAGTCAGATAACGTGATTTTTTTCCATTGTGGTCCTGGACCCTGCAGTACGGAGGTTTCCCGGGCGGAATGAGACATGGTCGAGTTTCCTCTCAAAATTTTCCCGGTTATGGTGAATTATTCCGCCACGAATTGTTGGAAACAGGACAAGGTTTCCTGACGTGGTCTTAGCAATATGATGACCCCCAAAATTGAGCTTTTGTATCTGACCGAGGCCTTATGGGTTGCCATCCCCCTTCAAAAATCTAGTCTGTCGCGCCCAAGTACCCTTTCTGTCGTCATAGGGTTTTAAATCCCGTTTAAACCCCCCTGGGAAAAAGCACTACAGTAAACCATTGTTAAAAAAATAGTCGTTCTCATTCTTGTACCTTTTTTCACAAAGATCAGCGTCAGCTTTTAAAAAACCACAGCTCGACCCTCCTGTGTCGACCTGAGTTTTCCCCACCCCTGCTCTCACATATCTTAGAAAAACTCCTTGGGCCTTTGCTTGTACTTGTTAGTTTTCAAAACTTTGGGGACCAGTCCCTGGACCCATTTGTACCTCTGTAATGTTGAGGTAAAGACCTGGACCCATTATGACTCTGTAAAGTTGAGGTCAGTCCCGGACCCATTATGCCTCTGTAATGTTGAGGTAAGTCCCCCGGACCCATTATGTACCCCTGTAATGTTGAGGTACAGTCCCTGGCCCCTTTGTGGGTTTTGTAATGTTGAGATACAGTCCCCGGACTTTCTATGTATCTGTAATGTTGGGTACGTACCCGGACCATTTGTACCTCTGTAATTTTTGACGCCACCCACAGGATGGGTCTGGGTGCATAATAAACATATTAAACCAAACTTTTAAACCCTTTTTGTTTCCTGACAAACTAACACCTGATCCTTGGTTTGTCGGTTAAAGGGGGTTTATAGTTAAAGATTACACTAGGTCATTAAAGGCTGAATGTAACCTGTTAATCAAGAGTCAAGAATAAATACTTCAGCGTATATACATGCTGAGAAACTACACCCCCCAGTGTGTATTCCTCTGCCATGACTTTGCAAATCCTCAAAATTTTTCTGTTTCAAGACTTTTGTTTTTTATTTAGTTTACATAAAAGTCATTTAGATTAAAATAAATAAGACCCTCAGACTTTTTCTGGTATCCTGGGGTAATTTACAGTAGAAATTTTATTACGTTATCTAAATAAGAATTTATCTACGCAATCTAAAAAATCAAAGGAGAAAATTTCAATCATAAAAAAATTTTCACCAAAAAGGAAAATTTTCCCCTTCGGCCTTACCTAAATTTACCCATAAACATATGGGGAAAAAAACCTAATTTTTTTTGAATTATTTTCTCATCCAATAAACTTACATAATATAACATATTTTAAATTAACCCAATGGGGAACCCCAAAAAAAAAAATTACAAAAATTATTTTCCCCTTTTCCATTTTAAAAATATTAAAATTTTTCACTACTAATCCATTAACTACACATCCCCACAAAAAAAAAAACAAAAACAAAAAAACCTAAAATCAAAATTTCTAAAAAACCAATTTTCCCTTCCATTTTTTTAAAATTTTCAGGGAAACCAACAATTTTTCCTACCCCTTTTCATTATTTTTAAATTTTAAAAAACAATTTTTCCTACCTTCCATTATTAAATTTTTTAAAACAAAAAATTTTCCCCACCCCCTTTTCACTATTATAAATTTTTCAAACAAAAAACAATTTTCCTACCTTTTTCATTATTAAATAATTTTCAAACAGGAAATTTTCCTACCTTTTATTTTTGGTATTTTTAGGGGAAAAGAAAACCCCTTTTCCTGCCCTTTTCTTTAGGTTTAAAGGGTTAAATTTTCAGGAAAAAACAAGTGTTTCCTGCGCGGTCCCCCATTTTTATAATTTTAAAAAAAAATTTTTTACCTTGTCTTTCTATTTTAATTTTTTCAAACAACTTTTTGAGTGGTTTATTTTATTTTAATTTTTAAAAAAAACCTTTCCTACCTTCTTCTTTTTAAAAATTTTAGGGAACAACAATTTTCCAGTTTTCAATTGGTAGGTTTTTTCAAAGGGCAAATTTTCCCTACCTTCTTCATTATTTAATTTTAAAACCCCCAAAAAAATTTTTTTACTTTTTCTTCCCCTTATTATAATTTTTTTCAAAACAGGGGGGCCGTTTTTTCCACCGGTTTCATATTTTTTTAAAATTTGGAAAAAACCCCCTGTTTCCTCCTTCTTTTTATTATTATTTAAATTTTTCAAAAAACAATTTTTCCTACCTTCTTAGGGTTTTTAAAGGTTTGTCAGGAACAGGGCAAGTGTTTCCTGACGCTGGTCTTCAGGTTAGGTTAGGTAAGGTTTGTCAGGAAACAGAACAAGTGTTTCTGACGCTGGTCTTCAGGTTAGGTTAGGTAAGGTTTGTCAGGAAACAGGACAAGTGTTTCCTGACGCTGGTCTTCAGGTTAGGTTAGGTAAGGTTTGTCAGGAAACAGAACAAGTGTTTCCTGACGCTGGTCTTCAGGTTAGGTTAGGTAAGGTTTGTCAGGAACAGGACAAGTGTTTCCTGACGCTGGTCTTCAGGTTAGGTTAGGTAAGGTTTGTCAGGAAACAGAGCAAGTGTTTCCTGACGCTGGTCTTCAGGTTAGGTTAGGTAAGGTTTGTCAGGAAACAGGACAAGTGTTTCCTGACGCTGGTCTTCAGGTTAGGTTAGGTAAGGTTTGTCAGGAAACAGGACAAGTGTTTCCTGACGCTGGTCTTCAGGTTAGGTTAGGTAAGGTTTGTCAGGAAAACAGGACAAGTGTTTCCTGACGCTGGTCTTCAGGTTAGGTTAGGTAAGGTTTGTCAGGAAACAGGACAAGTGTTTTCTGACGCTGGTCTTTCAGGTTAGGTTAGGTAAGGTTTGTCAGGAAACAGGACAAGTGTTTCCTGACGCTGGTCTTCAGGTTAGGTTAGGTAAGGTTTGTCAGGAAACAGGACAAGTGTTTCCTGACGCTGGTCTTCAGGTTAGGTTAGGTAAGGTTTGTCAGGAAACAGAACAAGTGTTTCCTAACGCTGGTCTTCAGGTTAGGTTAGGTAAGGTTTGTCAGGAAACAGAACAAGTGTTTCCTGACGCTGGTCTTAGTCATCTTCGTGCTTATATTTTAACACACTTAAAATGTTACGTAATCAAAACTGACGTGCTGATCCATCCATTTCGTCTGTGGTTCCGAAGCAATATACTTATTTTCATTCCCCAATACAGCCATCGAGACGCATTCACATATATTGC
Source organism: Cherax quadricarinatus (assembly GCF_026875155.1). Lineage (NCBI taxonomy): Eukaryota > Metazoa > Arthropoda > Malacostraca > Decapoda > Parastacidae > Cherax > Cherax quadricarinatus. The sequence goes on from NC_069413.1 coordinate 22,077,397, forward strand.
ACCATTAACGGACATTCCAATAGGCATAAGGAAATACCTGTACAGACAACGTAAGATAGGCCTACACCTGGTCATTTAGTCAACCATGCCTATATAATCTTCTTTCTAACTGATATATAGACAGCCCAGTAACAGTTTGTTGCTATACATCCAAACTGTCGTAATATGATGAAATAGTGTTCTATAGGCTCTCTGAGTACGTTAAGATAGGCCTGGAAATAGGCCTAGAGAAGCCATCAGTGAGGTCACCTGGTGACCATGAAGCAAAACACAACCTGATTACACCCTGAGCTGTTTTTCACTTAGTAAAATTGGGAACATCAGAAGTGTGTTGCTACACTATTGTATATGATAGTTAAATTGTGGGAACACCAGCAGTGTGTTGCTACACTATTGTATATGATAGTTAAATTGTGGGAACACCAGCAGTGTGTTGCTACACTATTGTATATGATAGTTATATTGTGGGAACACCAGCAGTGTGTTGCTACACTATTGTATATGATAGTTAAATTGTGGAACACCAGCAGTGTGTTGCTACACTATTGTATATGATAGTTAAATTGTGGGAACACCAGCAGTGTGTTGCTACACTATTGTATATGATAGTTAAATTGTGGGAACACCAGCAGTGTGTTGCTACACTATTCTATATGATAGTTACATTGTGGGAACACCAGCAGTGTGTTGCTACACTATTGTATATGATAGTTAATTGTGGGAACACCAGCAGTGTGTTGCTACACTATTGTATATGATAGTTAAATTGTGGGAACACCAGCAGTGTGTTGCTACACTATTCTGTATGATAGTTACATTGTGGGAACACCAGCAGTGTGTTGCTATACTATTATATATGATAGTTACATTGTGGGAAAACCAGCAATGTGTGGCTACACTATTCTGTATCATAGTTACATTGTGGGAACACCAGCAGTTGTTGCTACTTTTGAATCCTCTACCTTTCCTACAGTTCTCAAAATAGCAAGGGTCACCCCGATCCATAAAGGAGGAGACCACACGAACTTGAATAACTATAGGCCAATATCCAACTTACACCCTGTCTCTAAAATCTTTGAAAAATTAATCCATAAGCGTATCTATTCCTACCTCATCTCCCACAACATACTCAACCCCTGTCATTTTGGGTACAGGCCTAATAAAAATACTAATGATGCTATTATCCACATGCTAGAACATATTTATACAGCAATAGAGAAAAAAGAAGTCCCACTGGGGATCTTCATTGACTTAGGTAAAGCTTTCGATACAGTTGACCATGACTTGCTCCACATAAGAGGGCACTCCCTCAACTACCTAAAGTCATACCTCAGCAACAGAAGCCAATATGTGTACATAAATGGGGCAAACTCTTCCGCACAGCCAATTACAGTTGGTGTCCCACAGAAGTGTCCTAGGCCCTCTTCTCTTTTTCATATACATAAATGACCTACCAAATGCATCGCAACTACTCAAACCCACACTATTTGCAGATGACACTACATACGTCTACTCTCACCCGAGCCCAGTCATGCTAGCCAATACTGTAAATACCGAATTACAGAAAATATCAACCTGGATGAGGACCAACAAACTTACTCTAAACATTGACAAAACCTACTACATTCAGTTTGGTAACAGAGCTGCAGATGTCCCTCTTAACATAATGATAAACGGATCACCTGTCACAAAACTCACAGAGGGAAAATTCTTAAGAATCCACCTTGATAATAGACTCAAATTTCAAACACATATACAACAAATTTCCAAAAAAAATTCCAAGACCGTAGGCATACTATCGAAGATACTGTACTATGTTCCACAGTCAGCCCTCCTGGCCCTATATCACTCTCTTATTTACCCCTATCTCACCTATGGAATTTGTACATGGGGCTCAACAACAATAAACCATCTCAGGCCACTAATCACCTAACAAAAGGCTGCAGTCATTATGATAACAAATTCCCAATACAGACAGCACACTCCACCAATATTCAAAACTCTAAACCTACTCACCATATAAAACATCCATACTTATTACTGCACCTACTACATACATAGAACACTTAACTCTGACATAAACCCTCCCCTCAAACATGTCCTTACCAAGCTAAACAGAACACATGACCATAACACAAGGCACAGATCACTCTTTGATGTTCCTCGTGTCCATCTCACACTATGCAAAAACTCAATGCACATAAAAGGCCCTAAAATCTGGAATTCATTACCTGTAAATATAAAAGAAACACTACCTGTTTATAAATTCAAGTCTCTTCTCAAAAATCACTTACTCACCCACAACTAAATAAATACTGAATAATTGGATCTCATAAATTGTATTTCATATATATATCTCATTATTGTATCTCATAAATGTCAACCTGTGACCCAATCAAACTTTGTTACTATTTAACTTCATTACCTAACATAATACTCCATTCTACTGATTACACAGCAACACAGTAATGACCATATGACCTGTCTTTGTAATACTCATTTGTACTAAATTGTTATCTGTTTACAATAATTTTTGTACCACTGAATATATCATTGCTTAGTTAATCTTAAGTTAATTTTAAGCTGCCCATAATGTTCTGCATACAAGGAGCTTTGGCATGCTGCACTTTAAAAATTGCTTTCCTTGTACTTCTCTGTATCATGTTCAAATTAATAAATAAATTCTATGTGATAGTTACATTGTGGGAACACCAGCAGTGTGTTGCTACACTATTCAAATTCAAATTCAAATTCAAAGTTTATTCTCTATAAGGATTACAATGCCGAGTTTACAGAAATTTGGTTATTGTGTGGTTTACATGTTGTAAAATAGTGATTACAGAGTGTACCACTAGAACGCTTAGCATGGCTAGGCATTTCGGGCATACTTAGTTTTATTCTTAATTGTAAAATATTACAAATTATGAGGTAAGTTGGTATTATGGCTAAGTGACTAAATACTAGTTTGTGAGTTTAGCAATGTGAATGCTTTTGTTTTGGCACAGTACATAGTTTCAGTATTGGAGTATCACAGGATTCATTATTTTAAGATTGAGATTAATATTTCTGTTTATGGTCAAATGAGTGAGTGAGTGTAAGTGTGAACCACCAGGTGGTATTCGTGTAGTTAGTTGATGGGGTGTATCAGGGAGATAAGATGTTTTCTAATGGTAGTTTTGAAGGTGATGAATGTGTCTGCAGTTCTAGAGTTCTCAGGTAGGGTATTCCAGATTTTAGGGCCTTTGACATACATTGAATTTTTGTAAAGGGTTTTTAGTCGGACACGGGAATGTCGTAGAGATGTTTGTGTCTGGTGTTATGCCTGTGGGTTCTGTCACAACTATCAAGAAAGCGTTTTAGGTAAAGGTTGATATTAGAGTTTAAGGCCCTGTAGATGTAGATTGCACAGTAGTAAGTGTGGATGTACTGAACTGGGAGTAAGTTTAGGTCTATGAAGAGTGGGAGGGGTGTGTTGCCAGGGATGTGATTTAGTGATTATTCTTACTGCAGCTTTTTGTTGGGTTATTATTGGCTTTAGGTGTGTTGCTGCAGTTGATCCCCAAGCACAAATAGCATAGGTGAGGTATGGATAAATAAGTGAGTGGTATAGTGTGAGAAGGGCATTTTGCGGCACGTAGTATCGTATCTTGGAGAGGATCCCAACCGTTTTGGATACTTTTTTGGTTATATGCTGGATATGGGTGCTGAAATTCAGGTTGTTGTCAAGGTATAAGCCTAGGAATTTTCCCCCATTATTTCTGGTAATTAGAGTGTTGTCAATCTTAATGTTAATTTGTGCATCTCCTGCTCTGCTACCAAACATAGTATAGTAGGTTTTGTCAGTGTTAAGCGTAAGTTTATTGGCTGTCATCCAAGTCGATATTTTAATCAGCTCCTCATTCACAATGGTGTTGAGGGTGGCAAGATTAGGGTGAGAGATGACATAAGTCGTGTCAACAGCAAAGAAAAAGGGTTTCAGGTGTTGGGAAAAACGGGGAAGGGTCTTTAAAGTATAAAAAGGAAAAAACAGGGGCCCAAGGACCCTTCCCTGGGGAAAACTCCAGTATAAATTTGGGCCGTTTTGGGTTTGATGCGTGTTTTTAAATTTGGTGACTTCCAAAAAACCTATTAGTAATGAAATTTGAAAAAACAAGCGCATGGCCTCTTATACCGTAAGGACAAGTTTTGTGGATGGGATGTCGGGTCAAACGTTCAAAAGCTTTTCTTAGGTCAAAAAAAATTTCCTAGTCATATTCCTTATTTTCCAATCCCCGGGTGTAAACCCCAATCGGGCATTTTTATGATTGCATAAATTTAAGTGCTTTTAAATTTTTCCCCTTGAACCCAAAAATTGGCAGGGTTGAGTATGTTTTGTCTTTTTAAAAATAAAAACAGTCTCCGGGCACGAGTTTCCAAAGTTTTTTGGTAAAAAGGGTTAATTTGGGTAATTGCCTAAGTTTTTTAAAAAGCCCTGAAAGGTCACCCCTTTTGTATTGGTGAAACCCCCCTTGCCATCGAGTATTAGGGGAAAGGTGCTAGTCCCCAGTGACTTTTTAAAAAAAAAAATAAAAATTTGAAATGCAAAGGACATGGGCCGCTCCCCTTTTTAACAATTTTAATTTTGTGGGGGGGAAAAGAAAAACAGATTCCCAAGTTAAATTTTTTTTAAAGTGAAAAAATTTTTTAATTTGGCTGGGGTTTGGGACTTTCCGTGGGCCAGTTGGGGGGCAAATAAAAGGGAAATTTTGGGGAAAATTTCCCCAAACTAGGAATTACACAGGGGGAAAACACCAGCAGTGTTGTTTACCTTTTCTAATTAGTTTTACAGGGGGAACACCAGCGGGTTTTGTTGCTACACAAATTCTAAAATGAAGTTACACATTGGGAACACCAAAATTTTTTCCAAAAACTATAATATTGATATTTTACAAAAGTGGGAACACCACATTGTTTTTGTTAAAACCTTTTCCCTATATGATATTTTACACATGGGAACACCAGCATGTGTTGCAAACACTATTCAAATATAGTTAAACCGTGGGAAAAAACCGGGGGCCGGGGGGTTGTTTTTTTTAAAAACCTTTAAAAATATGATAGTTACAAAAAGTGGGAAAAAACCAGCAGTTTTTTTTAAACACTATTTATAATAAAGGGTTTTACACAGGGGGAACACCAGCAGTGTATGCTACACTATTATAAAATGATAGTTACACAGGGGGAACACCACATGTGTTGCTACAAAATTTTTATATGATATTTAACACAGGGGGAAAAAGGCGTGTTTAAACTTTTTAGATAAAACGTCCATTTTAGATAAACCCTTCATTTGAAAAAAGAACGTCACTGAAATTTAAGGGTCACTTAGTTTAACCCGAAAATGTAGATGAACTTCACGTAAAGAACGCACGTAATAAAGGGCCCACTGTAGATAAACGCCCACTGTAAAAAAACGTAAACTGAAAGATAAACGCACTGAAAGATGAATTTCACGTAAATAAACCTCACTGAAATTTTAAGTCACTGTAAAAAAACCGTCCGTAGATGAAGTCACTGTAGATAAAACGTCACTTTAGAGGAGCGCACTTTTTGATGACGTCACTAAGTTTGAACGCCCACTTTTAGATAAGGGTCACTGTAAAAAAACGTCACTGTAAGATGAAGGGGTTCACGGGGGAAAAATGAACGTCACTGTAGATGAAGGGTCACTGTAATGAACGGACTGTAAGTTACTTCACTGTATTTAAACCCAACTGAAATTTGACAATCACTTTTAATGAACGCCATTGAAATTTAACGTCACTTTTGATGGGGCGTCACTGTTGATGAGCCGCCCACAATAGATGAACGCACTGTAAAATGAACCACTGTAGATGTACGTCACTGTAGATAAGGGCCAAATGTAAAGAGCTCACGTAGATGAGCGTCACTGTAATGAACTCATTTGAAATGACGTCCTTTTAAGATGGGGCGTCACTGAATTTGAACGACACTGTAGAAACCGTCACGGAAGGATGCCCCGTCACTGTAGAGGGACGCCCACTGAAGATAAACGTAAACGTAGATGACGCCCCTTTAAGATGAGCGCACTAAAAGATAAACGTCACTGTGGGATGAACGCCCGTAATGAGCTTTCCAACTGTGGGATAACGTCACTGTAATAGCGTCATTTGTAGTTTAACCACTGTAGTTTAAAACCCCTACTTTAGATGACCGTCACGAAAGAGGGAACGCCACTGTAAAAAGAACTTTCACTGTATTTGGACGTCCACAATAGCTGGCCTCACTTAACTGGCCCAAAACTAAAAACGGACGTCACTATAGTGGGACGCCCACATACCCCTTTTTTTTCACTAAAAGAATGCCCACTGAAGATAAAACCACTTTTTTTTGGGCTTACTGTACTGGACGTCACTAAAAGCTGGACGTCACTATAACTGGACCCCACAAAACGGGGAAGTCACTATAGCTGAAAAAATCACTGTAGTTTGGAAAATCACTATAGCGGGAAACGTAAACTATAACTGGACGTCCAAAACCCTGGAAGTCCCTATACTGTACATCACGGGAGCTGGACATCACTATAGCTGGACGTAAACGTAGCTGGCGTCACTATAGCTGGACGAAAACAGTACTTTACGCACTATAGCTGGACGAAATTTAAAACCGGGCCCCCCTACCCCATCCTACCCAAAAAGCTTTCCGCACAAGCTGGCCGTCCCCAAAACGGGCCCCCACAAGCGGACGCCCAATAGCTGGCTCAACTTAGCTTGACGTCCACAAAAACCCGGGACGTCACAAAAACGGGCGTCCCTATACCTGGACGTCACTAAAGTTTTGGACTCCCTGTATTTTACTCACTAAACTAAAACGTCCCAATAGTTTGACGTAAACTATAGCGGGGCCGTCCCTTAAACTGGACGCACTATAGCGGACGCACAATAGCGGGACGCACTATGGGCGGAAGTCACTATAGTTTGGCCCTCACTAGAGCGGGACTCACAAATAACGGGACACCTAAGCGGGAACTCACTCCCGTTTTTAACGTCCAATAGCGGGAACTCACTGTGCTGACTCACTAAACGGGGACTCACTATACGGGAAACTTAAAAAACTATATTTGGCGCACTAAAGGGGGACGTCACTATAGCGGGACGTCACTATACTGGACAAACCACTGAAACAGGGACGTCACTATACGGACGCACTAAAAGCGGCCGCCCACTATGGGCTGGACGTCCCTATAAACAGGACGTCACTAAAACTGGACGTCACTATACCCTTGGACCACAAAAACGGGACGTAAACTATGTTTGGAAGTCAAAAAAACCCTTGGACTCACTAAGCGGGACTTTAAACCCTTTAAACAGGACGTCACTAGCGGGACTCACTATACCCTGGACGTCACTATAACGGGAACGTCCTATACTGGACTTCACAAAGCGGGACGCAAAAAAGCGGGACGTCCAAAACCCTGGACGTCCTATAGCTGGACGTCCCCAATAGCGGACGTCACTAAAAACTAAACGTCACTATAGTTTTGGCCCTTCATATAGCGGAAACGTCACTAAAGCGGGAAACGTCACTATACCCGGGACATCACTATAACGAACAAAAAAAAAAATTATTTAAACGTCACTATAACGGACGTCACTAACTGGAGGGGCCCACTAAAAGCGGACGTCACTAAACAAGCCACAAATATTTTAAAGTCACAATAGCTGGAGTCACAAAATTAAGCTGGACGCACAAAGGGCTGGACGCAAAAATAGCGGGGGACGTCACTAACCTTAAAATGTCACTTTTGGGCTGGACTTCACTATTCCCCACGCCCCTTACCCCTGGCGGTTAACTATAGCGGGACTCAATATACTGGCCCCCACAAGCGGACGTCACAATAACGGGAAACGCACTAAACCCGGAAAACCACAAAACTGGGCACCCCAACATTTTTTACCGCCCATACGGCCCGTCACAAAATAGTTGGACGTACATAGCGGACTCACAATAGCGGGACATCCCCTTTATCGGGACGTCACTATAGCGGGACGAAACGGGTAGCTGGACTTCTCTATAGCAAAGTCACTATAGCTGGCCCGTCACTATAGCGGGACGCCCACTGTAAGGGGACTCACAAAAAAACGGGACTTTCACAAAATTGGGGGGACTTCACTTTTTGCGGGGACCCCCCTAAACCCTGGACTCATTTAAGCTGGACCACCAAACGGGACCACAATAAGCTGGACGCACTATTTGGACGCCCACTGTACTGGACTCCCTATGTTTTGGACACCCACATAGCAAAACGTCACAAATAGCGGGCCGCCCATTTAAAATCGGGAAACGTCACAAATAGCTGGAGGGTCACAATGGGCTAAACGCACGTAGCGGGACTGACAAAGCGGGACTTTGACATAGCGGCCCGTAAACAAAGGGCGGGAAACGTCACTTTTTGCGGACTTCACTATAGGGGAACGAAAACTATAAACTTGACGTCTCAATGGTTTTGGGACTTCACTATACGGGAAAGGGAAAACTTTTGCGGGACACCATTTTTTTGCTGGACGTCACTAAGCTGGACGTCAAACCTATACTGGAGTCATTTATATTGGGACGCCCACAAAAGGGCAGGCCTCACAAAACCCCGGGACGTCACAAAAAACTGGACGTCACAATTAGGGGACGTCCCTATTGCGGGGACGTCCTATACCTGGACGTCACTAAAGCGGGACGCACCATAGCTGGACGTACAATGGGCGGACGTCACTTTTTTCTGGACGTCACATAGCTGGACGCCCCCTTATAGGGGAAAATCACTATACCCGGACGCACTATAGGGGGACGCCCACAATAGCTGGACTCACTAAACCCGGGGACTTCACTATAGCGGGAAACCACTGTACGGGACGCACTATAGCTGGACGTAAACCATAGCTGGACGCCCACTATACTGGGAACTTAAACAAATTTCGGGACGTCACTATAGCGGGGACGCCCCTAAACGGGACAACACTATAGCTGGACTCCAATAGCTGGACGTCACAATAGCGGACGCACTATAGCGAACGTCACTATAGCTGGACGCAATGTAGCGGGACGTAAACTATAGCGGACGTACAATACTGGACTTAAACGGGTTGGGCCTGGACGTCACAAATTGGGACGTCACTAATTTGGGAACGCCCACTATAGCTGGACGTCACTTTCCCTGGACGTCACTATAACGGGACGTCACTTTTGGGGGGCGTAAACATTGCTGAGGGCACTTTTCCTGGACCACTTTTAGCGGGACTTCCCCAACCATACTGGACGTCCCAAATTCGGGACGTCACAAATTTTCGGAGTCACAATGGGCTGGACTTTCCCTATGGGGTTTGGATATCACTATAGTTTGACTTTCACAATGCTGGACGTCACTATCCCGGGGACGTAAACTAAAGTGGCCCGTCACTAAAGCGGGACCCCCCACTGGCGGGAAAACGCACTATAGCTGGACCCCCCACCATCCCCGGACGCACAAAGCTGGCCGCCCACTATTTCTGGACGAAAACATACTGGACGTCCCAATAGCGGACATAAACTATAGCGGAGGTCCCCCTAAAGCTGGACTCATTTAAAGCTGGCCCGCACTATAGCTGGACGTCACTATAGCGGGAAACGTCACTGTAGCTGGACGCACAATAGCGGGGACGTCACTAAAGTTTGACGTCACTATAAACTGGACGTCACTATAACGGACGTCACAAATTGGGGGACGTTCACTATGCGGGAGGGTCACTATACCTGGACCCAAATACTGGACGTCACCAAAGCTGGACGTCACTATACTGGCCCGTAAACTTTTTTCTGGCCCTCCCAAAGCTGGACGCCCTATAGCGGGATTCACTAAAAGCGGCCCGTCACTATACTACGTCACAAAAGCTGGACGTCACATAGCTGGCCCTTCACTTTTACGGGACGCCCAACTGTAGGGGACGTCACAAATTAGTTGGAACTCACCTTTAACTGGACGTCACTAAAGCGGACGTCACTATTTCTGGACGTCACTATAGCTGGCCCGTCCCTAAGCGGGACATCCCCAATAGCTGGAGGTCACAAATACTGGACGTCAACTATACTGGCCGTCACAAAACCTGGACCACTATAGCGGGGCCCGCCCACTGTAGCGGGAAACTCACAAAGCGGACTAAACAAAACTGGACGACACATTTTGCGGACTTTCACTGTTGCTGACGACACTATAGCTTGGGGGCACTATAGCGGGACGCCTCTATAGCTGGACGACACAAATACCCTGGAAGCCACTTTTGGGGGCCCTCAATATGTTTGGACGTCACTATAGCGGGAAACGCCCACAAGCGGGAAATTCCACTATGCGGGACTTCACTAAGCTGGCCGTCACGTACGGGGAGGGTCACTATACGGACGCACTTTTTGTTTGGAAACTTCACAAAGGGCTGGACTCCCTTACCCGGGCCCGCCCACTTAGCGGGACGCACGTACGGGACGTCACATAGCGGGACGTCACTGTTCTGGACCACATTGCTGCCGCCCAAAAAATAGCTGGACGCCCACTATACGGGACGTCTCATAGTTGGACCCCACTATAGCTGGAAACCACTATTGCTGGCTAAACTATTGCGGACGCAAAAAAGCTGGACCCCACATAGCTGGAGCCCAAAAGCGGGACGTCACTAAACCTGGACGTCACTAATAGCGGACGTCACTAAACTGGACGCCCTCTTTTCTGGACGTCACTATAGCGGGAAAGGGCCACAATTGTTTGGGACATCACTATTGCTGGACCCCCACTATGGGCTGACGTCACTATGGGCGGACGCCACTGTAGCTGGACTTCACAATAGTTTGACGTCACCATAACGGGAAACCGTCACTATAGCGGACGTCACTATTTCTGGACTTCACTATAGCTGAGCCCTAAAGCTGGACATCCTAAAGTTTGGAGGCCCTATAGCGGACGTCACTATACCCTGGACCCCCACTTTTTCCCGGGAAACGTCACTATAGCTGGACGCCCCAAAAAAGGACATCACTATGGGCGGGACGTCACAATACGGGAAACTCATTTAAAAGCGGGAAGCCCAATAGCTAGACTTCACTATAGCTGGACGTCACTGTAGTTTGGACTCACTAAGCTGGACGCCCACAAAAGGGCTGGACGTCACAATTTCCCTGGACGTCACTATTGCTGGACGTAACTAAAGCGGGGACTTCCCCTATACCGGGGACGTCACTATAACGGGGAGGGCCCAAAAAAACGGGACGTCCCAATAGCTGGACTCCCCTATAGTTTTGGCCTAACTAAAAGCGGGAAACCGTCACTAAAGCTGGACGCCAACAAATTGCGGACCCCACATAGCGGGACTCACTATAGCTGGCCGCCTCTATAGCTGGACGTCACTTAGCTGGACCCCAAATTGCGGGACATCACTATTGCGGGACCCCTAAAGCTGGAGGGACCCTATAGCCTGGCGTCACAAACGGACGTCACTATACAAAAAGTCACTAATGCTGGACGTCACTATAGCGGAACGTCACTGTACCCAAGGACCACTTTTTTTCCCTGGACGTCACAATTGCTTGACGTCACTAAAAGTAAACCTTCCTATAGCTGGACATCACTAAAGCGGGAAACGCCCACTATAGCGGACGCCACTATAGCTGGAGGGTCACTATAGCTGGACGTCACTATGGGTTTGGACTCACATAGCGGACGCCCACTAAAACGGACGTAAACTTTTTGGCGGGGACGTCACTATTCTGGACGTCACTTTTGCTGGACGTCACTAATGCGGGAAACGCACAAAAAGCGGGAACGTCACAATACCTGGACGACACTTTTGCGACACACTATAGCTGGAAAACACTAAAGCGGGAGGGTCACTATTGTTTGGACATCACTAAAACGGGAACGCACTAAAAAACTGGACGTCACTAAGCGGACATCACTATAGCTGGACGCCCAACTATAGCTGGACCCCCAAATAACGGGCGTTTACTATTGCTGGCCCACACTATAACTGACCTCACTATATTTTGGACGTCACCTAGCTGGACGTCACTAAAGCGGGAAACTTCACTATAACGGACGTCACTATAGCGGGACGTCACAAAACTGGACGTCACTATTGCTGGAAAAACACTAAAGCGGAAACGTCACTATAGCGGGGCGTCACTATTGCTGGCCCATCACTAAAACTGGACTTCACAAAACTGGAGGGTCACTATTGCGGACATCACTATAGCTGGCGTCACTCTAGCGGGACTTTCAGAAAAAACGTCCAGCAAACGCACGTCAAAAAAACAAAGTTCCCAGTGAAATTATTTTGCAGGAAAGTGATGTTTTGTGGACGAGCGTGGCAGTCACTAGCTGGTATAACACCATGGAAAGCGCAAACCCACGTTGGGCATTCCTGTGAAACTATCCCCCAGGAAAAATTTAAAAACCCCTCCCCCCCAAAAGCTTAATTTTAAATCTTGGTGGTGGACGAAAAAGTTATTGGGGGGTTTCTGCCCGGGTTTGTTGAGGGCGGTTTCAAAGTTTCAAAAGGGGGCCGGACCCGTGATTAAACCCCCTGCAACCACATAAGGTGAGTTCAACCCCCGGGGCCCGGGGGAGTTTGTGAACAACCCCTGCAACCACATATAGGTGATTTTTCCCCACCCCGGGGCCAGGGGGCCTGGATTAAACCCTTTCACAAGGGGGAAAAAGCCGAAGGTAATCAGTGAAATTTTAAAGGGAAGGGTTTAAACGTGCTGTTAAAAACTTAGATCAAGGTTTCCCTTCACTAATACCCAAGGACCCCCCTTTTCCCTGGGGTTTCCCCCCGTCTATATTTTAAAAGGAAACGCTTTTTGGGTCATTCCCGGACCACTCAAGTCGGAAGGCCCTAAAAACAACGGTCAATTTTTTTTTTAAAAATTCGAAGCATAGTCCTGTTTTTTTTTTCCAAAAATTAAATAACACAAATTGCTTAACTTATGTTAAACCCCCTAAACCCAGGGGGTCATACAGGGGAAAACAATTTGGTGGGGGCCTCGATCCCCCGCCCTGCTAAACGCCAGCAGACAGGCCTTTTTTCTTGATATTCACCCATAGAAACCCTTTAAAACAAATCCAAAAGATTTTCTTGGAGGTTACAACAGTGCGTCTCCAATTAAACACAGCAAACATGTTGACACAAAGAGTGAAACTGGAAAATTTCCCTTTTCCAAACTGTTTTAATCGATTTCCCCCAACACTTTTGAAAAACCAACAATATTCATTTTTTTTAAACCAACTATCTTGGGAAATGGTTGGTTAATAATACACAGCTTTTTTTTGAAACTTTCCCTTTGGGCACCCAAGGGAAATAAGTCCCCCAAATACAATACAGGCAAGGGCCCAAAAGTGGGTAAGCCAACTAAAAAGGCGGGGGGGGAATGGGGAAAAGAGAAGAATAGAGGGGGAAAATGAACTACGTAAAAGAAGGAAGAGATAAGATAAGAAAGATTTCGTTCGGTTTTTTTAAAACCCCGGGGGTTTTAGCCACCCGGGGATAACCCAAGAAAGTCAGTGCTTTCATCGAGGACTGCCCTAACTTATTTCCATTGGGGCCCTTTAAAACTTGCCCCCCCCGGGAATGCAAACCCACCCCATTCGACTAACACCCGGGTCCCCAAATTTGCGTTTGGGTTAACAGGACAAAACGGGGGGTGAAGGAAACTTTCAAAAGGGTTTCCAAACCCGCCGGGAATCGAACCCCCCCCTTTCCGTGTGTGAAGCGGGACTTTACCACCAGGCCCCCCGGGGGCAAAACCCCAAACCCAAAGCATTGAAAAATGGTAATATTCGCGTGAAAATAATGCATTTGTTGCCGCTCACTATCACGTATCAACTGCAAGACTGGTGGCGTAAATCGGGTGAAGGTAAGAGATTTTGTGGCACCAAGGGATCCTGGGCAGGCAGGTCCACCAAACAGCACAGAGAACGTTCCTCCGTGACAATGGCAGTAAAGGAGAGTTAAAGAGGTATTGATTCACAAATGGTACTTTAGGATATAAGTCACTTTGACTTTCTTGGGTTATTCTAGCTTCTCTACACATATGCTGCTATGTATGATAATCAATGTAACTGTATTTGTGTATACCTGAATAAACTTACATATTCCTCACAGCACTCTCTTTGTTTTTCATACTTTTGAAGGCTTGTATCACCTTGTCAGTTCCTCTCAGTATTTTGTACGGTTTTATCACCCGCTTCCCTAGTTCTTTCCTCCAGTGTAATCAGGTTGATTTCCCTTAAGTTAGGTCAGGTAAGGTTTGTCAGGAAACAGGACAAGTGTTTCCTGACGCTGGTCTTAGTCATATGAGGACCCACAGCTGGAGCTTTAGGTCATCTGACCGAGGACTTCCACTCATTTAAAAATTATGGTTATGATTATAACCATTGGGGTTTATTGTGTCTTACCCATCAGCTTGTCAGTATTTTATATAATTTTTAACATAGACCCGCCTAGCATGGGCCAGTAGACCTACTGCAGTGTTCATTCTCGTAACCTTGTACTGTTCTGTATACGTTCTTGTTAACATGGACCTCTCGATGTATATGTATTTAGAACAACAGTTTATATCCACCTAGAAAATAGTGTTATGGGTTGCCAACGGTACCTTCTGCCTTGCTCAGAATTTCCCCTCCTACCTGTTGCTGTCTTGCAACATTACATAGCTCCTGACGACGCACGAGAATGTGAAAGATCTTGAGCTTCTTCTTGATTCACCTGTACTCTCCCGGCCCAGGTCTTTTCCGAATGGAGATCCTGTCTTGGTTCTCTGTCTTGGGAGTGTCTGAGACACAAGTCTGCCATGGGAGGAGGTACAAGTACCTCCTCATCTTCTGGGACCAAATGTCCCCAGGCCTAGCCACATTCCCCTCCCTCATGGGGCTCGAAGGGAGACGCTAGGCCTCTGGTCTGCTATCTTCCCAGCCCCAGGAGAGGTCTAGTGTAATACTTATTTTTTGGCTATAACTACACCAAAATCAGGCTGGATATTCACACGAACTAATTTCGCTGACCTTCAGTATTACGGAACGAATTTAGGCTGACACAACTAGGCTGGGGAGGCTTAATTAAGATACGTAATTTTCTTAAATGTCATCGTAGTTATGCTAGGCAGCTAAGTAAGTCATAGATAAAGAGGCATTACGTGTTAATACACGTAAAAATCCAGTTGATAGATAGATAAGATAGGTAAAATAGATAGATAATAGATAGAAAGATAGAAGATAGATAATAGATAGATAGATAAAAATAGAAAAATA
>NC_069413.1:22093215-22120089 GCF_026875155.1 Cherax quadricarinatus
TGTATTGTCATATGGCCCGAATCATCCATGACAAATCCCTGGTTCAGTATTGTCATAGGCCCTGAAGTCTCCTATGACAAATCCCTGGAAAGTTTGCACCTGAAGTTTTTTGACAAGATCCCGGGTTCATGTATTGTCATATGGACCTGAAGTCATCCTATGACAAATCCCGTTCATGTATTCCCCATATGGACCTAACACCAATGACAAATCCCTGGTTCATTATTGTCATATGGACCTGAAGTCTCCTATGACAAGATCCCTGGTCTTTTTTTTCCCCTATGGACCTGAAGTCATCCTTTTGACAAGATTCCTGGTTCATGTATTGTCATAGGGCCCTGAAGTCATCCTATGACAAGACCCTGGTTTCTTGTATTGTCATATGGACCAAAGTCATCCTATGACAAGACCCCCTGGTTCTTATTGCATTGGACCTGAAAAAATCCATGACAAGATCCCGGTTCATTATTGCAAGGACCTGAAGTCATCCTATTACAAGATCCCGGGTTCATGATTGCATATGGACCTGAAGTCATCCTATGACAAGATCCCGGTTCATGTATTGTCATAGGGACCTGAAGTCACCCTATGACAAGACCCCCTGGTTCATGATTGTCAATGGCCCCTGAAGTATCCTATGACAAGATCCCGGGTTCATGTATTGTCATATGGACCAAATCATCCAACAAGATCCCGGTTAAAGTATTGTCATATGGACCTAAAGTCACCTATGACAAGATCCGGGTTCATTATTTCAAGGACCGAAGTCACCTATGACAAGACCCGGGTTCAGTTTTGTCAAAGGGAACCTGAAGTCATCCTATGACAAGATCCCTGGTTCTTTTTGTCCAAAAGGACCCCGAAGTCATCCTTGAAAGATCCCGGGTTCGATTGCATTTTGACTTGAACATCCTATAAAAATTTTCCCTGGTTCATGTTTTGTAAATTGAACCTAAGTCATCCAAATGACAAATCCCTGGTTCTGTATTGTCATAGGGACCGAATCATCCTATGACAAGACCCCGGGTTCTTTTATTGTCCTAGGGACCGGAAGTCACCTTTGCAAGATCCCCGGGTTCATGTATTGTCAATGGACCTGAAGTCATCCTATGACAAAAACCCTGGTTCATGTATTGTCATAGGGACCTGAAGTCATCCTATGACAAGATCCCTGGTTCATGATTGCATAGGGACCTAAAGTCACCCTATGACAAGACCCTGGTTCAGTATTGTATAGGGACCTGAAGTCATCCGTGACGATCCCGGTTCATGTATTTCATATGGACCTGAATCATCCTATGACAAATCCCGGGTTCATGTATTGTCATATGACCTGAATCCCCCTATGACAAATCCCGGGTCATGATTGTCATATGGACCAATCATCCTATGACAAATCCGGTTCAGTTTTGTCATAGGACCTGAAGTCATCCTATACAAATCCCTGCTTTTTTTCCTATGGACCTAAAGTCACCCTTTTTGACAAGATCCCTGTTCATGTATTTCAAAGGACCTAAAAGTCATCCTATGACAAGACCCGGGCATGTATTTCATAGGGACCTGAAGTCATCCTATGACAAATCCCTGTTTGATTGTCATGGGACCGAAAAAAAGAAAAAATTTTCGTTCGGATTTTTAACCCCGAGGTTACCACCCAGGATAACCCAGAAAGTCATGCGTCATCGAGGACTGTCTAACTTATTTCCATTGGGGGCCTTAATCTTGTCCCCCAGGGTGGGCCCCAACCAGTCGACAACACCCAGGACCCATTTGCTGCTAGGTGAACAGGACAAAAGGTGTAAGGAAACGTGTCGAAAGTTTCCACCGCCGGGGAACAACCCGGGGCCCTCCGTGTTGAAGCGGGGGCTTTAACCCACCAGGGGCCACCTGAAGTCATCCTATGACAAATCCTGGTTCATTCAAAATCCTATGTATAAATAATTTTAAAATATTTTGGTATTAATACGTGGTGAAAAAATACTTGATTTTTTTTTTTAAATTTATATTTTTTATTTCTCTAAATGGGCTATTTTCCCAGGGTGTTTTGTTTATGGCCTTGGGACGAGGAAGTGGGGCTATCTGCACTCCTTTTTATCGGTCTGATTTCTCGTAAGTATGACCCTTTTCCCACTTTTTGCTTTAAAGAAAAAAACAGTAAAAGGTATTTGGGTTTTCACTTTACACCCGCTATCCCTGTTACCAGCACTAAGTAGGTACCTGGGGGGATCACCTTAAACTGCTTTCCTGTTCACCTAGCAGTAAGTAGGTACCTGGCGTTAGTCACTTTAAACTCTGTTGTATTCATCTAGGGGAGTAAGTAGGACCTGGGTTATCACCTTTAAAAGCTGTCCCTTGTTACCTAGCATTAAGTAAGTATCTGGTTTAGGGCACATAACCCGCTTCCCGTTCACCTAGCAGTAAGTAGGTACCTGGGTGTTATTTTACCTTAAAAGCTGTTCCTGTTCACCTAGGCAGTAAGTAGGGTACCTGGGTGTTTAGTCCCACCTTACCCACCTGCTTCCTTGTTCACTGCTAACAGTAAGTAGGTACCTGGGGTGGTAAGCACCTTACACCTGCTGATCCCTGTTCCCTAGCAATAATAATAACACTAATATACATAAAATAATCTAATAATAAAGTCCAGTGTGTAGTGCCCCTAGGCAGGTAATAAATCAATTACAAATGTCAGCAATAGGCCTTGACTAGGCCTATACCCCGACACACATCCAACAAAAAAATATATTTTTAAGTCAATTTACAAGTTTTACATACCGTCCAAATACCTGATAAAACACAATACAACATAGATCAACAATCTCTTAAAACATTTAAGCATTTTATTATCACTAAACGGTTAGATATTATTGATTTTTCTCCAAAAATATAATCAAAATTCCTTCGTCTGTGGAGTCAAAATTTGGAAAAGGCGACGTAAAAATTTCCAATATTTTATATAATTAGCGGTGAATTTGCCTTTGTCGTAATAACCGTCGAACGCGGTGTTTTAGAGTGTCCAAACGTCCAGCTTCTCAAAAATATACCTCAATGGAAACTATTATACTATAATAAAAAAAAAAAAACGAGAAAAATATTGATTTCGGAATTTTGTATTTCCCGCTGGGGGATTGACTGACCAATCAGGAGCCAATATGGTCTGCCAGCTCGACAATCACAGCGCGAAGGTTTGCCGTGTCGGGCCTGTTTGTTTGGTTTCCAACCTCCAACATGTCGTTTACTCTGGCTGCTGTCTTCTTCTTATTTTAGCACATTACAGGTACATCACCCACTTTAATAATGCACCCATAATTTACCCATATCATTTTAAGCAATCCGAGGACGCCCCATTAATGTATTTTATGGGAAAAAGAGACGGTTGCTGTCTGTGTTTTTGTTTCAAAAATGTACACCCTGGGCCATGCATCTTTATTATTATTGTTATTATTACTATTATTATCATGGGGAGCTCTAAATCCGTAGGGCTCGGTAACAGTGCCTGGGGAAATGGCAGGTTGAATAAAAGGAAAGGGTATGATATGAGGAAAGGTAGCTCTGAATTCTTGATCATGAACCCATGCATTATTATTATTATTTATTATTATTATGATTATTAATATTATTATTATTATTATTATTATATTATTATTATTATTATTATTATTTATATTATTATTATTACGCTGTTTTGAACCACTATGGGTTATCGCTTAGTTATATTATTATTATTATTATTATTATTATTCTTTAATTATTTATTATTATATATTATTTATTATTATTATTATTGACGCTGTTTGGCCTTACGTTAATATAAATTTATTATAAAGTATTATTATATTATAAATTATGTATCTATATCTAATACTACTATTAATTACTACCACCACTACTACATGACCTACTAAATTACTACTATATTACCAACTACTATGTTAATGTTACAAACTACTACTGTTTACTCAACTACCACTACTACTACTACTGTTCACTACTACCACTATTACTACTACTAATTTACAACACACTACTACTATTACTACTTCAACACTACCACAATTTCCAAACAACCTATCTACTACAATTACCTACAACACTACTACTACTACTACTCTGCTAACTACTTCCTACAACAACAATAACCACAACAACAACAACTACTACTAGTGAAACAAACAACACAAATCAGTAGTAACAACAATAACAACACTACTGTAGCAACAACAAAAAATACTACTATTGTAGCAACAACAATTACTACTACTGCTGTAGCAACAACAATTGACTATTTCTCTGCTGTAGTCAACCAACAATTACCTACTACTACTGTAGCAACAACAATTACTACTACTACTGTAGCAACAACGAATTACAACTACTACTGTAGCAACACAACTACTACTACTTTTACAACAACTACCACTATTCTACTACTACTACAACTACTCTAACATACATCCTACAACAACTACAACCAACAACTCCTACTACTGAAAACAACAATAACAACAACAAATACTGTAGTAACAACAACAATAAGAACTACTACTGTAACAACAACTACTATACTACTGTAGCAAACAACACTTACTACTACTGTAGCAACAACAACAACTTCTACTACTTAGCAACAACAATACTACTACTGTACAACAACAAACAAACGTACTAACTACTGTAACAACAACAATTTAGCTCTACTACTACTTAAGCAACCACAACAACTATTACTACTATTGTAGCAACAACAACTACTGCTATCATACTAACAAGAACAACAATTCTATACAACAACTACTACTTACTACTGCTACCTGTAACAACAACAACAACAACAACCACTACTACTATTACAACAATTACTAACGATTACTACATCTACTAAACAACAATATCAACACCAACTAGTACAAATTACAACAACAACCAGCTACTGACTGTTACAACTACTACCAGTACTACTACTACTACAACAACAATAACAACAACAGTCACTACAACAACAATAACAACAACAGCTACAACTACAACAACAATAACAACAACAGCTACTACTACAACAACAATAACAACAGCTACTACAACAACAAAAACAACAACAGCTACTACGCATTACTACAACACATAACAACAACTGCTACTACAACAACAATAACAACAACAGCTAACTACTACAACAACAACATAATACAACTACTACTACAACAATAACAAAACAGCTTACTATACTACAACAACACAACACTAACAACAGCTACTCCCAGTACTACAACAACAATAACAACAACAACTGCTACTACCAACAACAATAACAACAACAGCTAACTACCAGTACTAAACACAATAACAACAACAGCTACTAACCAGTACGACAACGAACAATCACAACAACTACTACTACTACTACCAACAACAATAACAACAACCAGCACTAACAGTACAACAACAACAATAACAAAAACAGCTACTACCAGTACCTACAACAACAATAACAACAACTACTACTACTACTACCACAAAACCAACCAACAGCTACTACCAGTACCACAACAACAATAACAACTACTACTATACTACAACAACAATAACAACACTACTACTACAACAACAATAACAACTACTTACTACAACAATAAAGCTACTACCAGTACAAACAACAATAACAACCAACAGCTATCTACAAGTACTACAACGAACATAACAACAACAGCTACTACCATACTATCAACAACAATAACAACAACAGCTACTACCAGTACTACAACAACAACAACAACAGCGTACCTACCATACACAACAATAACCACAACAGCTACCTACTGTTTACAAGAGAACTACGACCAGTCTACAACTACTAAGTACAACAATAACAACAACTACTACTACAAACAATAACAACAACAGCTACACTACCAGTCTACAACAACAATAACAACCAACTACATACTACTACAATAACAACAACAGCTACTACAGTACACAACAACAAAACAACAACTACTACTACACAATAACACACACTACACCAGTACTACAACAACAATAACAACAACAGCAACTCAACCAGTACTATACAAAAACATCAATAATAACAACTACTACTACTCAACAATTAACAACAACTACTACAAACAATAACAACAGCTACTACCAGTACTACAACAACCAAAAACAATTCTATTACAACAACAACCAGTATTATCAAACCACTTACTACTGTTACCTAACACTACTATATAATACCTATATAACACATAAACAAGGTGTATTTCTCACCTCTTGAAACAATAAAATCTATGGAAATCAAATAATTTTTCATTTCTAGTATTCCCTTCATGGCGAGTAATATAAATTATCTTAGCCAATGTAAAAAGTATTAGGTACAGTACAACATAAATACAATTAATCATTAGCATAAATTACCCATCAAGATAAACCCAAAAAGGTCAGAACATAAAATTACTATTTTCATTTGGGGCCCTGAAAGGCTTAAGCTTCAGGGCCCCTAATCCTGGAGGGGACCCAAGAAGCTTGAGCTTGCGGCCCCTAATCCTGGAGGGAGCCAGAAGCTTAAGCTCAGGTCTCTAATCCGAGAGGGACCGCCAAAAAACTACTATAGTCCAATTGCTTAAAATTTTGGTCCTACTGTATGAGAAGTTTTTTAAAAAATAATTCAATACAAAATAAATAAAAGAAAAAATTAAAAGGTTTTAAAGCATATGTAGGAATCGCCATAAATGAGGAAAAACCTAATTAAGGATATTTTAATTGATTTTTAACAAATTGTGGTGATCTCTAATGTGAAGAACCCCAATGAAGAAGATACCAGACCTCATTGCTGGTTTTGAAAGGGGCCCCATAACATGTCAAGCTTCGGGCCCTAAAAATGTCGGTCCACCACTTGGGTCCACAGACCTGATTTTGCATCAGGTTCTAGTGTTAGCTCTCCCAATGATTACCATAATAATAATAATAAAACTTTATAACTATAATTTTTATATCTACAAGTACATGTAACAAGTATAACTGACCATAGCTGACATCTTGATATACTGTATAGAAAGCCCCTTGTATCAGAGCAATCAGGCAAATTAGGTCAGTTTTTGTACCCAGGATGCATCCCACACCCAGCTAATTAACACTGTAGTTACCTAAATACTGCTATGTTGGAATAGGAACGCAGGTATCTAAAGGAACGAGTCCTAATGTTTTTCCACCCAGTACGAGGATCGAACCACGACCTCAGTGTTTAGCTGAGTGCGCGCTGCCAACCCAGCTATGGGAACAATCCTTGGTTTAATTTGTATTAATTCAAGATATAGCTACCAGATCAAGCTTGAATGATTTTTAAAATACATATAAGTGCCCTTAGGTAAGAATTTTAAAATTTTTAGGTTTCATTTTTCGACTGTATTATGGGAAATATATCTAAATTTGCGTCATAAATAACTTAAATATAATACACTATGTTTTGTGATCTCCAGAAACATAAGTTTTTCTTTATTTTTCTATATCACTATATAGTTATCCACAGAAGGTCAGTTATATTAATTTTCTTATATTCACTATGGTGTTATCCCAGAAGGTCAAGTTACTTTAAAATTTCCTGTATTCACTATGCTGTGATCCACAGAAGCTTATTGAATTTTCCTTACATTACTGTTATGCTTTCATTAAAGGAATCAACTGAGAATGAGTGAAGGCACTCGAATAGCAGTGCGACGGGCAGAGGAAGGGTCCAAGATGGAGGAGGCAGGACTGTTGCCTGGGACACCCGTCGTTTGCTTGGTAAAGATAAAGATAAAAGATAAAGATAATTTACACAAATAACCTGCACACAGGAGAAAGGAGCTTTCAATGATGTTTGGTCCGACTTGGACCACCTTACAGTCACATTGTGAAATGTAATTGTCCAAATGTCGTCATAACTCTCCTCTCTCTCCAAAATGGCAACATAATAAGCACCTCTCTCCTATGTGCATGTTATTGTGTATTGTTCCAGTCACAGTATTTTGCCCATTTGTTTCTTTAACAAAGCTACTTTATTTGCTTGATTCATGTTTTAGTACAAAGGCGACTTACACATAGTGTGCCTGCCCGAATAGCCCCTTAGTAAGCAGAGAGCAATTCGGGCCAAACTTACAACTAACTTAGATATAAATAAGGCAATGATAAATGGTTTTACATAAGTTTTTTTACGTTTTACTTTTTTTTGGGGCCCCCACCAGCATTTAATTATGTAGCATGATGAGAGAGAAGGTGAATCATTCCCACCACCAGGACTTGAGTCCAGAGTGGGAATATACAGTACCTGCACAATGAAGGAGTGGCTGGCGATATGTTGCAGTTTTTGAATTATAGTGTCAATGCACCATCATGCAAGACAGTGGATGGAGTGAGTGATGATTGAAAATGTTTCTATTCTTTTTTTGGGCCAACTCCCTGCTTGGGTTGGTAGATGGCTAGCATGTGTTAAAAGAAATATGGGTCTTGTGGGAAACGGCCACCCTTTAAGATTTTCCATAAGAATACACATAAATCCTCGACTTAACAAATCATGTTGAAATCTAGTGTATAATATCAATAATATATTAATATACAGAAGGTCCCCGACGTGTTTTGTAGTAGAAGATTTCCGAACATTATGAATATTATACTCAGTTCGGAGGTCCTCAGTTGTTGTTTGTAAGTCGAGGACATATGTATATAAAGTACTCACTGTTG
This sequence comes from Cherax quadricarinatus, assembly GCF_026875155.1. Taxonomy (NCBI): domain Eukaryota; kingdom Metazoa; phylum Arthropoda; class Malacostraca; order Decapoda; family Parastacidae; genus Cherax; species Cherax quadricarinatus. The sequence continues at coordinate 22,101,934 of NC_069413.1, forward strand.
ACAGGTTTGTGGACCGTCTCAAATCATCAAAACCATCCACTGGGCAGGGAGGTGCACAACATTTTTTTGGAAATCGAGTGTTACTTCCCCACACTCATCAGCAGCTTGCAACATGATTGAGCAAATAATTAAGTCTCCGCTGAATGCCTCTCAGGTCAGCACAATTTTTGTACAATGAAACATTATTCTGCAGTGCAGTTTGCACTGTATAATTTGCACACTTGTATGTTTGCTTTTCCCTCAGTGTAGTGTCTTGAAACCTTGGGGAAGGGCATTTGATCAAAGGTACTGGAGATATAGTAAGGCATTTAATTCCTAGATTTAAACCTGACTACCCGTTACACACTTTCCATTGCCAAGTACATTAGACTTTTATGTTGGGTTTAGAACTTTGCCCTTAAATAAGTTGTAATAATAATAATAATAATAATAATAATAATAATAATAATATAATAATATTAATAAAAAATATCTTATAGGTTGGTGACTAAAACATCATTGAAATTCTTTTTGTAGGTTACTCAAAAAACCTTATGTCGACGATGCTTTAGAATTGCATGAGAAATGGACGAAATACAACAGCGATCAGACAACATCAAAACTACAATAGCAGGATGGTATAACAGGTCTTCCTTAGAAGACTGAAGTTACCAGATTGAACTGAAGAAAGCAATAGGTGAGGCTCTTTAATAATACAGACAACTTAGATGTTCCTGCCCCACAACATTCGTGGTGAATGAACAGAATCCCACACAGAAGAGAGAAGCTTATGATGATGTTCAGTCCAACTTGGCCAGTCAGACATGAATCCATCATTATTAGTCCTCACTCTCTCTCTCTCTCTCTCTCACTCCTCTCTTCTCCTCTCTCATCTCTGCTCTCATCCTCTCTCTCTCTCCTTCTCTCTCTGTGGTCTCTCTGTCTCTCCCTCTGTCTCTCTCTCCTGTCTCATCTGTCTCTCTCTCTGTCTCTCTCCTCTTCTGGTCTCTCTCCTCTCTGTCTCCTCTCTCTCTGTCCTCTGTCTCTCTGTCTCTGTACACTCTGTCTCCTGTCTCCTCTCTGTCTCTCTCTCTCGTCTCTCTCTCTCTCCCCTCTCTCTCCTCGTCCTCTCATCTCTCTCTCTCTCTCTCGCCATCTCTCTCTCTCTCTCTCTCTCTCTCTCTCTCTCTGTCACTGTCCTCACTCTCTCTGTCTCTCAGTCTCTGTCTCTCTGTCTCTGGCCTCTCTGTCTCTGTCCTTCTGTCTCTGTCTCTGACTCTCTGTCTTCTGTCTCTGTCTCTCTTCTGTGTCTCTCTGTCTCTCTCTCCTGTCTCTCTCTGTCTCACTCTCTGTCTCTTCTCTGTCTCTGTCTGTCCCTCTCTGTCTCTCGTCTCTCCTGTCCCTCTCTCTCTGTCTCTCTCTGCTGTCTGTCTCTCTGTCTGTCTCTCTGCTCTCTCTCGTCTCTCTGTCTCTCTGTCTCTCTGTCTCCTCTGTCTCTCTCTCGTGTCCTCCTCTCTCTCTCTCCCTCTCCTACCACTCTTCTCACTCTCTCTCTCCTATCACTCTCTCTCCTCTCTCCTCTCTCTCATCTCCTCTCCTCTCTCTCTCTCTCTCTACTCATCTCCTCTCTCTCTACTTTTGTGTGTGTGTGTCCTGGTTATTTGTGTATTGTTCCAGTCACGGTAGTGTGATTCTCTCTCATTCTAGTGAATGAAACATTTTAAGTTTGAGATATGTAGGAGACTTCAGGAGAGGTCCTTATCCTCTCCTGTTTGCTGTGGAAGTAACATATTAAGTTTAGAGATATATAGGAACTCAGGAGGAGTCCTTAATCCTCCTCCTGTTGCTGTGTGAAGTAACATATTAAGTTTGAGATATGTATGAGACTCAGGAGAGGTCCTTATCCACCTCCTTTGCTGTGTGAAGTAACAAAATTAAGTTTGAATAATTAGGATACTTCAGGAGAGTCCTTATCCGCCTCCTGTATGCGGTGTGAAGTAACATATTAGTTTGAGATATTTAGGAGACTTCAGGAGGAGGTTCTTGTCTCCTTCTGTTGCGTGTGAAGCTTCTAGTGTTCTAATTACTATAAAATATTAAGAACAGATGAGAACATGTTGCTGAGATACAAGACCCTCGAGAGAGTACCTAGATGTTGGAGGGGCTCTTTTTGTTTATTGGAATCCTGGGATTGTTGATAGTATACCGTACATTGTTGTCAGGTGTATCCTGGGAAGGGTTGTAGTATGACTCTTAACATTGTTGTCAGTGGTATCCTGTATGGTTATACAAGCCTTACATGTTGACAAGTGGAAACATGGGAGGTTATAGCATACCTTACATTGTTGTCAGTGTGTTATCCTGTGATGGTTATAGTAAAACATACCTTACATTGTTGTCAGTGTATACCTGGGATGGATGTAGTATACCTTACATAGTTGTCAGTGGTATCCTGGGATGGTTGGTAGTATACCTTACATGTTGTCATGGGTATCCCAGGGATGGTTGTAGTATAACCGTACATTGTTTGTCAGTGGTATCCTGGGATGGTTGTAGTATACCATTACAATGTGTCATGGTATCCTGGGATGGTTGTATTAAACCTTACACATGTTGACATTGTATCCTGGATGTTTTGTAGTATACCTTACATTGTTGTCATGGTATCCCTGTGGGGGGTGGGATTGTTGTAGTATATATACTGCGTACATTGTTGTCAGGGTATCCTGGATGGTTGTATTATACCTTTACATTGTTGTCATGGTATCCTGGGATGGTTATTGCATACCAAACATTTGTTTGTCAGTGGTATCCTGGGATGGTTGTAGCATACCTTACATTGTTTGTCAGTGGGTATCCTGGGATGGTTGTAGTTAACCTTACAATGTTGTCAGTGTATCCTGGGTTGGTTATAGCATACCTTACATTGTTGTCAGTGGTATCCCCTGGGAATGTTGTAGTATACCTGGAGTTTACCTGGAGAGATTTTTCGGGGTCAACACGCCCCCCGGCCCCGGTCTTTTGACCAGCCTCCTGGTGGATCAGCGCCTGATCAACCAGGCTGTTGCTGCTGGCTGCACGCAAACACCAACTTACTGAGCCACAGCCGCTGATCAGGAACTGACTTAGGTGCTTGTGTTCCAGTGCCAGCTTGAAAGACTGCCAGTGGTCTGTTGGTATCTCCCCCTTATGTGTGCTGGGAGGCAGTTGAACATCTACGGTCCCCTGACACTTATTGTACGGTCTCTTAACGTGCTAGTGACACCCCTGCTTTCATTTGGGGGGATGGTGCATCGTCTGCAAGTCTTTTCATTCCGTAGCGAGGGGGGGGATTGGATTTTCGTGTGCAAGTTCGGTACTTTATTCCCTCTAGGATTTACCAGGTGTAAAGGAGATATAACGATCCTGTATACAAGTTTTAGTAATGCGTCATCTCCGCATTCCAGGAAACAGGTTTAGAAACCACAAGCGCTCCCAGTAATTGAGGTGTTTTATCTCCGTTTTTGATGCGCGCCGTGAAATTTCTCTGTACATTTTCTAGGTCGGGGGTGTGGGTGCGACAGTATGCAACCTGCCGAAAGGTGCTGTTAAAGAGTGCAGCAATATTGGGGGGTGCCGAGCCAAGATAGGAACAGGAGTGACCTGAAGAGTGTCATCATGGGCAATGTTGCCTGGGGCCCTAGTTTAGGTGAAGGTTCTCATTACCATTCTGTCATTTTTTCTAGCAGATGTCGATTGATAAAGTCGGAGGTTGTGCGAGGTGGTACCATGAAGGTGAGATCCTCCGACCATAATCACTCCCAGTCTTTGACGTTGGTGTTTTGTCTTTTTCGTGCCAGCAGAATTTGTTAATGTACTCTGATGAAGATTTATTTCCTCATGTTTACCATATCTGAGTAATTGAAATTTTCATCGTTGAACTTCATATTGTTTCTGCAGCCCACTGAAAGATTTGGTTGATTTCCGCCTGGAGCCTTGCAGTGTCTGCAATTGAAGACACTGTCAGCAGATTCGGGGAGTCATCTGCAAAGGAAGACAACGTTGCTGTGGCTGACATCCTTGTCTATTCGGATATGAGGGAAAAAAAAAGATTTTTTTGGGAAAAGAACAGAAAGGGAGCAGACTGTGTCCTGAGGAAACTGAGCTATTCAACCGTTTAGGCTGGCCTCGGACTTTACTCTGGGAATGAGGGCTGTGTGCGATGCGGGTGGGGTGGGCTCGGAGCTGTGTTCGAGTTTAGGGAGGTGGGGGGGGGTAGGACAAGTGGGGTGGTAGATAGGGGAGGGTCCAGGGGGGGGGGGGGGGGGGGGGTCGACTCGACTTTTCCTGTTATTCTTTAGGGGGGCGGCGGCGGGTGGCATTTTGTGCGCTATTACGCCATGGTCACACTTGATGCGAGATGGGCTTTTGAGTGCAAAGTCTGTCGTAGGGGAAGTTCATTCATTCTTTTTGTCTTCTAGTGCTTTAGGACCTTGTCGAGAGATCCAGTAGCTTGAGACAGACAGGAGCGACCTGTTCTAAACCCATGTTTGCCCTGGTTGTGTTACTGAAGGTTTCTAGATGGGTGTTGATCTTGCCTTATCTTAGGACCCTTTCAAAGATTTTAATGATATGGGATGTTAGGTGCTATTGTCCTGTAGTTCTTTGCTGTTGCTTTACTGCCCCCTTTGTGAAGTGGGGGGGCTATGTCTGTTGTTTTTAGTAAAATGAGGGACGAACCCCGTGTCCCATGCTCCCACTCCATAGGATGGAAAAGGCTCGTGTAGGGGCATCTTGCAGTTCTTGATACACATGAGTTTTCCATGAGTCTGGCCCGGGGCAGAGTGCATGGCATGTCATTTATCGCCTGGTTTATTTTCGAAGTCATTTGGTGTCAGGATAACATCGGATAGGCTTGTGTTTTAATCAAATATTTGTGGCTCTGTTGGCTCCTCATAAAAAATTCATTTTTGATCTTCGACTCTCAGTCTGGATTTAGCGGCTATGCTAAAAACTGTGTCATATTGGGGACTGATAGCTCACCATTTCCTTGGCTGTCATCTGTGTAGGACCCATCTTGTTTTAAGTAGGGTCGCCAATACTGGCGATGTTCTCGATTTTGATTTGGCATAGGAGAAGAAATACTTTGGGTTTCCTTTCGATTTCATTTATAGCTTTTAGTTCTTCCCTTCCCGCGATTCCTGACTGTCCTAAGGGATTCTTTTAGCTTAAGTTCGATGTTGCTAATTTTCTCTGACCAGTGTCCTCCCTGCGCATTTCAGATATATTGACCTCTTTTAGCCGCACTTTTTATACTTTTTCCATCGCCTGTAAAGGAGCGCACTGAGTCCTCTTTCTATTTTACATCTACTCCTCCCTTTTTCTTAGAGGAATAACCCTTGTGCATAAAATCGAGTGCCACCGAGTTAATCTGTTCTAGGCAATAAGTTAGGGTCTGTGTTTGCTTTAGTAATCTTCCCAGCTTATTATATCGGTTTAGGACTTGGTTTACTTGGTCCCACTTATGTTTTTGTTATTGAAAGTTGAATGTAGTTGGGGTTGGGAATGCTCCCCCCTCAGTGACTAGTCTCATTTTGTCGTCTGGGGCTCCTCGCATACAGTCTGAACCTCAATTATGTTGTGATCTTGTATATTTGGTATTTTGATATGGTGACATATTCTTATCAGATCATCATTGTTAGTGAATATGAGGTCTAGTGTATTCTCCAGTCCTAGTAGGCACTATATTGTCAGTGGTATCCTGGGATGGTTGTAGCATACTTACATTGTTGTCAGTGGTATCCTGGATGGTTTGTAGCATACCTTACATTGAGGTCAGTGAATATCCTGAGATGGTTGTAGCATACCATACATTGTTGTCAGTGGTACCGGAATGGTTGTAGATAACCTTACATTGTTGTCATTGGTATCCTGGGATGGTTGTATTAATAACCTTACATTTGTTGTCAGTGGTATACTGGATGGTTATAGCATACCTTACATTGTTGTCAGTGTAACCTTGGATGGTTGTAGTAAACCTTACATTGTTTGTCAGTGGTATCCTGGGATGGTTGTAGAACACCTTACATTGTTGTCATGTATCTTGGATGGTTTAGTAACCTACAATTGTTGTCATGGTATCCGGGAAGGTTGTATATACCTTACATTGTTTGTCAGTGGTATCCTGGGATGGCTGTAGTATACCTTACATTGTTGTCAGTGGTATACTACTGGATGGTGTATATACCTTACATTGTTGCAGTGGTATCCTGCTGGGATTGTTTGTAGTATTTTCTTAGATTGTTGTCAGGGTATTCTGGGATTGGTAATAGTAAAATTCCTAGATTGTTTGGCAGTGTATCCTAGGATGGTTATGTATACCTAAGATTGTTGTCATGGTATCCTGGGATGGTTATGTAATACCAAAGATTGTTGCATGGTATCCTGGGATTAGTGTAATGTAACCGTTAGACATTGTAATATACCTTAGATGTTGTCAAGTGGTATCCTGGGATGGTTGTAGATATCCTAGATGTTGTCAGTGGTATCCTGGATGGTTATGTAACCTTAGATAGTTTATCAGTGGTATCCTGGATGATTGTAATTTACCATAGATATTGGTAATAATACCTTAGATTGTTGTCATGTAACCTGGGATAGTTGTAAAAATATCCTAGTTTGGTTTGTCAGGTATCCGGATGGTTATGTATAACCTTTGATTTTGTCAATGTTAGACTGGGATGATTGTAATGTAACCATAGAATGTTGTCAGAGTAGTATCCTGAATCATTGTGAGTATCCCTTAGATGTTGTCATGGTATCCTGGGTTGTTGTAGTATCCTTAGATTGTAGTTTACCCGTAGATTGGGTAGTTACCTTAAGATCTCTTTGGTGTCACCCCCCAATGCTTCCTCATCCAAATGAAGGCAGTGCAAAAAAAAAAATGATAGAGTTAGGAGTCTGTTAGAGAAGATGCAATTAGCAAAGGTGTAAGAATGATGTTGGTACCTGTACACAATCTATGTGTGACACTTGTATATAATTCTGTGTTGTGATACTATTACGATAATTCAGTGTGTGATACTGTACATAGATTCCGTGTGTGTGCTCAACAGTGTCCAATGAATTGACAGTCCGGTAGAAGAAGACGAAGTCCAAACGTAACACTGAAGGATGAGCCCTGGACCCCCAGGACACGACCTTCTAGGGAGGAACGTCTCCGGCCAGAAGACGCAGGCAATAGGCCAGATGAACCTGAGTTTAATTCAGCATATGACAATGTGTGGATGTATGGGAAAGCGAGGGCGAGAAGGCCGGGGCAGTACATAGATGGTGATGTAAATAACAGGTTACTGTAGGGCCCCACTTATACAGCATTTAGGTTCTGGCCAACTGTAGGGCCCCACTTATACATCAGGATAGGTTCTGGGCTACTGTAGTTCCCCCCACTTATACAGCAGGTTTAGGTTATGGGCTACTGTAAGGGCCCCACTTATATACAGCAGGTTAGGTGCAGGGCTACTGTAGGCCCCCACTTATACAGCAGGTTAGGTTCTGGGCTACTGTAGTCCCCACTTTATACAGCAGGTTATGTTACTGGCTAACTGTAGGAGGCCCCACTTATACAGCAGGTTAGGTTCTGGGCTAACTGTAGGCCCCACTTATACAGCAGGTTAGGTCGGGCTACTGTAGGTTTGGGCCCCACTTATACAGCAGGTTAGGGTTCTGGCTACTGTAGTCCCCACTTATACAGCAGGTAGGTTCGGGTACTGTAGGCCCCACTTAAACAGCAGGTTAGGTTCTGGCTACTGTAGGCCCCACTTATAAAAACATCAGGTAAGGTTCTGGGCTACGTAGGGCCCCACTTATACAGCAGTTAGGTTCTGGGCTACTGTAGGGCCCCACATATACAGCAGGTTAGGTTCTTGGACTACTGTAGGGCCCCACTTATAAAGCAGGTAGGTCTGGTCTACTGTAGGTCCCCACTTATAACAGCAGGTTGGTTCTGGGCTACTGTAGGGCCCCACTATACAGCAGGTTAGGTTCTGGGCTCCTGTAGGTGCCCCAATTATAAAGCAGGGTAGTGTCTGGGCTACTGAAGGTCCCCACTTATACAGCAGGTTAGTGTTCTGGCTACTGTAGGGCCCCACTTATACAGCAGTTAGGTTCATCTGGGCTACTGTAGGGCCCTCACTTAAACAGCAGGTTTAGGTTCTGCTAATGTAGGGAAGGGAATGCCGCCACATATTATACAGCAGTAGGTTCCCGGGATACTGTAGGGGAGGGGCCCCACTTATACAGCAGGTTAAGGTTCTGGACTACTGTAGTCCCCACTTATGCGCAGGCAGGTTATGGTTCTTTGGTCTTCGTAGGCCCCACTTTACACAGGTTAGGTTCTGGGCTACTGTAGGGAGGGCCCCACTTAGACAGGCAGGTTTAGTTCTGGGCTACTGTACGTTTGGGGTGGGGGCCACTGTTGGGGGGGGGGGGGGAGGGGGTGGGGGGACACAGGGTTTAGGTTCTGGGCTACTGTAGGGCCCCACTTAACATCAGGTTAGGTTCTGTGCTACTGTATGGCCCCACTTAAACAGCAAAGCAGTTAGGTTCTGGGCTACTGTAGGCCCCACTTATACAGCAGGTTAGGTTCTTGGCTACTGTAGGGCCCTACTTAACAGCAAGGTAAGGTTCTGGGCTATCTGTAGGGACCCACTTATACAAGCAGGAGGTTAGGTCTGGCTACTGTTAGGGCCCCACTTATACAGCAGGTAGGTTCTGGGCTACTGTAGGTGCCCCACTTATACAAGCAGGTTTAGGTTCTGGGCTACTGTAGGGCCCCACTTATACAGCAGGTTAATGTTTCTGGCTACTGTAGGCCCCACTTATACAGCAGGTAGGTTCTGGGCTTACTGTAGGGAGGGCCCCACTTATACAGCAGTAGTTTCTGGACTACTGAGGGATGGCCCCACTTATACAGCAGGTTAGGTTCTGGACTACTGTAGGCCCCACTTTAATACAGCAGGTTAGGTTCTGATACGTAGGGCCCCACTTAATACAGCATGTAAGTTCTGGACTACTGTAGGGCCCGCACTTATAATAGCAGGTTAGGTTCTGGCTAAGCTGTAGGGCCCCACTTATACAGCAGGTTAAGGTTCTTGGGCTACGTAGGGCCCCACTTATACATCGGTTTAGGTTCTGGACTACTGTAGGGTCCTCCACTTATTATAACACAGTTAGGTTCTGGGCCCAGAAAAAGAAGAAGAAGATTTCGTTCCGGATTTTTTGAACCCCGTAGGGTTATCCACCCAGGATAACCCAGAAAAGTCAGTGCGTCATCGAGGACTGTCCTAACTTATTACCATTGGGGTCCTTAATCTTGTCCCCCAGGATGCGACCTCCACACCAGTCGACTAACACCCAGGAACTATTTTGCTGCTAAGGTGAACAGGACAACAGGTGTAAGGCTAAAACGTGTCGAAATGTTTCCGGATCCGCCGGGAAACTAACCGGGCCCTCCGTGTGTGAAGCGGGAGCTTTAAACCCACCAGCCCCGGGCCACCTGAAGTCATCCTAATGACATTATCTCTGTTCATTCAAAATCCTATGTATAAATAATTAAACAATATTTTTGTGTAGTTAATACGTGGTGAAAAAATACTTGATTTTTTTAATTAAGATTTATATTTGTATTATTGCTCTAAATGGACTATTTTCACAACGGAGGATGTTTATGTTAATGGGCTCTTGGTACGAGGAAGTGGAGCTATCTGCACTCCTTTTGGATCGGGTCTGATTTCTCGTAAGTATGACCCTTGCGACTTTAGTGCTTAATGAAAATACAGTAAATAGGTATTTGGGTGTTAGTCACTTTACACCTGCTATCCCTGTTCACCTAGCACTAAGTAGGTACCTGGGTGTTAGTCACCTTAAACTGCTGTTCCTGTTCACCTAGCAGTAAGTAGGTACCTGGGCGTTAGTCACTTTAAACTGCTGTTGCTATTCATCTAGCAGTAAGTAGGTACCTGGGTCTTAGTCACCTTAAACTGCTGTCCCTTGTTCACCTAGCATTTAAGTAATGTATCTGGTGTTAGGTCACATTACACTGCTTTCCCTGTTTCACCTAGCAGTAAGTAGGTACCTGGATGTTATTTCACCGTAACAGCTGTTCCTGTTCACCTAGGCAGTAAGTAGGGTACCTGGGTGTTTAGTCCCACCTTACCCACCTGCTTCCTTGTTCACTGCTAACAGTAAGTAGGTACCTGGGGTGGTAAGCACCTTACACCTGCTGATCCCTGTTCCCTAGCAATAATAATAACACTAATATACATAAAATAATCTAATAATAAAGTCCAGTGTGTAGTGCCCCTAGGCAGGTAATAAATCAATTACAAATGTCAGCAATAGGCCTTGACTAGGCCTATACCCCGACACACATCCAACAAAAAAATATATTTTTAAGTCAATTTACAAGTTTTACATACCGTCCAAATACCTGATAAAACACAATACAACATAGATCAACAATCTCTTAAAACATTTAAGCATTTTATTATCACTAAACGGTTAGATATTATTGATTTTTCTCCAAAAATATAATCAAAATTCCTTCGTCTGTGGAGTCAAAATTTGGAAAAGGCGACGTAAAAATTTCCAATATTTTATATAATTAGCGGTGAATTTGCCTTTGTCGTAATAACCGTCGAACGCGGTGTTTTAGAGTGTCCAAACGTCCAGCTTCTCAAAAATATACCTCAATGGAAACTATTATACTATAATAAAAAAAAAAAAACGAGAAAAATATTGATTTCGGAATTTTGTATTTCCCGCTGGGGGATTGACTGACCAATCAGGAGCCAATATGGTCTGCCAGCTCGACAATCACAGCGCGAAGGTTTGCCGTGTCGGGCCTGTTTGTTTGGTTTCCAACCTCCAACATGTCGTTTACTCTGGCTGCTGTCTTCTTCTTATTTTAGCACATTACAGGTACATCACCCACTTTAATAATGCACCCATAATTTACCCATATCATTTTAAGCAATCCGAGGACGCCCCATTAATGTATTTTATGGGAAAAAGAGACGGTTGCTGTCTGTGTTTTTGTTTCAAAAATGTACACCCTGGGCCATGCATCTTTATTATTATTGTTATTATTACTATTATTATCATGGGGAGCTCTAAATCCGTAGGGCTCGGTAACAGTGCCTGGGGAAATGGCAGGTTGAATAAAAGGAAAGGGTATGATATGAGGAAAGGTAGCTCTGAATTCTTGATCATGAACCCATGCATTATTATTATTATTTATTATTATTATGATTATTAATATTATTATTATTATTATTATTATATTATTATTATTATTATTATTATTTATATTATTATTATTACGCTGTTTTGAACCACTATGGGTTATCGCTTAGTTATATTATTATTATTATTATTATTATTATTCTTTAATTATTTATTATTATATATTATTTATTATTATTATTATTGACGCTGTTTGGCCTTACGTTAATATAAATTTATTATAAAGTATTATTATATTATAAATTATGTATCTATATCTAATACTACTATTAATTACTACCACCACTACTACATGACCTACTAAATTACTACTATATTACCAACTACTATGTTAATGTTACAAACTACTACTGTTTACTCAACTACCACTACTACTACTACTGTTCACTACTACCACTATTACTACTACTAATTTACAACACACTACTACTATTACTACTTCAACACTACCACAATTTCCAAACAACCTATCTACTACAATTACCTACAACACTACTACTACTACTACTCTGCTAACTACTTCCTACAACAACAATAACCACAACAACAACAACTACTACTAGTGAAACAAACAACACAAATCAGTAGTAACAACAATAACAACAACTACTGTAGCAACAACAAAAAATACTACTATTGTAGCAACAACAATTACTACTACTGCTGTAGCAACAACAATTACTACTACTGCTGTAGCAACAACAATTACTACTACTACTACTGTAGCAACAACAATTACTACTACTACTGTAGCAACAACAATTACTACTACTACTGTAGCAACAACAACTACTACTACTTTTACAACAACTACCACTATTTCTACTACTACTACAACTACTGCTAACTACATCCTACAACAACTACAACAACAACTACTACTACTGAAACAACAATAACAACAACTAATACTGTAGTAACAACAACAATAAGAACTACTACTGTAACAACAACTACTACTACTGTAGCAACAACAATTACTACTACTGTAGCAACAACAACAACTTCTACTACTTAGCAACAACAATACTACTACTGTACAACAACAAACAAACGTACTAACTACTGTAACAACAACAATTTAGCTCTACTACTACTTAAGCAACCACAACAACTATTACTACTATTGTAGCAACAACAACTACTGCTATCATACTAACAAGAACAACAATTCTATACAACAACTACTACTTACTACTGCTACCTGTAACAACAACAACAACAACAACCACTACTACTATTACAACAATTACTAACGATTACTACATCTACTATAACAACAATATCAACACCAACTAGTACTATTACAACAACAACAGCTACTACTGTTACAACTACTACCAGTACTACTACTACTACAACAACAATAACAACAACAGTCACTACAACAACAATAACAACAACAGCTACAACTACAACAACAATAACAACAACAGCTACTACTACAACAACAATAACAACAGCTACTACAACAACAAAAATAACAACAGCTACTACGCATTACTACAACACATAACAACAACTGCTACTACAACAACAATAACAACAACAGCTAACTACTACAACAACAACATAATACAACTACTACTACAACAATAACAAAACAGCTTACTATACTACAACAACACAACACTAACAACAGCTACTCCCAGTACTACAACAACAATAACAACAACAACTGCTACTACCAACAACAATAACAACAACAGCTAACTACCAGTACTAAACACAATAACAACAACAGCTACTAACCAGTACGACAACGAACAATCACAACAACTACTACTACTACTACCAACAACAATAACAACAACCAGCACTAACAGTACAACAACAACAATAACAAAAACAGCTACTACCAGTACCTACAACAACAATAACAACAACTACTACTACTACTACCACAAAACCAACCAACAGCTACTACCAGTACCACAACAACAATAACAACTACTACTATACTACAACAACAATAACAACACTACTACTACAACAACAATAACAACTACTTACTACAACAATAAAGCTACTACCAGTACAAACAACAATAACAACCAACAGCTATCTACAAGTACTACAACGAACATAACAACAACAGCTACTACCATACTATCAACAACAATAACAACAACAGCTACTACCAGTACTACAACAACAACAACAACAGCGTACCTACCATACACAACAATAACCACAACAGCTACCTACTGTTTACAAGAGAACTACGACCAGTCTACAACTACTAAGTACAACAATAACAACAACTACTACTACAAACAATAACAACAACAGCTACACTACCAGTCTACAACAACAATAACAACCAACTACATACTACTACAATAACAACAACAGCTACTACAGTACACAACAACAAAACAACAACTACTACTACACAATAACACACACTACACCAGTACTACAACAACAATAACAACAACAGCAACTCAACCAGTACTATACAAAAACATCAATAATAACAACTACTACTACTCAACAATTAACAACAACTACTACAAACAATAACAACAGCTACTACCAGTACTACAACAACCAAAAACAATTCTATTACAACAACAACCAGTATTATCAAACCACTTACTACTGTTACCTAACACTACTATATAATACCTATATAACACATAAACAAGGTGTATTTCTCACCTCTTGAAACAATAAAATCTATGGAAATCAAATAATTTTTCATTTCTAGTATTCCCTTCATGGCGAGTAATATAAATTATCTTAGCCAATGTAAAAAGTATTAGGTACAGTACAACATAAATACAATTAATCATTAGCATAAATTACCCATCAAGATAAACCCAAAAAGGTCAGAACATAAAATTACTATTTTCATTTGGGGCCCTGAAAGGCTTAAGCTTCAGGGCCCCTAATCCTGGAGGGGACCCAAGAAGCTTGAGCTTGCGGCCCCTAATCCTGGAGGGAGCCAGAAGCTTAAGCTCAGGTCTCTAATCCGAGAGGGACCGCCAAAAAACTACTATAGTCCAATTGCTTAAAATTTTGGTCCTACTGTATGAGAAGTTTTTTAAAAAATAATTCAATACAAAATAAATAAAAGAAAAAATTAAAAGGTTTTAAAGCATATGTAGGAATCGCCATAAATGAGGAAAAACCTAATTAAGGATATTTTAATTGATTTTTAACAAATTGTGGTGATCTCTAATGTGAAGAACCCCAATGAAGAAGATACCAGACCTCATTGCTGGTTTTGAAAGGGGCCCCATAACATGTCAAGCTTCGGGCCCTAAAAATGTCGGTCCACCACTTGGGTCCACAGACCTGATTTTGCATCAGGTTCTAGTGTTAGCTCTCCCAATGATTACCATAATAATAATAATAAAACTTTATAACTATAATTTTTATATCTACAAGTACATGTAACAAGTATAACTGACCATAGCTGACATCTTGATATACTGTATAGAAAGCCCCTTGTATCAGAGCAATCAGGCAAATTAGGTCAGTTTTTGTACCCAGGATGCATCCCACACCCAGCTAATTAACACTGTAGTTACCTAAATACTGCTATGTTGGAATAGGAACGCAGGTATCTAAAGGAACGAGTCCTAATGTTTTTCCACCCAGTACGAGGATCGAACCACGACCTCAGTGTTTAGCTGAGTGCGCGCTGCCAACCCAGCTATGGGAACAATCCTTGGTTTAATTTGTATTAATTCAAGATATAGCTACCAGATCAAGCTTGAATGATTTTTAAAATACATATAAGTGCCCTTAGGTAAGAATTTTAAAATTTTTAGGTTTCATTTTTCGACTGTATTATGGGAAATATATCTAAATTTGCGTCATAAATAACTTAAATATAATACACTATGTTTTGTGATCTCCAGAAACATAAGTTTTTCTTTATTTTTCCTATATTCACTATATTGTTATCCCCAGAAGGTCAAGTTATCTTTAATTTTCTTATATTCACTATGGTGTTATCCCCAGAAGGTCAAGTTATCTTTAATTTTCCTGTATTCACTATGCTGTGATCCACAGAAGCTTATTGAATTTTCCTTACATTACTGTTATGCTTTCATTAAAGGAATCAACTGAGAATGAGTGAAGGCACTCGAATAGCAGTGCGACGGGCAGAGGAAGGGTCCAAGATGGAGGAGGCAGGACTGTTGCCTGGGACACCCGTCTTTGCTTGGTAAAGATAAAGATAAAAGATAAAGATAATTTACACAAATAACCTGCACACAGGAGAAAGGAGCTTTCAATGATGTTTTGGTCCGACTTGGACCACTTACAGTCACATTGTGAAATGTAATTGTCCAAATGTCGTCATAACTCTCCTCTCTCTCCAAAATGGCAACATAATAAGCACCTCTCTCCTATGTGCATGTTATTGTGTATTGTTCCAGTCACAGTATTTTGCCCATTTGTTTCTTTAACAAAGCTACTTTATTTGCTTGATTCATGTTTTAGTACAAAGGCGACTTACACATAGTGTGCCTGCCCGAATAGCCCCTTAGTAAGCAGAGAGCAATTCGGGCCAAACTTACAACTAACTTAGATATAAATAAGGCAATGATAAATGGTTTTACATAAGTTTTTTTACGTTTTACTTTTTTTTGGGGCCCCCACCAGCATTTAATTATGTAGCATGATGAGAGAGAAGGTGAATCATTCCCACCACCAGGACTTGAGTCCAGAGTGGGAATATACAGTACCTGCACAATGAAGGAGTGGCTGGCGATATGTTGCAGTTTTTGAATTATAGTGTCAATGCACCATCATGCAAGACAGTGGATGGAGTGAGTGATGATTGAAAATGTTTCTATTCTTTTTTTGGGCCAACTCCCTGCTTGGGTTGGTAGATGGCTAGCATGTGTTAAAAGAAATATGGGTCTTGTGGGAAACGGCCACCCTTTAAGATTTTCCATAAGAATACACATAAATCCTCGACTTAACAAATCATGTTGAAATCTAGTGTATAATATCAATAATATATTAATATACAGAAGGTCCCCGACGTGTTTTGTAGTAGAAGATTTCCGAACATTATGAATATTATACTCAGTTCGGAGGTCCTCAGTTGTTGTTTGTAAGTCGAGGACATATGTATATAAAGTACTCACTGTTGACAGGTTTGTGGACCGTCTCAAATCATCAAAACCATCCACTGGGCAGGGAGGTGCACAACATTTTTTTGGAAATCGAGTGTTACTTCCCCACACTCATCAGCAGCTTGCAACATGATTGAGCAAATAATTAAGTCTCCGCTGAATGCCTCTCAGGTCAGCACAATTTTTGTACAATGAAACATTATTCTGCAGTGCAGTTTGCACTGTATAATTTGCACACTTGTATGTTTGCTTTTCCCTCAGTGTAGTGTCTTGAAACCTTGGGGAAGGGCATTTGATCAAAGGTACTGGAGATATAGTAAGGCATTTAATTCCTAGATTTAAACCTGACTACCCGTTACACACTTTCCATTGCCAAGTACATTAGACTTTTATGTTGGGTTTAGAACTTTGCCCTTAAATAAGTTGTAATAATAATAATAATAATAATAATAATAATAATAATAATATAATAATATTAATAAAAAATATCTTATAGGTTGGTGACTAAAACATCATTGAAATTCTTTTTGTAGGTTACTCAAAAAACCTTATGTCGACGATGCTTTAGAATTGCATGAGAAATGGACGAAATACAACAGCGATCAGACAACATCAAAACTACAATAGCAGGATGGTATAACAGGTCTTCCTTAGAAGACTGAAGTTACCAGATTGAACTGAAGAAAGCAATAGGTGAGGCTCTTTAATAATACAGACAACTTAGATGTTCCTGCCCCACAACATTCGTGGTGAATGAACAGAATCCCACACAGAAGAGAGAAGCTTATGATGATGTTCAGTCCAACTTGGCCAGTCAGACATGAATCCATCATTATTAGTCCTCACTCTCTCTCTCTCTCTCTCTCACTCCTCTCTTCTCCTCTCTCATCTCTGCTCTCATCCTCTCTCTCTCTCCTTCTCTCTCTGTGGTCTCTCTGTCTCTCCCTCTGTCTCTCTCTCCTGTCTCATCTGTCTCTCTCTCTGTCTCTCTCCTCTTCTGGTCTCTCTCCTCTCTGTCTCCTCTCTCTCTGTCCTCTGTCTCTCTGTCTCTGTACACTCTGTCTCCTGTCTCCTCTCTGTCTCTCTCTCTCGTCTCTCTCTCTCTCCCCTCTCTCTCCTCGTCCTCTCATCTCTCTCTCTCTCTCTCGCCATCTCTCTCTCTCTCTCTCTCTCTCTCTCTCTCTCTGTCACTGTCCTCACTCTCTCTGTCTCTCAGTCTCTGTCTCTCTGTCTCTGGCCTCTCTGTCTCTGTCCTTCTGTCTCTGTCTCTGACTCTCTGTCTTCTGTCTCTGTCTCTCTTCTGTGTCTCTCTGTCTCTCTCTCCTGTCTCTCTCTGTCTCACTCTCTGTCTCTTCTCTGTCTCTGTCTGTCCCTCTCTGTCTCTCGTCTCTCCTGTCCCTCTCTCTCTGTCTCTCTCTGCTGTCTGTCTCTCTGTCTGTCTCTCTGCTCTCTCTCGTCTCTCTGTCTCTCTGTCTCTCTGTCTCCTCTGTCTCTCTCTCGTGTCCTCCTCTCTCTCTCTCCCTCTCCTACCACTCTTCTCACTCTCTCTCTCCTATCACTCTCTCTCCTCTCTCCTCTCTCTCATCTCCTCTCCTCTCTCTCTCTCTCTCTACTCATCTCCTCTCTCTCTACTTTTGTGTGTGTGGTCCTGGTTATTTGTGTATTGTTCCAGTCACGGTAGTGTGATTCTCTCTCATTCTAGTGAAATGAAAACATTTTAAGTTTGAGATATGTAGGAGACTTCAGGAGAGGTCCTTATCCTCTCCTGTTTGCTGTGGAAGTAACATATTAAGTT
>NC_069413.1:22125589-22141521 GCF_026875155.1 Cherax quadricarinatus
TAACACTAGAAACCTGATGCAAAATCAGGTCTGGGACCCAGTGGTGGACCTACATTTTTAGGGCCCTGAAGCTTGACCTGTTATGGGGCCCCTTCAAAACCAGCAATGAGGTCTGTTATCTTCTTCATTGGGGTTCTTCCATTAGAGATCACCACAATTTTGTTAAAAATCAATTAAATATCCTTAATTAGGTTTTCTCATTTATGGCGATCCTACATGATGCTTTAAGAACCTTTTAATTTTCATTTTATTTATTTTGTATTGAACTATTTTTTAAAAACCCCTTCTCATACAGTAGACCCAAAATTTTTAAGCAATGTGGACTATAGTAGTTTCTGGGGTCCCTCTCGGATTAGAGACCCTGAAGCTTAAGCTTCTGGCATCCCTCCAGGATTAGGGGCCCTCAAGCTCAAGCTTCTGGGGCCCCTCCAGGATTAGGGGCCCTGAAGCTTAAGCTTCAGGGCCCCAAATGAAAATAAGTAATTTTGTCTGACCTTTTTGGGTTATCTTGATGGGTAATTTATGCTATGATAATTGTATTTATGTGTACCTGTACCTAATAAACTTTTTAGAATGGCTAAGATAATATTATATTACTCCGGCCATGAAGGGTAATACTAGAAATGAAAAATTATTTGATTTCCATAGATTTTATTGTTCAAGAGGTGAGAAATTCACCTTTGTTATATGTGTTATATATATATTATATAGTAGTAGTAGTAACAGTAGTAGTGGTTGTAATACTGGTAGTTGTTGTAATAGTAATTGTTTTGTTGTTGTAGTACTGGTAGTAGCTGTTGTTATTGTTGTAGTAGTAGCTGTTATTGTTGTTGTAGTAGTAGTTGTTATTATTGTTGTTGTAGTACTGGTAGTAGCTGTTGTTGTTATTGTTGCTGTAGTACTGGTAGTAGCTGTTGTTGTTATTGTTGTAGTAGTAGTTGTTGGTTATTGTTTGTTGTAGTACTGGTAGTAGCTGTTGTTGTTATTGTTGTAGTAGTAGTTGTTGTTGTAGTAGTATGTTGTTATTGTTGTTGTAGTACTGGTAGTAGCTGTGTGTTGTTATTGTTGTTGTAGTGTAGTACTGGGGTAGTAGCTGTTGTTGTTATTGTTGTTGTAGTAGTAGTTGTTGTTATTGTTGTTTAGTACTGGTAGTAGCTGTTGTTGTTATTGTTGTTGTAGTACTGGTAGTAGCTGTTGTTGTTATTGTTGTAGTAGTAGTTGTTGTTATTGTTGTCTTAGTAGTAGTAGTACTGGTAGTAGTTGTAACAGTAGTAGCTGTTGTTGTTATTGTTGTTGTAGTAGTAGTTGTTATTGTTGTTGTAGTACTGGTAGTAGCTGTTGTTGTTGTTATTGTAGTACTGGTAGTAGCTGTTGTTATTGTTGTTGTAGTACTGGTAGTAGCTGTTGTTGTTATTGTTGTTGTAGTACTGGTAGTAGCTATATTATTGTTGTTGTAGTAGTAATTGTTATTTGTTGTTGTAGTAGTAGCTGTTGTTGTTATTGTTGTTGTAGTACTGGTAATAGCTGTTGTTGTTATTGTTGTAGTAGTAGTTGTTTATTGTTGTCTTAGTAGTTGTAGTACTGGTAGTAGTTGTAACAGTAGTAGCTGTTGTTGTTTTGTGAGTTGTATGTTGTTATTGTTGTTGTAGTAGTAAGTGTTGTGTTATGTTACTGGTAGTAGCTGTTGTTGTTATGTGTTGTAGTACTGGTAGATAGCTGTTGTATGTTGTTAGTTGTTGTAGTTGGTAGTAGTAGTTGTTATTGTTGTTGTAGTAGTAGCTTGGTTTGTTATTGTTGTTGTAGTATGGTAGTGTGTTGTTGTTATTGTTGTTGTAGTAGTAGCTGTTGTTGTTTTGTGGTATGTAGTAGCTGTTGTTATTGTTGTGTATATGGTAGTAGCTGTTGTTGTTAATTGTTGTTGTAGTAGTAGTTGTTAGTTGTTGTTGTAGTACTGGTAGTAGCTGTTGTTATTTGTTGTTGTAGTAGGTTGTATGTGTTGTGATTGTTATTGTTGTAGTAGCAGTTGTGTTTTGTTGTTGTAGTACTGGTAGTAGCTGTTGTATTGTGTTGTTGTAGTAGCTGTTGTTATTTGTTGTTGTAGCAGTAGTTGTTGTTAATTGTTGTTGTAGTAGTAGCTTGTTGTTATTGTTGTAGTTAGTAGTAACTGTAGTAGTTGTACATAGTAGTAGTTGTTGTTGTTTGTACTAGTTGGTGTTATTTGTTGTTATGTAGTAGTAGAGTGTTGTTGTTAAGTAGTGTAGTTTTGTTGTTGTACGTACAAGTGTTGTTGTTGTTTTGTTGTTGTGTAGTAGAGTAGTGTTAGTGTTGTAAATAGTAGTAGTGTATTGTTGTTGTGTGTACGTTGTAGTAGTAGTATGATGTAGTACGTAGTAGAGTAGTTTGTTGTTGTAAGTAGTAGTAGTTGTTGTTGCTACAGTAGTAGTAGTAGTTGTTGTACAGTAGGGAATTGTTGTTGCTACAGTTAGTAGTAGTTGTTGTAGTAGTTAAATTGTTGTTGTACATAGTATATTTTTTGTTGTTGCTCAGTAGTAGTGTGTTAGTGTAGTTTGTTGTACGGAGGTGTATTGTGTAGAGTAGTTAGCAGTAGTTGTAGTAGTAGTGTAGAATTGTAGTTGTTGTAAAAGTGTAGTAGTTTGTTGCTACAGTAGTAGTAGTAATTGTTGTTGCTAATAGTAGTTGTAGTAGTAGTTGTTGTTGCACGTAGTAGTAGTATTGTTGTTGCTACAGTATTAGTAGTTGTTGTTGTTCTACAGTAGTGTTAGTTGTTATTGTTAGTTAGTGTTGTAGTCAGTATAGTGTGTGTAGTAGTTGTTGTGGAAGTAGTTAGCAGTATTGTAGTAGTGTAGTAATAGTGTAGTTGTTGTAGAAAAGTGTAGTATTGTAACGTAAGTAGTTGTAGTTGTTGTAAATAAGTAGTAGTAATAGTAGTTGAACAGTAATAGGTTGTAGTAATGAGTATTTGAACAATACAATAGTATTGAATAGTATATAGTAATTAGTAGTCATAGTAGTAGTGTGAGTAGTAATTAATAGTAGTAATAATAGTACTAGTGTTATGATAATAATAGATATTTATATAAAAATTTATTATAACGTAAGTTCGGAACACGTAATAATAGAGTAGTATAATATATAATAATATAATATTAAATAATAATAATAGTGCTAACGCCAGTATAGTAAATAGTGTAATAAAATAAAATAATAATAGTAATTAATATAATAAATAATAATAAATAATAATAGATGAGTATAAAATAATATAATTTAATAATAATATAGAGTTCTGATCAAATTAGAGTAGTCTCATAGTACTTGTCCTTTTATTAACTGATTAGGCACTTACGGCCTACGTAGAGTACCCCATGATAATAATAGTAATAATAACAATAATAATAAAGATGCCTGGCCCAGGGTGTACATTTTTGAAACAAAAACACAGACAGCAACCGTCTCATTTTTCCCATAAAATACATTAATGGGGCGTCCTCGGACGTGCTAAAATTATATGGGTAAATTATGGGTGATTTTAAGTGGGTGATGTACCTGTAATGTGCTAAAATAAGGCAGAAGACAGCAGCCAGAGTAACGCCATGATGGAGAGGAACCACAACAAACATGGCCGACCACGGCAACTCGCGCTGTGATTGGTCGAGCTGGAGACAGTATTGGCTCCTGATTGGTCAGTCAATCCCCAGCGGGAAATACAAAATTCCGAAATCAATATTTTTCTCGTTTTTTTTTTTTTATATATATATATGTATAATAGTTTCCATTGAGGTATTTTTGAGAAGCTGGAAGTTTGGACACTCTAAAACACCGCGTTCGACGGTACGACAAAGCAATTCACCGCTAATTATAAAATATCTGGAAATTTTTACGTCCTATCCACATTTTGACTCCACCAGACGACAGAATTTTGATATATTTTTTAGAATAACTCAATAATATCTAACAGTTTAGTGATAATAAAATGCTTAAATGTTTACGAGATTGTTGATCTATGTTGTATTGTATTTATCAGGTATATGGAGGTATTGTAAAACTTGTAAATTGACTCTAAAATATATTTTTTGTTGATGTGTGTCGGGGTAGGCCTAGTCAAGGCCTATTGTGACATTTGTAATTGATGTATTACCTGCCCAGGAGGCACAACTGACTTTATTATTATAATTATTTTGTATATTAGTGTTATTATTATTGCTAGGTGAACAGGGACAGCAGGTGTAAGGTGACTAACACCCAGGTACCTACTTACTGTTAGGTGAACAAGGACAGCAGTATAAGGTGACTAACACTCAGGTACCTACTTACTGTTAGGTGAACAGGGACAGCAGTATAAGGTGACTAACACCCAGGTACCTACTTACTGCTAGGTGAACAGGAACAGCAGTTTAAGGTGACTAACATCCAGGTACCTACTTACTGCTAGGTGAACAAGAACAGCAGTTTAAGGTGACTAACATCCAGGTACCTACTTACTGCTAGGTGAACAGGAACAGCAGTTTAAGGTGACTAACACCCAGGTACCTACTTACTGCTAGGTGAACAGGAACAGCAGTATCAGGCAACTAACACCCAGGTACCTACTTACTGCTAGGTGAACAGGAACAACAGTTTAAGGTGACTAACACCCAGGTACCTACTTACTGCTAGGTGAACAGGGACAGCAGGTGTAATGTGACTAACACCCAGATACTTACTTAATGCTAGGTGAACAAGGACAGCAGTTTAAGGTGACTAACACCCAGGTACCTATTACTGCTGGGTGTAGGAAAGCTTTTAAGGGACTAACCCCAAAGGTACCTCTTCTGCAGGTGAACAAAACAGAGTTTAAGGTGACTAACACCCAGGTACCTACTTACTGCTAGGTTAACAGGGACAGCAGGTGTAAGGTGACTAACACCCAAATACCTATTTACTGTATTTTCATTAAGCACTAAAGTCGCAAGGGTCATACTTACGAGAAATCAGACCTGATCCAAAAGTAGTGCAGATAGCTCCACTTCCTCGTATCAAGAGCCCATTAACATAAACATCCTCCGTTGTGAAAATAGTCCATTTAGAGTAATAATACAAATATAAATCTTAATTAAAAAAATCAAGTATTTTTTCACCACGTATTAACTACAGAAAAATATTGTATAATTATTTATACATAGGATTATGAATGAACCAGAGATCTTGTCACAGGATGACTTCAGGTCCATATGACAGTACATGAACCAGGGATCTTGTCACAGGATGACTTCAGGTCCATATGACAGTACATGAACCGGGGATCTTTTTCATAGGATGATTTTCAGGCCCCATATGACAGTACATGAACCAGGGATCTTGTCATAGGATGACTTCAGGTCCATATGACAGTACATGAACCAGGGATCTTGTCATAGGATGACTTCAGGTCCATATGACAGTACATGAACCAGGGATCTTGTCATAGGATGACTTCAGGTCCATATGACAGTACATGAACCAGGGATCTTGTCATAGGATGACTTCAGGTCCATATGACAGTACATGAACCAGGGATCTTGTCATAGGATGACTTCAGGTCCATATGACAATACATGAACCAGGGATCTTGTCCAGGATGACTTCAGGTCCATATGACAGTAAAATGAACCAGAGATCTTGCCCATAGGATGACTTCAGGTCCATATACAATACATGAACCAGGGATCTTGTCATAGGATGACTTCAGGTCCATATGACAATACATGAAGCAGAGATCTTGTCAAAGGATGACTTCAGGTCCATATGACAGTACATGAACCAGGGATCTTGTCACAGGATGACTTCAGGTCCATATGACAATATATGATCCAGGGATCTTGTCATAGGATGACTTCAGGTCCATATGACAATATATGATCCAGGGATCTTGTCATAGGATGACTTCAGGTCCATATGACAATACATGAACCAGGGATCTTGTCAAAGGATGACTTCAGGTCCATATGACAATATATGATCCAGGGATCTTGTCATAGGATGACTTCAGGTCCATATGACAATACATGAACCAGGGATCTTGTCAAAGGGATGATTTCAGGTCCATAGGACAATACATGACCAGGGATCTTGTCAAGGATGACTTCAGGTCCATATGACAATACATGAACCAGGGATCTTGTCAAAGGATGACTTCAGGTCCATATGACAATACATGAACCAGGGATCTTGTCAAAGGATGACTTCAGGTCCATATGACAATACATGAACCAGGGATCTTGTCATAGGATGACTTCAGGTCCATATGACAATACATGAACCAGGGATCTTGTCATAGGATGACTTCAGGTCCATATGACAATACATGAACCAGGGATCTTGTCATAGGATGACTTCAGGTCCATATGACAATACATGAACCAGGGATCTTGTCATAGGATGACTTCAGGTCCATATGACAATACATGAATCAGGGATCTTGTCATAGGATGACTTCAAGTCCATATGACAATACATGAACCAGGGATCTTGTCATCTAGTGCACTGTCCCCCAAATACCTTTATTTCCTGTGTGGTACGTGTTCTACATCTGTGTGGTACGTGTTCTACATCTGTGTGGCACGTGTTCTACATCTGTGTGGTGCATGTTCTACAGCTGTGTGGTACGTGTTTTACATCTGTGTGGAACGAGTTCTACATCTGTGTGGTACGTGTTCTACATGTGTGGTACGTGTTATACATCTGTGTGGTACGTGTTCTACACCTGTGTGGTACGTGTTCTACATCTGTGTGGTACGTGTTCTACACCTGTGTGGTACGTGTTCTACATCTGTGTGGTACGTGTTCTACATCTGTGTGGTACGTGTTTACACTGTGTGGTAGGGTTTTTCTACATCTGTGTGGTACGTGTTCTACATCTGTGTGGTACGTGTTCTACATCTGTGTGGTACGTGTTCTACATCTGTGTGGTACGTGTTCTACATCTGTGTGGTACGTGTTCTACACCTGTGTGGTACGTGTTCTACACCTGTGTGGTACGTGTTCCACATCTGTGTGGTACGTGTTCTACATCTGTGTGGTACGTGTTCTACATCTGTGTGGTACGTGTTCTACACCTGTGTGGCACGTGTTCTACATCTGTGTGGAAAGTTTTTCTACATCTGTGTGGTACGTGTTCTACACCTGTGTGGTATGTGTTCTACATCTGTGTGGTACGTGTTCTACATCTGTGTGGTACGTGTTCTACATCTGTGTGGTACGTGTTCTACACCTGTGTGGTACGTGTTCTACACCTGTGTGGTACGTGTTCTACACCTGTGTGGTACGTGTTCGACATCTGTGTGGTACGTGTTCTACATCTGTGTGGTACGTGTTCTACATCTGTGTGGTACATGTTCAACACCTGGGGTGGTACGTGTTCTACACCTGTGTGGTACGTGTTCTACACCTGTGTGGTACGTGTTCTACATCTGTGTGGTACATGTTCTACATCTGTGTGGTACGTGTTCTTCATCTGTGTGGTACGTGTTTTACATCTGTGGTACGTGTTCCACACCTGTGTGGTACGTGTTCTACAACTGTGTGGTACGTGTTTTACGCGTGTGGTACGTGTTCCACACCTGTGTGGTATGTGTTCTACTCCTGTGTCCTGTCTTGGTTAGGTGGCCCGGTGGCCTGGTGGCTAAAGCTCCCGCTTCACACACGGAGGGCCCGGGTTCGATTCCCGGCGGGTGGAAACATTCGACACGTTTCCTTACACCTGTTGTCCTGTTCACCTAGCAGCAAATAGGTACCTGGGTGTTAGTCGACTGGTGTGGGTCGCATCCTGGGGGACAAGATTAAGGACCCCAATGGAAATAAGTTAGACAGTCCTCGATGACGCACTGACTTTCTTGGGTTATCCTGGGTGGCTAACCCTCCGGGGTTAAAAATCCGAACGAAATCTTATCTTATCTCATCTTATCCTGCATCTGTATCCTGGGCCTGTGTCCTGCACCTCTGTCCTGTACCTCTGTGTCTTGCACGTGCGTCCTGCACCTCTGTGTGTTGCACCTCATCCTTAGGTTCAGAAACTCTTCTGTCTTCAGTAGGATGCCTAAATCCCCCAGTGTTAGTGCTCAATACTATGAGGCAACATTTCGCCTAAGCAAAGTTGCGCCCAAAACGTCGACTTAAGACTGACTCTCTGGGTTCTTGTGGATGTTGATGAAGGTTCTAGTGGGATGTTGATGAAGGTTCTAGTGGGATGTTGATGAAGGTTCTAGTGGGATGTTGATGAAGGTTCTAGTGGGATGTTGATGAAGGTTCTTGTGGGATGTTGATGAAGGTTCTAGTGGGATGTTGATGAAGGTTCTAGTGGGATGTTGATGAAGGTTCTAGTGGGATGTTGATGAAGGTTCTAGTGGGATGTTGATGAAGGTTCTAGTGGGATGTTGATGAAGGTTCTTGTGGGATGTTGAGATTTCGTTCGGATTTTTAACCCCAGAGTGTTAGCCACCCAGGATAACCCAGGGTAGGGAGCGTTCGCCACCCAAGATAACCCGGGTAGGGAGTGTTAGCCACCCAGGATAACCCGGGGTAGGGAGTGTTAGCCACCCAGGATAACCCGGGGTAGTGTAGACAGCCTGTACTGTCTGCACAGACAGCCCATGCTGTCTGCCTGCTTAGTTCATATTTCGCGCTATGCTGGTGCTGCCACCTAGGCCTTCCCACTTCAGTATGCCCAGACTTGCCTCGCTCTCACTCTCACAGCGGCCTGGCATCAACACACAAGTACTCCCAGCTCTCTCTCGCAGGCATGACCCTGCCCGGGCCATGGGCACAAACACACAAGCCTGTGTAACCCAACACTAGTTATCAATAAAGTAAGAAGCCTCCGAAGAAGTATATCATTTAACTACCCGCTACCAGCTACCAAACAAGCCCGTTATAAATGGTGACAGCGGTGCTCGCAGCAGTTGTGTTTGCCTGGAGAGAGGGAGGAAGAGGTATGAAGTCATCTTCATTTATCACCCTACACAAAAAAGCATCAGTTCTCAACGAGTTATCCTGATGTTGTGTCTGCACGTTTGAGCATCCAGACACAGGGACAAGCAGGATCCAGCCGAAATTTGCCGAAAAATTTCCGAGAATTGTAATGGGGGTCCCAGTGACCCTACGCTGTTTTTTTCAAGTCAGTGTTCAGCGCCCCTTGTATGTTGCGGTTGTTCAGCTCAACAGCTGTTTCAGCAAGCCAGAGGTGAGTTTTTGGTGATTTTTTCTGCGTCCAGTGTTTTCCCCTGTTTTTTTGTGGGTGGGGGGAGGAACCGCCCCAGTGCCTGCCCAGCCAAACACTCAGCACGCTCCTCGCCACAGCCACCATACCCCCTCACCCACTCCCACTTCCCTCTGCGTTTTGTCTGTTTTTTCGTTGAATTCTTGCCAGCTGTGTTCCCCCGGTGCCCGAGGCCATCGAAGCTACGTGGATCACGACGCCGTGGGTGTGGGCGATGTCACGTAGACCTACAAAGCCAGTGATTTTACCGATGTCCCGGCCCCATGCGGGTCTGCTGCCCGAAATCACATTGCCCCACCCCTCACGTTGTCTCCTGATTCACCTGGGGAATGTCTGCTGAGAACAGTGCTGCGATGTCACCTCGACATCACCCCCGAAACACATGATGTCACATCGAGTTTTCTAGTAATTTTTTCAATATTGTCGAGAAGATTGAGAGAAGATTATGTGTTTTTTTAATTAATTCCTCTTAGTCAGTGTTCTCACATTTTATATTGTCTTAGTGTCTTTTTTTATGCACAAAAAAAGATCATTTGTAGTTAACCATGTTGTCCATTGTAAGCAGTGGTTTTTAAAGTTTCCTTGTCCAGTGGGGCGTGGTCAACCCTTGAGTTGCACCACTGGCAAGTCACCCCGCGTGCCCAGTGTTTTGACAGCTGATTTCTCACCCCTGAGCGTATAGCCCCCTTGTACAGAAAGCTTTTATGTGGCTCATTTTGTTCTGCAATCGTACCGGCACGATTCCCATCGAGATTTTTTTCACTTCACTCCCCAGACCGTCAAAAGTGCGTTTATGTAGAGAAACAAGTCCTGGGGACGCTTAGGCTAACCTCTGCTATAACCCCAAACTGTCGAGAGATGATACTCGCCCAAGCCGCAGCCACCCGTCGGCGGCGCGTGTCAGCCTCGGCACAAGCTTCAGTGAGCAGCCTGCACAAAGATGCACTTTACTGCTACTCTCTCACTGCAGTTGGTGTATGATTTTAGATCCCAAAGTTTCGCCCATCGCTCTGCCCGACCGCTCCACCCCCCCGGCAGTGACGCCCACGAAGTAAAGTCGAAAGTGTCCCCCTGAGTCCTTGCCAGAAGTCCTGCCCAGTTGCCGAGTTTTTTTCGAGCCTCACTCAGGGCACAGCAGCGTGCCCCAGGTTGAGGAAAACCTGCAGCGACTCCCACGAGCGCTTCACCCTTCCAGAGACCGACCCCGTTACTCACAGCTCACTGCGCATGTCTCCCGGTTGCGTATCGTTTCCCCCGGGGGGGCCAGGAAGGCATGCAGTGATGCATTCATGCTCACTGCCTTTGACCCCGATGTTTTGCACACCCCACATGTTTTTTTCTTCCCTCCCTGTAGGAAAATTTTTTTTTCCCTGTCCATATGTATATATGTTTTTATTTTGTGTTCGTGCCCCGTTTCCCCAGAGAGAGACCGATTTCTTTTTACTACCTATTGTCGCGTCGGGACACGCGCAGTAGGGGGCCGAGCGTATTTTGACAGCCTGTACTGTCTGCACAGACAGCCCTGCTGTCTCCAGTTAGTTCATATTTCGCGCATGCTGGTGCTGCCCCCTAGGCCTTTCCCACTTCATATCCCCCGATTTTTTCCCCCGCTCTCACTCTCACAGCGGCCCGGCATCAACACACAAGTACTCCCCCTCTCTCTCGCGGGCATGACCCTGCCGGGCCATGGGCAAAACACACAACCTGTGTAACCCAACACTATTATCAAAAAAGTAAGAAGCCTCCGAAGAAATATCATTTAAAAACCCCACCCCTACCAAAAAGCCCGTTATAGTGGGGGTGTTATCCACCCCGGATAAACCCCGGGGAGGGAGGGTTCACCCACCCAGGATAACCCGGGGGGGGGTGTTTTGCCCCCAGGATAACCCGGGGGAGGGGGGGTAAACCCACCAAGATAACCAGGGGAGGGATGTTGCCCCCCAGGGTAAACCCCGGGTAGGGAGTGTTAGCCACCCAGCATAACCCAGGGTAGGGAGTGTTAACCACCCAGTATAACCCGGGGTAGGGAGTGTTAGCCACCCAGGATAACCCAGGGTAGGGAGTGTTAGCCACCCAGGATAACCCAGGGTAGGGAGTGTTAGCCACCCAGGATAACCCAGGGTAGGGAGTGTTAGCCACCCAGCATAACCCAGGGTAGGGAGTGTTAGCCACCCAGGATAACCCGGGGTAGGGAGTGTTAGCCACCCAGCATAACCTGGGGTAGGGAGTGTTAGCCACCCAGGATAACCCAGGGTAAGGAGTGTTAGCCACCCAGGATAACCTGGGGTATTGTGTGTTAACCACCCAGTATAACCCGGGGTAGGGAGTGTTAGCCACCCAGGATAACCCGGGGTATCGTGTGTTAACCACCCAGTATAACCCGGGGTAGGGAGTGTTAGCCACCCAGGATAACCCAGGGTAGGGAGTGTTAGCCACCCAGGATAACCCGGGGTAGGGAGTGTTAGCCACCCAGCATAACCCAGGGTAGGGAGTGTTAGCCACCCAGGATAACCCGGGGTAGGGAGTGTTAACCACCCAGGATAACCCAGGGTAAGGAGTGTTAGCCACCCAGCATAACCCAGGGTAGGGAGTGTTAGCCACCCAGGATAACCCAGGGTAAGTAGTGTTAGCCACCCAGCATAACCCGGGGTAGGGAGTGTTAGCCACGCAGGATAACCCGGGGTAGGGAGTGTTAGCCACCCAGGATAACCTGGGGTAGGGAGTGTTAGCCACCCAGCATAACTCGGGGTAGGGAGTGTTAGCCACCCAGGATAACCCGGGGTTGGGAGTGTTAGCCACCCAGGATAACCCAGGGTAGGGAGTGTTAGCCAACCAGCATAACCCGGGGTAGGGAGTGTTAGCCACCCAGGATAACCCGGGGTAGGGAGTGTTAGCCACCCAGCATAACCCGGGGTAGGGAGTGTTAGCCACCCAGGATAACCCGGGGTAGGGAGTGTTAGCCACCCAGGATAACCTGGGGTAGGGAGTGTTAGCCACCCAGGATAACCCGGGGCAGGGATAGTTAGCCACCCAGCATAACCCAGGGTAGGGAGTGTTAGCCACCCAGCATAACCCGGGGTAGGGAGTGTTAGCCACCCAGCATAACCCGGGGTAGGGAGTGTTAGCCACCCAGGATAACCCGGGGTAGGGAGTGTTAGCCACCCAGCATAACCCGGGGTAGGGAGTGTTAGCTACCCAGGATAACCCAGGGTAGGGAGTGTTAGCCACCCAGGATAACCCGGGGTAGGGAGTGTTAGCCACCCAGCATAACCCGGGGTAGGGAGTGTTAGCCACCCAGGATAACCCAGGGTAGGGAGTGTTAGCCACCCAGGATAACCCGGGGTAGGGAGTGTTAGCCACCCAGGATAACCCGGGGTAGGGAGTGTTAGCCACCCAGGATAACCCGGGGTAGGGAGTGTTAGCCACCCAGGATAACCCGGGGTAGGGAGTGTTAGCCACCCAGGATAACCCAGGGTAAGGAGTGTTAGCCACCCAGGATAACCCGGGGTAGGGAGTGTTAGCCACCCAGCATAACCCGGGGTAGGAAGTGTTAGCCACCCAGGATAACCCGGGGTAGGGAGTGTTAGCCACCCAGCATAACCCAGGGTAGGGAGTGTTAGCCACCCAGCATAACCAGGGGTAGGGAGTGTTAGCCACCCAGGATAACAAGGACCATGGGCATCAACATTGCCATTCAACAATGGAAATCAGTTAGTTTGACTATTTTGGGTTATCCTGAGTAATCTACACATATGCTAATATATATGATAATCTATGTAATTGTATTTGTGTACCTGTACCTAAGTAAACTTACTTACTACGCTAAATTATTTAAAGATAAGACGGGGTGTGTTAAGGGGTTCGACAAGGTGAGCATCAGGATTCCGGAGGTCGACCTTCAAGGACCCCAATAGCCACTTTGATTATTTATTGAGGTTATAATTGTACTTATGTGTACCTGTGTCTAAAATATGATAAAATCCTCAAATGTAGCTGTGAACGCCTCTGTAAATGACAGTGGAACAACAAGAATAGTCACATTATTAACAACAATATTATTTAGAGGTAGTTTGTGGATCACACATTCCATTTGCTCCTGTAAATTCTAATCCGTTTTTTAATATGATATGTAAGTCCCCCTGTTTGATGCCAGTCGTGACCAGGAGTAGTGGGTAGTGAGAGAGCGTCTGCTGTACCATTCTCATTTCAGTCTAATGATGAACCTGTTTTTCGGTCCTTGAAACCTGAACTGTTATTGGGGAACTCCGCAACTCCTCCTCATAAAGTAAATCCAAAATTTTTAAGCAGTGTGGACTAAAATTCCTTCTGAAGCCTCTCCCGGATTAGGGGCCCTCAAGCTAAAGCTCCATTAGTTTCACAGTAGATCCACCCTTGTCTCAGACACCTAGATAATACACGAGGCAGGTGGTGGTACTGGAGACTGCCAGCAGGTGCACAGGTGGCGAGGATAAGAGAGGGAGGTGGCGACACAAGCAGCGACTGTAGCAGGTAGTAGCGTTGTGCTAGGCGACTACCACAGGAGCTCTGAAGCATATGACGACTTGATCTTGTTCGTCAGTAGCGATGAACTCCACCAGCACGTTCCCCTGCGCCTGTGTGAGGGTCAAGAACGTCATATATTATTTTTCTATACACGGGTGACGGATAAACCCGTATAAATCAATATAAATGAATACTCTCTATTTCCACACGAACCTGATACAACTTATACAGACCATAGCTGACATCAATGACTTACTATATAGAAAGTCCCTGGTTATGCAGAACATTTTCCACAACTTAAGTTAATTTTGTCCCCCAGGATGCCACCCCAGGTAAACTCCAGGTAAACACCAGTCGGCTAACACCCAGGTACCTACTTACTGCTTGGTGAACAGGGACAGTAGGCGTAAGGTGACTAACACTCAGGTACCTACTTACTTCTAGATTAACAGGGACAGAAGGGGTAAGGTGACTAACACCCAGGTACCTACTTACTGCTATGTGAACAGTGTCAGTAGGTGTAAGATGATAAACACCCGGGATCGAACCACAGACACTCAGTTTACCAAAAGTCAAAGAAGTCTCACCATTCTGGCCTGCAGAGGGATGGTGACGGACTTGGTGATGGTGGTAGGTACCCCAGGCTTGACAGGGCAGGCTGGGGTAGCATAACGACACAAGGGCTTCCTCTTCTCCCCTGGGATGGCCACACGAACTGGCCTTTTACCCCCGTGGACGAACGGCAGCCTCACCCAGGCGTATATGTCGCTCTGAATGTTAAACATCACCTCGTCTGTGGATATAATAACGACACACGATACCTAGAGTTTGGTAAAATACAAATGAAACAGATAACTTTCACGTTTCGCTCAGATTTGGACCATTGCACTACAAATCATTGATTTTATTCGATTTGATCGAATTATATTATACATTGTTATGCTACAAATTTGTACAACTTTAACCTGGAGTTTACCTGGAGAGAGTTCCGGGGGTCAACGCCCCCGCGGCCCGGTCTGTGACCAGGCCTCCTGGTGGATCAGAGCCTGATCAACCAGGCTGTTGCTGCTTATTTCAAATACTAATTTGTACTTCATGTTGTAATTTGTTTACTATAATTTTGGTATGTACACCAAATCACTATATTTCTTTGTACAACTATATATCATGTCCAAATAAAAATAAATAAATAAATAAATTGACAAGTCTCGGTGTTTTCCTCTCTTGTTCTTTACACCCCTCAAGGGAGGTTCCTTGACGCTGGTGAGGGGCTCTTGATCCAGGGACTTGGATCTGTGCTCCAGTTCCCTGAATTGATCCTGAATACCTTCCAGCCTCCACCCCCCGACATGCATTGTATAATCCTATGGGTTTAGCGCTCCCCCATGATTATAATAATTATTCTTTACATGTGCAGCAGTTAGGTATCTTCCCCCCCCCCTCCGAAACATATCGCCCACATAGTAGGCTTCTTCAGGTTCTGCTGTCTCCTCTACATTCGACTGGAGAAGCCTGCTGTGCAGGCGAAACGTTTCGGAACGAAGATACCTAACAGAGAGAGAAAGAGAATTTGATTACTGATGTGATACCTCGGGATACGAACAGCTCCAAATTCGAACAATTCTGTAAGTGCAGTGTGGAAAATTGCATTTATCTGAATGTAACTCATTATGTACATAACAGTAAATGATAACAAAGATAATTATTATTTATCAGAGTTACATAGACAAGTAGGAATTTGGGACACCTAGGTCGCAAAAATGTCCCCCTTCGGTACCTACAACTGTCTTATCCACAAGTTGCTCTAGACCTATTAATTACCAATGATATATACATACACCAGGAATTCTGGTAAATATATAAATTTGTGAACTGTATATTAAAATTAATAAAACGATTATATATATACAATTTACATAACAGAAGGATAATATATCTTAATATCACTCACCAATTTGACTGGAGATTAATGTGTATCATACTCAGAAAACCTCACTGTCTATACATGAAATAACACTGGCCAGAGTTAAACATAAACAGACTTATCTGAGGTTCCTGGAGCTGTCTTGTCCAGTCGCCTGATATCTAAAGTTATGCAGGAATGCACATCCACCAATTTTGACTCCTATTTGAGAGGTGTCAGCCCAATTTTACCTCTAGAGCACGAAAAAATTTT
>NC_069413.1:22142021-22165733 GCF_026875155.1 Cherax quadricarinatus
TTAGGTAAGGGTTTTTGTCAGGAAACAGGCGTTTTCCTGACGCTGGTCTTCAGGTTAGGTTTAGGAAAGGGTTTGTAGAAAGGGGACAAGTGTTTCCTACGTGGTTTTAGGTTAGGTTAGGTAATTTTTGTCAGAAACAGGACAAGTGTTCCTGACGCTGGTTTTCAGGTTGGGTTTAAAGGTCAGGTTGTCAGGAAACAGAACAGTGTTTCCTGACGCTGGTCTTCAGGTTAGGTTAGGTCAGGTTTGTCAGGAAACAGGACAAGTGTTTCCTGACGCTGGTCTTCAGGTTAGGTTAGGTAAGGTTTGTCAGGAAACAGGACAAGTGTTTCCTGACGCTGGTCTTCAGGTTAGGTTAGGTAAGGTTTGTCAGGAAACAGGACAAGTGTTTCCTGACGCTGGTCTTCAGGTTAGGTTAGGTAAGGATAGGTTTGTCAGGAAACAAGAAAAGTGTTTCCTGACGCTGGTCTTAGTTATATGATGACCCACAACTAGAGTTTTGGTCACCTGACCGAAGCCTTCCACTGGCTTACCACTCCACCACTTTAACAATTATGGTTTATAATTTAGGACACAATATTGGATCCCGATCCTAAGACGGGTATCAAGGCACCAACCACACCTCGACCAGCACAACATATGCTGGTACAACCCTGACTCACTACCGTTATACCACTCACTAGCCTCATCGTTATTACCTCATACCTCCTTTAACACCTCATATCATAAGACTTTCTCAATACAATAAAATTCTTTCTCCCCTCACTGACAATACAACACAAAATGGCAGGTTTCTTCTCTTAACCTGGCGAAATATTACATAAAATGAGAATACTTGTGTTAACGTGTTCAGTAGATACTTGACGACCTTGAAGTGGGTAACTAAAAAAAACTATTGGGCAACTCTTACTAGGGGAATTTACTGAGAGATATATCTAACAACGGTAATATACACACCTACACCCCCCACCCCACTCTCTTCCTCTTATAAATGTCGTGATGAATAGGGAAAACTTGCGATTTGGGCTTAAATAGCAACGCTCTTCTTGCCGAATAAGACAAGCGAAAATTTGTGTATGCAATAATTTCGCAAAAATCATTCTGAACCTAACGAAAAAAATATATTTCACTGTGTTTGTTTATTACTAAATTATTGTAAACTTATCCACAATATATTTAGCTAGATTACGCTAAATTAAATTGCGCTTGTTATAATAAGGACAGGTAAGTTTTCTAAGGTTCTTTTGGTACAAAATTATTAATTTTTACATTAACATAAATGAAAAAAATATATCTTTAAACGTATAAGAGGAAATTTTAGAAAGTACTTAATATTAAATGAGTTCTTGATAATTGACCAGTTTTACATATTCGGCACGACATATATATAATATATATATATATATATATATATATATATATATATATATATATATATATATATATATATATATTACGTTTAAGAATTAGCAAGCAGGCGAAATTATTTACAAACATTATCTGGATGTATAGATTAAGTACTGTGACTGATGCAGAGTTTGCAGGTTCGAATCCTACTTTGAACTGAGAGATAATATACAGTTCACTCTCTACTTTAGGGATTAATGGAATCCTTGACAGATGGTGCACATATGACCCTCGTGTAGTCGATGGGCTTTAAACCTATTTCTGTAAATTTAGCATATACACGTTGTACACGTGTCATATATAGATGAATGGTTCAGAGAACCGACATGTTGATAAATTAGACACATGTGCAACTCAACAAAGATACCCAAGAGTTGAACATGTGTCTAATTTATCAACATGTCGATTCTCTGAACCATTCATCTACAAACCTGTCAGACACTGCAACTTCTTGGGATCTTAATACTTGAGAATTCTTCGCTTGCCTAACCCTTGGGCACGACCTACTTCCACATTGAACAAATGTGACACCACCTATGACTGCTGCACCTCTCCTGCCTACGGTATATAAGCTACTTCTCCGCACGTATGCCGTATTTTATTCAAGATTGATGGACTGAACACATCGACTCAAGGTTGAGGACTGATTACCTCATTCTCCTCCTGTTCTTCAAGATTCTCCTTTGTATGGACTGATGAAGCCACTGTGTGGCGAAACGTTTCCTCAATAAAGATACCCAAGAGTTACACATGTGTCTAATTTATCAACACGTGTCATATACATCTCTCACTGTATAAACATCAAGTTTAATGCCTATTCAAGGGATTCAAATATTTTTGGTTGACGGTGTAGAGGTGACATGCTGTAAGATGGAATTTAAATAGATAAATGTTCAATCGGACCGTAAAGGGTTCTGGAGGACCGTAGGGAGCAGAGGCGCTATGTGTACCACTAACAACAATCTTCAACACACTATGTGTACCACTAACAACAATCTTCAACACACTATGTGTACCACTAACAACAATCTTCAACACATTATGTGTACCACTAACAACAATCTTCAACACACTATGTGTACCACTAACAATCTTCAACACACTATGTGTACCACTAACAACAATCTTCAACACACTATGTGTACCACTGACAACAATCTTCAACACACTATGTGTGCCACTAACAACAATCTTCAACACACTATGTGTACCACTGACAACAATCTTCAACACACTATGTGTACCACTAACAACAATCTTCAACACACTATGTGTACCACTAACAACAATCTTCAACACACATATGTGTATCCACTAACAACAATCTTCAACACACTATGTGTACCACTAACAACAATCTTCAACACACTATGTGTACCACTAACAACAATCTTCAACACACTATGTGTACCACTAACAACAATCTTCAACACACTATGTGTACCACTGACAACAATCTTCAACACACTATGTGTACCACTAACAACAATCTTCAACACACTATGTGTACCACTGACAACAATCTTCAACACACTATGTGTACCACTAACAACAATCTTCAACACACTATGTGTACCACTGACAACAATCTTCAACACACTATGTGTACCACTAACAACAATCAACACACTATGTGTACCACTAACAACAATCTTCAACACACTATGTGTACCACTAACAACAATCTTCAACACACTATGTGTACCACTAACAACAATCTTCAACATACTATGTGTACCACTAACAACTATCTTCAACACACTATGTGTGCCACTAACAACAATCTTCAACACACTATGTGTGCCACTAACAACAATCTTCAACACACTATGTGTACCACTAACAACAATCTTCAACACACTATGTGTGCCACTAACAACAATCTTCAACACACTATGTGTACCACTAACAACAATCAACACACTATGTGTGCCACTAACAACAATCTTCAACACACTATGTGTACCACTAACAACAATCAACACACTATGTGTACCACTAGCAACTATCTTCAACACGCTATGTGTGCCACTAACAACTATCTTCAACACACTATGTGTGCCACTAACAACTATCTTCAACACACTATGTGTGCCACTAACAACTATCGAAACAGGACGACTACCGGAAGTATGGAAGACAGCAAATGTAGTCCCAGTTTTTACAAAAAGAGACACGAAGCATTAAGAACATAAGAAAGAAGGAACACTGTAGAAGGCCTACTGACCCATGCAGGGCAGGTCCATGTCAACCCCCGGCTTAGACCAATGTCCCACTCAGTCAGATCACCTCCACTTAAGGAAGGAGCACGGCTTCTAACCCAATATCACCAGCTAGTCAGGTCCAAACCACACCCACCCACACCCACCCACACCCACCCACACCCACTCATGTATTTATCTAACCTATTTTTAAAACTACACAACGTCTTAGCTTCTATAACTGTACTCAGGAGTTTGTTCCACTCATCCACAACTCTATTACCAAACCAGTGCTTTCCTATATCCTTCCTGAATCTGAATTTTTCTAGCTTAAAACCATTGCTGCGAGTTCTGTCTAGGCTACAGACCAGTGCCACTGACGTGTATAGTATGCAAAGTCATGGAGAAAATTATCAGGAGAAGAGTGATGGAACACTT
The DNA here is from genome assembly GCF_026875155.1 of Cherax quadricarinatus. Taxonomy (NCBI): domain Eukaryota; kingdom Metazoa; phylum Arthropoda; class Malacostraca; order Decapoda; family Parastacidae; genus Cherax; species Cherax quadricarinatus. Next base: position 22,146,068 of record NC_069413.1, read on the forward strand.
AGAAAGGAATGATCTTATCAACGACACCCAGCACGATTTCGGGGACGGGAAATCCTGTGTCACAAACCTACTGGAGTTCTATGACAGGGTGACAGCAGTAAGACAAGAGAGAGAGGGATGGGTAGACTGCATTTTCATGGACTGTAAGAAGGCGTTTGACGCAGTTCCACACAAGAGATTAGTGTGGAAGCTGGAGGACCAAGCAGGGATAACAGTGAAGGCACTACAATGGATCAAGGAATACTTGTCAAGAACACAGCAGCGAGTCATAGTACGTGGCGAGGTGTCAGAGTGGGCGCCTGTAACGAGCGGGGTTCCACAGGGATCAGTCCTAGGACCGGTGCTGTTTCTGGTATTTGTGAACATGACGGAAGGAATAGACTCCGATGTGTATCTGCTTGCAGATGACGTGAAGTTGATGAGAAGAATTAAATCGGACGAGGATCAGGTAGAACTACAAAGGGATCTGGACAGACTGCAGACCTGGTCCAGCAATTGGCTCCTGGAGTTCAACCCCACCAAGTGCAAAGTCATGAAGATTGGGGAAGGGCAAAGAAGACCACAGACGGAGTACACTCTAGGGGGCCAGAGCCTACAAACCTCACTCAAGGAAAAAGATCTTGGGGTGAGTATAACACCAGGCACATCTCCTGAAGCGCACATCAACCAAATAACTGCTGCAGCATATGGGCGCCTAGCAAACCTCAGAACAGCATTCCGACATCTTAATAAGGAATCATTCAGGACCCTGTACACCGTGTACGTTAGGCCCATATTGGAGTATGCGGCACCAGTTTGGAACCCACACCTAGCCAAGCACGTAAAGAAACTAGAGAAAGTGCAAAGGTTTGCAACAAGACTAGTCCCAGAGCTAAGAGGTATGTCCCACGAGGAGAGGTTAAGGGAAATCAACCTGACGACACTGGAGGACAGGAGAGATAGGGGGGACATGATAACGGCATACAAAATACAGAGAGGAATTGACAAGGTGGACAAAGACAGGATGTTCTAGAGACTGGACACAGTAACAAGGGGACACAGTTGGAAGTTGAAGACACAGATAATCAAGGGATTTTTGGGGAAGTAGTTCTTCAGCAACAGAGTAGTCAGGAAGTGGAATAGTTTGGGAAGCGATGTAGTGGAGGCAAGATCCATACATAGCTTAAAGAAGAAGTACGATAAAGCTCATGGAGCAAGGAGAGAGTGACCTAGTAGCGACCAGTGAAGAGGCGGGGCTAGGAGCTGTGACTGACCCCTGCAACCAAAAATTTAGGTGAAAACTCACAACACTCACACACAGACACCCCACACACACACACACACACACACACACAGCCTAGAAGTGAAGTGTGGAAGCAGGAACCATAACAATTTTAAGTAGGGGTATGACAAAGCTCAGGAAGCAGAGAGGGAGAGGACCTATATAAAAATCAGAGAAAGGCGGGCCAGGACTGAGTCTCGACCCCTGCAACCACAATTTAGGTGAATTTGAATAGTACACACTCCTAAGAGCACTTTAAGGGTAATCCTTGTCAACGCATTACACACAAAAAATCATCTCTACTGCAGAAAACATCGTCAGACGCGATAAGTTATAACAACACACACGAAATTTAATGAGATAACCTGAGTTCCGCTCTACATATATCGTACAATAGCAGGACCTGCTTAATACGAACACTGAGTTAAGTGGTCGTTATAAAAGGTGGGCGATATAATGAGGATGTGGACTAGTGAGAGGAAATGGGAGAGCTCAGTTAGCAAGTGTCAGCACTAAGAACTATAACAAGTGTCAGCACTAAGAACTATAACAAGTGTCAGCACTAAGAACTATAACAAGTGTCAGCACTAAGAACTATAACAAGTGTCAGCACTAAGAACTATAACAAGTGTCAGCACTAACAACCATAACAAGTGTCAGCACTAAGAACTATAACAAGTGTCAGCACTAAGAACTATGACAAGTGTCAGCACTAACAACCATAACAAGTGTCAGCACTAAGAACTATGACAAGTGTCAGCACTAAGAACTATGACAAGTGTCAGCACTAAGAACTATAACAAGTGTCAGCACTAAGAACTATGACAAGTGTCAGCACTAAGAACTATAACAAGTGTCAGCACTAAGAACTATAACAAGTGTCAGCACTAAGAACTATAACAAGTGTCAGCACTAAGAACTATGACAAGTGTCAGCACTAAGAACTAATAACAAGTGTCAGCACTAAGAACTATAACAAGTGTCAGCACTAAGAACTATAACAAGTGTCAGCACTAAGAACTATGACAAGTGTCAGCACTAAGAACTATAACAAGTGTCAGCACTAAGAACTATAACAAGTGTCAGCACTAAGAACTATGACAAGTGTCAGCACTAACAACCATAAGTGTCAGCACTAAGAACTATGACAAGTGTCAGCACTAAGAACTATGACAAGTGTCAGCACTAAGAACTATAACAAGTGTCAGCACTAAGAACTATAACAAGTGTCAGCACTAACAACCATAACAAGTGTCAGCACTAAGAACTATGACAAGTGTCAGCGCTAAGAACTATGACAAGTGTCAGCACTAACAACCATAACAAGTGTCAGCACTAAGAACTATGACAAGTGTCAGCACTAACAAACATAACAAGTGTCAGCACTAAGAACTATAACAAGTGTCAGCACTAACAACCATAACAAGTGTCAGCACTAAGAACTATGACAAGTGTCAGCACTATGAACTATGACAAGTGTCAGCACTAAGAACTATGACAAGTGTCAGCACTAAGAACTATAACAAGTGTCAGCACTAAGAACTATGACAAGTGTCAGCACTAAGAACTATGACAAGTGTCAGCACTAACAACCATAACAAGTGTCAGCACTAAGAACTATGACAAGTGTCAGCACTAAGAACTATGACAAGTGTCAGCACTAAGAACTATAACAAGTGTCAGCACTAAGAACTATGACAAGTGTCAGCACTAACAACCATAACAAGTGTCAGCACTAACAACCATAACAAGTGTCAGCACTAACAACCATAACAAGTGTCAGAACTAACAACCATAACAAGTGTCAGCACTAACAACCATAACAAGTGTCAGCACTAAGAACTATGACAAGTGTCAGCACTAAGAACTATAACAAGTGTCAGCACTAAGAACTATGACAAGTGTCAGCACTAAGAACTATAACAAGTGTCAGCACTAAGAACTATGACAAGTGTCAGCACTAAGAACTATAACAAGTGTCATCACTAAGAACTAATGACAAGTGTCAGCACTAAAAAACCATAACAAGTGTCAGCACTAACAACCATAACAAGTGTCAGCACTAACAACCATAACAAGTGTCAGAACTAACAAACCATAAAAAAGTGTCAGCACTAACAACCATAACAAGTGTCAGCACTAAGAACTATGACAAGTGTCAGCACTAAGAACTATAACAAGTGTCAGCACTAAGAACTATGACAAGTGTCAGCACTAAGAACTATAACAAGTGTCAGCACTAAGAACTATGACAAGTGTCAGCACTAAGAACTATAACAAGTGTCAGCACTAAGAACTATGACAAGTGTCAGCACTAACAACCATAACAAGTGTCAGCACTAACAACCATAACAAGTGTCAGCACTAACAACCATAACAAGTGTCAGAACTAACAACCATAACAAGTGTCAGCACTAACAACCATAACAAGTGTCAGCACTAAGAACTATGACAAGTGTCAGCACTAAGAACTATGACAAGTGTCAGCACTAAGAACTATAACAAGTGTCAGCACTAAGAACTATAACAAGTGTCAGCACTAAGAACTATAACAAGTGTCAGCACTAAGAACTATGACAAGTGTCAGCACTAAGAACTATGACAAGTGTCAGCACTAACAACCATAACAAGTGTCAGCACTAACAACCATAACAAGTGTCAGCACTAACAACCATAACAAGTGTCAGCACTAAGAACTATAACAAGTGTCAGCACTAAGAACTATAACAAGTGTCAGCACTAAGAACTATGACAAGTGTCAGCACTAAGAACTATGACAAGTGTCAGCACTAAGAACTATAACAAGTGTCAGCACTAAGAACTATAACAATGTCAGCACTAAGAACTATGACAAGTGTCAGCACTAAGAACTATAACAAGTGTCAGCACTAAGAACTATGACAAGTGTCAGCACTAAGAACTATAACAAGTGTCAGCACTAAGAACTATGACAAGTGTCAGCACTAACAACCATAACAAGTGTCAGCACTAACAACCATAACAAGTGTCAGCACTAACAACCATAACAAGTGTCAGAACTAACAACCATAACAAGTGTCAGCACTAACAACCATAACAAGTGTCAGCACTAAGAACTATGACAAGTGTCAGCACTAAGAACTATGACAAGTGTCAGCACTAAGAACTATAACAAGTGTCAGCACTAAGAACTATAACAAGTGTCAGCACTAAGAACTATAACAAGTGTCAGCACTAAGAACTATGACAAGTGTCAGCACTAAGAACTATGACAAGTGTCAGCACTAACAACCATAACAAGTGTCAGCACTAACAACCATAACAAGTGTCAGCACTAAGAACTATAACAAGTGTCAGCACTAAGAACTATAACAAGTGCCAGCACTAACAACCTGACTAATCAAAGTGTCAGTCAATCAGAGGGTGGGAGGTACAAGAGGGAAAGTGTGTAGAAAGCTGAGTTAACTCTGGTAAAGTGTTTAGAAAACCATTTAGAGATCAGAGTATACTAGTGTCAGCGAGGGAGTGGTGTGCAGGCTCGACACTCCGTCTGGTAATGGTAGTTACTGTATCTCAACACCAGTCACGGTGTGGATCATCACCTTATATATGTACCACAGTAAATGTTTAGTGAGTGTTGGAACACCACACACACACACTGAAGAGGCGGGTCAGCACCTGTGACTCGACCCCTGCAACCACAAATAGGCGATCACACACACAAATATATATTATATTATATATATATATATATATAATATATATATATTATATATATATATATATATATATATATATATAATATATACATATATATATATAGGCAGAAAACAGCAGGTGGTCGACACTCTCACTAAGCTCCAGGTTTGCTAACTTTCTAAGTGTCTGGTTCACCCTGGAGCCAGACTATGTTTATAACCCCCTTCCCCCCCGCTCCCCGCCCCCCGCCCCCGCCCCCCCCGCCGCCCCCCCTACAACACTCACCTTTAGAGTGATTCATAAATTTTTTTCTTAAATCTCGTCTAATCGCCTTCAAATTTTTACCGCTGGAGGTGTAACTAAAGGAAAGTTATGTGAACACTGACATGAACATGCCACACACAAGTATGGAAAATATATATAATATATATATATATATATATATATATATATATAAAATATATATATATATATATATATATATAATATATATATATATATGTCGTGCTGAATAGGGAGAACTTGCGATCTTGGCTTAAATAACAACGTTCATCTTGCCATATAGGACAAGCTAAAATTTGTGTATGCAATCATTTCCCCAAAATTATTCTGAACTTAACGAAAAAAATACATTTCAATGTGTTTATTTAGTATTAAATTATTGTAAACAAATCTAAAATATATTTAGTTTGGTTAGGCTAAAATAAATTGTTCTTGTTATAATAAGGTTAGGTAAGTTTTCTAAGATTCTTTTGGTGCAAAATTAAAAATTTTTGTATTAACATTAATGAAAAATATATATCTTTAAACGTATAAGAGAAAATTTAAAAAAGGACTTAATTTTAAATGAGTTCTTGCTAATTGACCAGTTTTACATATTCGGCACGACATATATATATATATATATATATATATATATATATATATATATATATATATATATATATATATTATAATATATATATATATTATTTTCCTCTCACTTTTGTGTTTAGTGTGGATAGTTAACTTGGAAACGCCTCTTGTGCTCGGCTTCAAACCTTCAGTACTGATGTACCGATCTTAGAAGAATGTTGAGATAGTTAACAGTGCCTCGATATAACGAGCCTGACTTAAAAAAGGCCTTTATGAAGAGAATTATTATTTTACAGTTCATGGATAAGTATATAACCCGTAGGGGCAATACAACGCCTGGAGAATGGGAATATAACTCCACATCCTTGGAACAAAAGTCGTTCACAACAATACAGAAGACAGTCTGGAGCGTACTAAGAAACACAAATATGAGAGTGGGTCCACAAGGACGACATCCACAGAGGGTTGGATTCCACGAAATCCTTTACAGGGCTATAAAGAGCATCGTACAAGAGGACTGAGAGACACTTCAGGAAACTATCTCTTGGGATCCGAACATTTAAGGTTCCTCATTCTGCAGGAACCGAGGCAAGAGTGTTGTGCGACTAGAACCTTTATCTTTAACGAATGTATTTGTGTATGTATATATACGTACATGTGTTTAGTATATACATAAACACAGTTAATAACTGCGAGTCATTGCTTGATTTTACAGCGATCTCACCTCAGTGTTGGAATACAGCTCTTGTTCCCTTGTCAGTCGCAAGATCCCGGGTTCGATTCCCAAGGTGGGCGAAGTATGGATAAGCTACTTTACACACCTGCTGTCCCTGCCCACCTGGCAGTTAAAAACAGGTACCTGTGTATTAGCCAGCTGTTGTGAGTCGCATCCAGGGAAGACTGTGTCAGACAACTCCAGCAGCGTAAGACAACACTCCAGGTCTCTGTAAGAAACTCCAGTACCTGCTGGAAGTATTCCAGTGTATGGTAGAACGTATACCTGATGCTAACCATGTATATATGTATGTCGTGCCTAATAGGTAATTATTATTATTATTATTATTATAATCAAGGGGGAAGCGCTAAACCCGTAGGATTATACAGCGCCCAGGGGAGGGGGGATGTGGAAGGCATTCAGGCTTAATTCGGGGAACTGGAGCACAATCCAATTCCTTAAATCAAGAGCCCTCACAAAAATCAGGAACCCTTTCCCTGGGGGCCTAAAAGGTAAACTTGCGATTTTGCTTAAATAGAATGCTTTCTTGCCGAATAAGGCAAGCCCAAAATTTTCGTAGGTCATAAAAAGTTTTCTAAGTTCTTTGCTGAAATTACTAATTTTTACAATTTAAAATAAGTGAAAAAATATATATCTTTAATATATACGAAAATTTTTTAGAAAGGACTTAATTTTTAATTTTTTTGATTTAAATTTAACCAATTTTACCTTTTGGCGACACATAATTATATATATATTAATTATATTTATTATATTATAATTATAATTAATTATATATATCTATATATAAATCCTAGCCTCACTTGTTTGCACAGAACTTTCTTATGCCTCAAAAGACGTTGGAAGTTTTAGAATAAAGGGCCCAGAACAAAACTAGCATTGTGGTAGTCTACAAGCCTGGGTGCAATTCCCAGAATTCAGGAACAGCTGTTAAAAAATTGCCCTGCTGGGAAAAACTTCCGCTCCCGCACCCAACATTTGCTCCCGGGGGGGTTTCAACTTAGGGACCTAAATGGGGAATATAGCAAATAATATGTGCAGAAAAAACACCAGGGGGGCACTCTGATGAAAACCACACTCACACAGCTTTTAAATTCGCACAAAATTCAATTTAAACCACAAATAAAAGAGCCTACTAGATGGGGAATACACTAGACCCCATATTCCCTACAATGATGATTGATAAGAAAGTCACCCAAACAAAAAAAAATACCAGACACAAAAATAATTGAGGTTAGACATGTATCGGGAGCCCCCCACCCAATAATAGACAGTCAGAGGGGCATTCACCAATTCAACTTCAATAACAAAAACATAAATGGGCAAGTAAACCAAGTCCCAACCCATAAAGTGGGGAAAATATACTAAGCAACAAGACCCAAATTATCCCAGAAAGATTAACTCGGTGGCACTGATGTAGCAAAGGGGATTCCCCTAAGAAAAAGGAGGGTAGATGTAAAATAGAAAAAGACAGGCGCCCCTTTACAGGCGACGGAAAAGAAAACAGAGCGGTAAAAGGGCAATATATCTGAAACCAGGGGACATGGTCAGAGAAAAAGCAAGCATCGAAATTTAAACTAAAAATCCCTTTTGGAGTCAGGAATCGCGGGAAGAACTAAAAGCCCTAAATGAAATCGAAAGAAACCCAAAGTATTTCTTCTCCTATGCCAAATCAAAATCGAGAACAACGTCCAGTATTGGGCCCCTACTTAAACAAGATGGGTCCTACACAGATGACAGCAAGGAAATGAGTGAGCTACTCAAGTCCCAATATGACTCAGTTTTTAGCAAGCCGCTAACCAGACTGAGAGTCGAGATCAAAATGAATTTTTTTATGAGAGAGCCACAAAATTTGATTAACACAAGCCTATCCGATGTTATCCTGACGCCAAATGACTTCGAACAGGCGATAAATGACATGCCCATGCACTCTGCCCCAGGGCCAGACTCATGGAACTCTGTGTTCATCAAGAACTGCAAGAAGCCCCTATCACGAGCCTTTTCCATCCTATGGAGAGGGAGCATGGACACGGGGGTCGTCCCACAGTTACTAAAAACAACAGACATAGCCCCACTCCACAAAGGGGGCAGTAAAGCAACAGCAAAGAACTACAGCCAATAGCACTAACATCCCATATCATAAAAATCTTTGAAAGGGTCCTAAGAAGCAAGATCACCACGCATCTAGAAACCCATCAGTTACACAACCCAGGGCAACATGGGTTTAGAACAGGTCGCTCCTGTCTGTCTCAACTATTGGACCACTACGACAAGGTCCTAAATGCACTAGAAGACAAAAAGAATGCAGATGTAATATATACAGACTTTGCAAAAGCCTTCGACAAGTGTGACCATGGCGTAATAGCGCACAAAATGCGTGCTAAAGGAATAACAGGAAAAGTCGGTCGATGTATCTATAATTTCCTCACTAACAGAACACAGAGAGTAGTCGTCAACAGAGTAAAGTCCGAGGCAGCTACGGTGAAAAGCTCTGTTCCACAAGGCACAGTACTCGCTCCCATCTTGTTCCTCATCCTTTATTCGACATAGAAAGGATTTCACCCACAGACGTGTCTTCCTTTTGCGATGAACCCGAATCTGCATGACATGTTTCCATTGCAACACTGCAACTCCAGGCAGACTTAAAACCAATTTTTCGTGGGCTGCAGAAAACAAATGAAGTTCAACGATGAAAATTTCAATTCCCAGATATGGTAAAATGGGGAAAAATTTAATCGCATCAGAGTACAAAACAAATTCGGGCCCAAAATAGAGCGAAAACCAACGCAAAGCCGGGGGTGCATTCGGGGTTCCCCTTAAAGGCCCAAAAAATTGTAAAAATCGCTCTGCAGAAAATGACGGGATGGATAAGGGAAACCTTCAAAACTAGGGGGCCAACCCCATGATGACCTCTTGGGTCTTGTTCTTCTGGGTGGAAATTGCTGCACACTAACAGCCCTTTAAGGGGGTGAAATTGCGACCTAAAAATGTAAAAGGAACTTTCCGGCGCGCATAACGGAGAAAAAACCCTCAATTTGGGAGCGCTTGGGGTTCCCTAAACCTGTTTTCCCCTGGAACGCAGGGGGGAGATTACATTTAATACACGGGAAAAATCAGGGGACTTACCGAACTTGCACACGAAAATCCCATTACAAAGAAAAAGAGGGGCAGACGATGCACCACCCCCCCAATGAAAAGCAGGGGTTGTCATAGCCTTAAGAGACATCAAAAATGGGGGGCCCCCACTGTTCAATGCTCCCAGAACATAAGGGGGATTACCAAAAACCCCCTGGCAGTCTTCAAGCGGGCACGGGAAAAGACCTAAAGTCTTCCGGATCACCCCGGGGCGTAGCTGTATTTTGGTTTGCGTGCAGCCGCAGCAACAGCTGGTTGCCCGGGTGATCCACCAGGGCCGGGTCTCAGCCCGGGCCGCGGGGGCTTTTTCCCCCCGGAACCTTCTAAGGTATCCAGGTAACGTTACCCCCTGTCCCACCCCCCTTTTCCCTCACCCTTCCCCGTCCCTTTTTCCCCCTCATCTCCCTTCCCTCCCTCCCTGATTTTATCAATCCACATTTCCATCAACGCTCTTTTTCCACTTTTTTGTTGAACCAACGAGGTGTTCCCTGCGTTGTAATTGAACTGGTTAGTGCACGGTCCCGTGTGCGCAGAGCCGCACCGTTAATTACCCAATTAAGTACTAGCTCCTGGCCCCACCTCTACGCCCACCAATTTCACTATATTTAAATTCGACAGGCATTCAGCGGTGGTATTAAATGAAGTGATTTAAAAATGTTTTGGGGCGGGGTCCTTTGGTATTTATATACTGGAGTTCCCCCTCACCTTCCTGGGCCCCAAATTTGATTACCCCCTTCCCCCAAGAGCTTCAAAACCCAAAGGGCCCAAAATAATAATAAGAAGAAGAAATGAATAAAGGAAAAGGGGTACAAAAGAGGTGTAAAAATTTAGGGGAATAAGTTTGTTGAGTAACGGTTTAAAGTGTTGGTAGAGTTATTATTGAAAAGAGAAAAGACAGAGGCAGTAAAGTTGAACAAGGAGGCTTTAGGAAGAGTGGGGGATGTAGACGAATTTAAATGAAACAATAGGTAAATGTATATAGATGGGGTTAAAGAGGTTTCGGGGTTTTTGTGGTTTTGGGGAAAAGGCGTAGCAGGGTGGATGGGGGGCCCCAATGTGGCAGTGTTGAAGTGTAGGGTGTGGGAGGTAGGTTACTGAAACGTGAAGGTTTTTACAGTATAGTGAGCTCAATTTAAAGGGTATTAGGAGAGGGGGAGTTTTATTTTCCAGTAAAAGTGGCCCTTTAGACAAGGAGTGTGATGTCACAGGTTTTGTTTAATATATTTTAAATGGGTTACCTGACTTCCCTTCACCAAAGGAGGCGTGTCTCAACTACAAACAAGAACTTACTTCAGCGGACGGCAGAGCTCAATATCACACAGAATTTACCTTCACCGGGACGGGGGTTTTCAACTACAACCAAGACTACCTTCAGCCAGGACGGACAGTATCTCCCTACAAACAAGAATTCCCTTTTCACCCAGGAGGACGTATCTCAACTTAAACACAGAACTACCTTCACCCGGGAGGGACAGTGTCAAAACATCGCACAAAAATTTTACCTTCAGCAGGCGGACGTGTTCAACTATCAACAAAAAAACTTCCCTTCAGCCAGGAGGACATGTCTCAACTATCAGCAAAAGAACTTACCTTCAGCCGGAGGAAGTGTCTAAAACTTAAACAAGAATTCCTTAGCCGGGCGGACGTGTTAAATTCAGCACAGAACTTACCTTCAGCCAGGAGGACAGTGTCCAATATCACAAAAACAAACCCTTAGCCAGGAGGGACAGTGTCCAACTAAAACAAAAAAAAACTTCCCTCAGCCGGGACGGACGTGTCTCAATATAACACAAGAATTTACCTTCACCCAGGGGGACAGTGTCTAACTACAACACAAGAACAAACCCTTTCGCGGACGGCAGTGTTCAATATCAAACAAGAATAACCTTCCCAGGAGGACAGTGTCTCAACTATCAACACAAGAACTAACCTTCAGCAGGAGGGACGGTTCAATATCAACACAAAAAACTAACTTCAGCGGGCGGACAGTTCTCAATATCAACACAAAATTTTTCCTTCCCAGGACGGCGTTCCAATATCAACCAAGACTTACCTTCACCCAGGGGACGGCCCCAACATAAACCAAAATTTACCTTCAGCCAGGACGGACAGGTCTAAATATCAACAAAAGCACGCAGCACTGCAGCTTCCCCGCACATTTTCCACAACACCCAGCTTTTGTTCCGGATTTGGGTTTAAAAACATTCTCCTTTGCCGACATTTTCCCTTTCGTCTATATTAGTTGCTGCCTTCACTACAATTTTACTTCACTTTTTATATATATTTTTCTTCACTCTTCTCATGTTTTTTTTTTAATTTCTTTATGCTCTCTTTCTCCATTTTTTCTAAAATTATCTTTTATTTTTAAATTCTTATTTATCACGTAAATTTTTTATCATTCGATTTTTTTTCATTATTTTTAATTTTTTGCTTTTATTTTCCAAATTTGGGTTAAAAATTCCTAATAAATCGAAAAACTTCCAAAAATGAAAAATTTCTTTTTTAAAAAGGATTGGCCCGGAAACCAGGGAAAAGGGCCCGTCAGATGAAAAAACCCCCAACAGCGGGTCATCATCTAAGATTCCCCAAACCAAAAAGACCTACAGGAGGGGAAGGTGCCAGAGCAGCTAACCCCCGCGCCTTCCCCCTACCCCCCCCCCTGGGAGGGGAAAATGGCAGCCAGAGGCCCAGCCTCTCCCTACGAGCCCCCGGGGAGGGGAGGGTGGGGGGAGGGCTGGGGACCCTTGGCCAGAAGATGAGGAGGTCTTGTACCCCCCTCAGTGGGGAATAGGGTTTGAACCCCATGAAGGGGAAGAGTCACGGCCGGGGGCACCCTTTTTGGGAAAAATCGGACCGGGAAATACCCGCCAATCAACAACAAAAAAGTACGTTTTAAAGTAAATACAGTAATAATGTATAATACAGATTGTCATTATAATACAGTAATAAAAGTATAATACAGTACTGATCGTGATAAAACAGTAATAAGTATAATACAGTATGTTTGTGTATAATACAGAATAATGTATAATACAGTACTGTGTGTTAAAACATAATAATGTTAATACAGTTTTTCTGTCGGTATAATACGTAATAATGTATAATACTAGATCGTGTATAATACAGTAATAATGTTAATACAGTATGTCGGTATAATACTAAAAAGTATAAATACAGTATGATCGTGTTTTACATAATAAGTATAACAGTATTGATGTGTATAATACAGTAAAATTATAATACAGTATTTATCGTGTATTACAAAAAAAGTTTTAAACAGTATTATGTGTAATCAGTAATAAAGTATAATACAGTATTGATCATATTTAAAAATAGTAGTTATGTTAATACAAAATGTTCATGTATAAACATAAAAATGTATAATCTTTAAAAATTATAATACAGTAATAATGTATAATACAAACTGTCATGAAAAAAACGTAAAATGATAATACAGTAATAATGTTAAAAAAACGTATGTATAAAAACAGTAAAAATGTAAATACAATAGATATGAAAAAACCGTAATAATGTGAATACAGTAATAAAAGTATAAAACTTTAACGTGTAAATACATAATGTTTAAAAACAATACTGTCATGTATAAAACAGTAAAAATTATAATACAGTAATAATGATAAAACAGAATAATGATAAAACAGTAATAAGTATAAACAATAAAATGATAATACAGTAATAAGTTAATAAAATACTGATCATGTAAAATACGAATTTTTTAAAAAGTAAAATGTATATACGTAAAAATGTTTAAATAAATACTGATCATGTTAAAAACAAAAAATGTATAAAACAGTAAAGTTAAAATAGTATTGAACATGTAAATACAGTAATAAAGTAAAACAAAATTTTTTCATGTTAAACAGTAAAATGTTAAAAAAGTAAAAATGATAAAACAGTACGATCATGAATAATCGAATAATGTTAATACAGTATTTATGTGTATAATAGAGTAATAAAGTATAAAACTAATATGTAAAACAGTATTGATCGTGTTTTACCGTAATAATGTAAATACAGTACTGATCTGAAAAATACGTATAAGTATAATACAGTATTGATCATGTTATTACAGTAATAAGGAAAAAACATAGATCATGTATAATACGTAATAATGTATAATACAGTAAAAAATGTATAATACAGTACTGATCATGATAAAAGTAATATGTATAATACAGTATTTATCGTGTATAAAAAGTATTTTAAAGTTTTAAAACATAAAAAATGTATAAAACAGTATTGTCTGTATAAAAGTGTAATGTATAATACAGTTTGATCATGAAAAAAAGTAATAATGTATAATAAGTATAATGTATAATAAGTAATAATGAAATACTAAAATGATTTTCAGTAATAAGAATAAACAGTAAAAATTATAATACAATATGAAAAGTATAAAACAGTAATAATGTAAATTTCAGTCATCATGTATAATACAGTAAAAATGTTAAAACAATACTGACATGTTTAAACGTAAAAATTATAAACGTAATAATGTATAATACATATGATATGTAAAACGTAATAATGTTAAGACGTAATAAAGTATAATACAGTAATAATGATAATCAATAGTCAGTTAAAACAGTAAAAATGTTAAACAGTAAAATGTTAATACGTAATAATGATAATACAGAAAAATGATAATACAATACTGATATGTAAATACGTAATAAGTAAATACAATACTGATCTGTATAAAACAGTAATAATGTATAAAACATAATAAAGTATAATCATACTGTCATGTTAATACAGTAAAAGGATAAAAAGTATTGATCGTGATAATAAAAAAGTTAATACAGTAATAATGAAAACAGATTTATCGTGTATAATACAGTAATAAAGTATAAAACAGTATATCATGTATAAACAGTAAAAATGTTAATACAGTAATAATGTATAATCAGTAATAAGTATAAAACAGTAATAAAGTATAAAACAGTTTAAAAAATGTATAAACAATCTGACATGTATAATACAGTAATAATTAAATACGTACTGATTGTATAATACAGTAAATGTATATACAATACTGATCTGTTAAAACAGTTTAAAAAGTATAATAAGTAATAATTATAATACAGTATGAAATCATGTATAATACAGAATAAGATAATCAGTAATAAAGTATAATCAATATTGATCATGTATAATACGTAATAATGTATAAACCGTAAAAAGTTAAATACAGTACTGATCATTATAATACATAAAATGTATAATACAGTAATAATGTAAATAAATAAGACTGTTAATACAGAAAAGTTAATCCGTAATAATGTATAATACTACGATCAGTATAATACAGTAATAAGTATAATACAGTAATAAAGTAAAATACGTAATAATGTATAATACGTAAAAAGGAAATACAGTAATAATGTATAATACAGAAAAATGATAATACAAAATATATGATAATCGTAAAAATGTAAATACGTATGATCATGTATAAAAACAGTAATAATGTATAAAACAATTGATATGTATAAAAACAGTAATAATGTATAAAACAGTAATAATGTATAATACAGTACTGATATGTTAATTCAGTAAAAATGTATAAACGTAAAATGTATAATACTAATTTGTATTTTACAAACTGATATGTTAATACGAAAAAATGAAATACATAATTGTATAATACAGTAGATCAGTTAATACAGTATAAAGTTAATACAGTAAAATGTTTACAGAATAATGATAATACAATACTGATCTGTATAATCAGTAATAAGTTAATAAAAACGTCATGTATAATACGTAATAATGTATAATACAGTAATAAAGTATAATACAGTAAAATTATATACAGTAATAAGTAAATACGTTAAATGTATAATTAAATATGATTTATAAACAGTAATAATGTTAATACAATACTGATATGATAAAAACAGAAAAGTTAAACATAATAATGTAAATACAGTACTATCATGTATAATACATAATAATGTATAATACAGTAATAATGTAAATACGTAATAAAGTATAATACAGTATAAAGTATAATACAGAATAATGATAATCAGTACTGTATGTATATTTCAGTAATAATGTTAATAAAGTACGATCAGTATAATACAGTAATAAAGTATAAAACAGATGATCTGTAAATACATAATAATGTAAATACAGATGATATGTATAATACAAAAATAATGATAAAACAGTACTTATCAAAATTAAACGAATAAGTATAATCTATTGACTGTTTTTTTCGTAATAATGTAAATACAGTATGATCTGTATAATACATAATAATGTTTTTACAGTTCTGATCATGTATAAACAGTAAAAATGTAAATCAGTATTGATCAGTATAAAACATACGTAAGTTTAAAAACGTAGAAAGTTTAAGTAATAGTAAATACAGTATTGATATTTAATAAGACTGATAAAAAATTTTAATACAGTATGTCATGTAAAATACAGTAATAATGTATAATACAGTAATAATGTATATAAATACTGTCATGTATAACAGTAATAATGTATAATACAGTACTGATCATGTATAATACAGTAATAATGTATAATACAGTACTGATCATGTATAATACAGTAATAATGTATAATACAGTACTGATCATGTATAATACAGTAATAATGTATAATACAGTACTGATCATGTATAATACGTAAAAATGATAAAACGTATTGATCATGTATAATACAGTATGTAATTATAACAGTACTGATATGTAAATACGTATAAGTATAATACTAAAAAATGTATTACAATACGTCATGTATAATACAGTAATAATGTATAAACATAAGATCAGTATAATACAGTAATAATGTATAATCGTTTGGATAATACAGTAATAATGTTAATACAGTACTGATCATGTATAACGTAATAATGAAAAATACAGTACTGTCATTTTTAATACAGTAATAATGTATAATACAATAGTGATCATATACACAACCTCGGTATTAATCACAAATATACACTTACTCTGGAACAGGTTAATGTGTATGTATACTGGGAGGTGTATATCAATTTGTATACATTAGGTATAATGTTTATTTCCAGATTCTTGACAGGTTATGAACAGGTTTAAGTATCCTTAATAACCCTTTGAGTAATTTGTTGGTCTTAAAACCCCGTTTAACCCGTCAAACCAAAAGTGTATTTCAATAAAGTGTAAAAACAAATGTGTATATATACCAAAAGTGTAATAGCCCCGTAAGGGATTTATATATATTATATATATATATATATATATATATATATATATATATAAATTTTATATATAATATATATATATCAGAAAAACTTTTTAGAAAGATAAAATGTTGTATGTTAAGGTCAGTCAGTAGATGAGTTCCCCACTGGATTATTCTCAACCCCAGCTGGGGGTGCTGTGGCACTGTCTAGCATGTGGCACTGGCTAGAGTGTGGCTCTGTATAACAGTGTGGCACTGTGCTAGCAGTGTGGAGTGTATACGTGTGGGACTGTCCCAAGTGGGCATGTACTAGAGGTGGGCTGTACACGGTGGCACGTATACATTGTGGCACTGTATCAGTGTGGCATGTATAGCAGTGGCTCGTACTAAAAGTGTGGACTGTGTAGCGTGTGGCACTGTCTACGTGTGGCAGCACCCCGTTTGCAGTGTGTCAGTGTGGCATGTAAGCAGTGTGGGGGTGTACTAGCTGAGGGACTGTTTTGCGGTGGCAGTGTACTAGTGTGGCCTGTACTAGCATGTGGACTTACTACAGTGTGCCCCGTACTAGCAGTGTGGGGCTGTACTAGCATGTGGCCTGTCAGCGGTGGGGCCCGTTAGCTTGGCACTGTAATAGCGTGTGGCAGTGTATGGGGCATTCTGCAGTGGGCTCGTACTAGCAGGTGGCATATACTGGCAGTGTATTTTGTGGCACTGTACAGCATGTGGGCTGTTGCAGTGTGGCGCGTAAAGCAGGTGGCACTGTACTAGCAGTGTGGCAGTTTTTCTAGCAGGTGGCACGTGCTAGCGTGTGGCGCGTACTAGCGTGTGGCACTGTACTAGCGGGCCCGGTGGCACTGGACTACCGTGTGGCTCGTAAACAGTGTGGCACTATACTTTCAGTGTACCATGTGGAGTACTAACTGTGGCACTTATAAGGGTGCCCGTCACGGTGGGGCTTACTAGCTGTGGCCTGTTAGCAGTGTGGGCCCGTACTAGCATGGGCCCCCACTGTACTAGCAGTGTGGACTGTATAGTGTGGCACGATAGCAGTGTGGTCTTCTAGCTGTGGCCTATACTGGAGGTTTACAATGGGGGCACGTACTAGCAGTGTGGCATGTCTAGCGGTGCCCCTGTACTACATGTGGCGCTGTAAACCCGTGTGGCATGTACACGTGTGGCAGTGTACTAGGTGGCACTGTACTAGAGTGTGGCTCTTACTAGCATGTGGCCTGAAGCAGTTGGCAGTGTACCAATGGGCACTGTCTTCAGTGTAGCTCTGTACTACAGGTGGCACCATATGGGCAGTGTCCACGTGGGATTGTACTAACATTTGGCATTTAGCAGGGGGGCCCCGTACTCATGGGCCCTGAATAGCCCCTGTGGACTGTACTACGTGAGGCTGTATAGCAGTTTGGGCCCGTACTAGCTGTGGGAGTGTACTAGTGTGGCACTGTAACAGTGTGGCTCTAACTAGCAGTGTGGCCTATTGGCAGTGTACCAGTGTGGGCTGTACTAGCATGTGGGGAGTATACGTGTCCACTGTACTACGTGTGGCCCCGTCTAGCAGTGTGGCACGTACTGCAGTTGGGAGGTACTGTTTGGGCCACTGTACAGCAGTGTGGCTCTGTTGCAGTGGGCACATACGGCGGGACAGTGTGGCACTGTAATAGCAGTGTGACGCTTACTAGCAGTGTGGCACTGCCCCCGTGTTGCAGTGTGTCGCGTGGCCTTATAGCAGTGTGGGGGGCGTATAGCGTGTGGCTTGTACGCAGTGGCAGTTTTGTGTGGACTGTGCTGCAGTGTGGCTCTGTACTAGCAGTGTGGACTTACTGGAGGTTTTCATGTGGCACTGTATAGCAGTGGCGCTGTCTAGCGTGTGGGACTGCCCAGTGTGGGTTGTACCGTGTGGGACTGTCCCGCTGTGGGTACTGTAATGTGTGGATTGTACCATTCTGGCCTGTACCATGTGGCGCTCTATAGCATGTGGCATTGTACCCGTGTGGCACTGTACCAGTGGGCAAGACTAGCAGTGCGGTACTGTGCTAGCCTGTGGATTAATAGCAATTTTGGGACTGTTCCGTGTGGCACTGACAACATGTGGCACTGTAAATACCGGGCACTGTACTAGCAATTGGCATGTACTACAATTGGCACGTGCAGTGTGGCACGTACTCCAGTTGGTACTGTATTACCGTAGGATGTTTCCGTGTGCACTGTATACCTGTGGCACTGTAGTAAAAAGTGTGGGATTGACTAAAGGTGGGACTGTACCACCAGTGTGGGATGTATTACCATGTGACCGTATCCATTTTTGCCTGGTTTCTACAGTGTGGGCCCGTACTACCAGTTGACACGTTTTACCCGTGTGGGAAATTTTACCGTGTGGCCTGACTACCCGTGTGACACTGTATTTCCCGTGTGGCCTGTTACCAGGTGGCACAGTACTATAGTGTGGCACTGTATACCCTGTGGGGCCCTGTATACCCGTGTGGCACGTTACCAGGTGGCACTGTATATCATGTGGCACTGATAAGGGAATTATTGCCAGTGTGGCCGTATTTCCAGTGTGGACTGTATTACCGTTTTGGCATTGTATTATCAGTGTGCACTGTATTTCCTGTGACCTGTTTACCAGTGGGCTCTTATACCAGTTGGCCTGTTATCAGTGTGGCCTGTTCAGTGGGCATGTCCCCCGGTGGCATGCTACCGTGTGGCACTGTAACAGTGTGGCACTGCACACCCGTGCGGCCTCTATTACCGTGCGTCACTGTTTCTACCGTGTAGCACTGTCCATTGGG
>NC_069413.1:22173733-22178733 GCF_026875155.1 Cherax quadricarinatus
ATATACACCTCTCAGTTATATATACTGAGTATACACCTCTCAGTGTATATACACTGAGGGTATACACCTCTCAGTGTATATACACTGAGATATAACCTCTCAGTGTATAACACTGAGAATATACACCTCTCAGTGTATATACACTGAGATATACACCTCTCAGTGCATATTCACTGACATATACACCTCTCAGTGTATATACACTTTGATACACCTCTCAGTGTATATATACTGAGATATACACCTCTCAGTGTATATACACTGAGATATACACCTCTCAGTGTATATATACTGAGATATACACCTCTCAGTGTATATACACTGAGATTTTACACTCTCAGTGTATATCACTGGGATACACCTCTCAGTGTATATACACTGACATATACACCTCTCAGTGTATATACACTGGGATACACCTCTCAGTGTATATATACTGAGATATACACCTCTCAGTGTATATAAAACTGAGATGTACACCTCTCAGTGTAAACACTGGGATACAAACCCCTCAGTGTATATATACTGAGATATACACCTCTCAGTTATATACACTGAGATATACACCTCTCAGTGTATATACACTGGGATACACCTCTCAGTGTATATATACTGAGATATACACCTCTCAGTGTATATACACTGAGATATACACCCACTCAATGTTGTATACATGGGATACACCTCTTAGTGTATATATACTGAGATATACACCTCTCAGTGTTTATACACTGAGATATACACCTCTCGTGTATATATACTGAGATATTTCACCTCTAGTGTATAAAGTACTGATTATATGCACCTCAGTGTATATATACTGAGTATATACACCTCTCGTGTATATATACTGAGATATACACCTCTCAGGTATATATACTGAGATGTACACCTCTCAGTGGGTTTTACACTGCGATACACCTCTCAGTGCATATACACTGAGATATACACCTCTCAGTGTATATAACTGGGATAAACTGGGATACACCTCTCCCGTGCATATACACTGAGATATACACTCTCAGTGTATATACACTGGGATAAACTGGGATACACCTCTCAGTGCATATACACTGAGATATACACCTCTCAGTGTATATATACTGAGATTTTACAACCTCTCAGTTATATACACTGAGATTTTACACCCTCTCAGTGTATATATACTGAGATATACACCTCTCAGTTATATACACTGCATATACACCTTCATTTTATATATACTGGATATACACCTCTCAGTGTATATATATGTATATACAACTTTTCAGTGTATATATACTGATATTTACACCTCTCAGTGTATATACATGAAATATACACCTTCAGTGTATATATACAAAGATATACACCTTCTCAGTGTATATATACTGAGATATACACCTCTCGTGTATATATACTGATATATTACACCTCTCAGTGTATATATACTGATATATACACCTTTCAGTGTATATATACTGATATATAAAACCCTCTCAGGTTATATACACTGAAATATACACCTCTCAGTGTATATATACTGAGATATACACCCCCTCATGTATTTTAACTGATATATACACCTCTCAGTGCATATACTCTGAGATATACACCTTCAGTGTATATACACTGAGATATACACCTCTCAGTGTATATACAGCTAGATATACACCTCTCGTGTATATACACTGCGATATTAAATCTCTTTAGGGTATATATTGAGATTTTACACCTCTCGGGTTATACATTGAGATTATACACCTCTCAGTGTATATACACTGACATATACACCTCTCAGTGTATATACACTGCCATATACACCACTCAGTGTATATACACTGATATATACACCTCTCAGTGTATATACACTGACATATACACCTCTCAGTGTATATACACTGACATATACACCACTCAGTGTATATACACTGAGATATACACCTCTCAGTGTATATGCACTGAGATATAAACCTCTAAGTGTATGTTCACTAAGATATACACCTCTCAGTGCATATGCACTGTGATATACACCTCTCAGTGTATATAAACTGAGATATACACTTCTCAGTGTATATACTCTGAGATATACACTGTTATACAGCCACATCAGGAGGAAAACAACAGTCAAGGACCAGGTAATCAAGCTAAGGAAGGAAGGAGGAGAGACAACAAGAAATGCCTGTGAAGTATGTGAGGAACTCAACAAGAGATTCAAAGAAGTGTTCACAGAGGAGACAGAAGGGGCTCCAGAAAGACGGAGAGGTGAGGTACACCACCATGTGCTGGACACAGTGCACACAACCGAGGAAGAAGTGAAGAGGCTTCTGAGTGAGCTAGATACCTCAAAGGCAATGGGGCCAGATAACATCTCTCCATGGGCCCTGAGAGAGGGAGCAGAGGCGCTATGTGTACCCCTAACAACAATATTCAATACATCTATCGAAACAGGGAGATTGCCTGAGGCATGGAAGACAGCAAATGTAGTCCCAATCTTTAAAAAAGGAGACAGACATGAAGCATTAAACTACAGACCAGTGTCACTGACATGTATAGTATGCAAAGTCATGGAGAAGATTATCAGGAGAAGAGTGGTGGAACACCTAGAAAGGAATGATCTCATCAACAGCAGCCAACATGGTTTCAGGGATGGGAAATCCTGTGTCACAAACCTACTGGAGTTCTATGACACAGTTCCACACAAGAGATTGGTGCAAAAACTGGAGGACCAGGCAGAGATAACAGGAAAGGCACTACAATGGATCAGGGAATACTTGTCAGGAAGACAGCAGCGAGTCATGGTACGTGGCGAGGTGTCAGAGTGGGCGCCTGCGACCAGCGGGGTCCCACAGGGGTCAGTCCTAGGACCAGTGCTGTTTCTCGAATTTGTGTACGACATGACCGAAGGAATAGACTCCGAAGGGTCCCTGTTTGAAGATGATGTGAAGTTGATGAGAAGAATTCATTCGATCGAAGACCAGGCAGAACTACAAAGGGATCTGGACAGGCTGCAGACCTGGTCCAGCAATTGGCTCCTGGAGTTCAACCCCACAAAGTGCTAAGTCATGAAGATTGGGGAAGGGCAAAGAAGACCGCAAACGGAATACAGTCTAGGGGGCCAGAGACTGCAAACTTCACTTAAAGAAAAAGACCTTGGGGTGAGTATAACACCAGGCACATCTGAGGCACACACATCAACCAAATAACTGCTGCAACATATGGGCGCCTAGCAAATCTCAGAACAGCATTCCGACATCTTAATAAGGAATCATTCAGGACCCTGTACACCGTGTACGTTAGGCCCATATTGGAGTATGCGGCACCAGTTTGGAACCCACACCTAGCCAAGCACGTAAAGAAACTAGAGAAAGTGCATAGGTTTGCAACAAGACTAGTCCCAGAGCTAAGGGGTATGTCCTACGAGGAGAGGTTAAGGGAAATCGACCTGACGACACTGGAGGACAGGAGAGATAGGGGGATATGATAACGACATACAAAATACTAAGAGGAATTGACAAGGTGGACAAAGACAGGATGTTCCAGAGACAGGACACAGCAGCAAGGGGACACAGTTGGAAGTTGAAGACTCAGATGAAGCACAGGGATGTTAGGAAGTATTTCTTCAGCCACAGAGTAGTCATTAAGTGGAATAGTTTGGGAAGCGATGTAGAGGAGGCAGGATCCATACATAGCTTTAAGCAGAGGTATGATAAAGCTCATGGTTCAGGGAGAGTGACCTAGTAGCGACCAGTGAAGAGGCGGGGCCAGGAGCTAGGACTCAACCCCTGCAACCTCAACTAGGTGAGCACACACACACACACACATACCATAGACGAGATTGCAGGAAGGGACTACACAGTTGGTACAATTCAGTCAGGGGAACATAAGGTAGTCATTGGAGTGATGTATAACCCACCACAGAACTACAGGAGGCCAAGAGAGGAATATGAAGAGAACAACAGAGCGATGGTGGACACACTGGCTGAGGTGGCAAGAAGAGCTCGCTTAAGCATTGTAAAGTTACTGGTTATGGGCGATTTCAACCACAGAGAGATCGACTGGGGAACCCTGGATCTTCATGGGGGTCCCGAAACATGGAGAGCCAAGATGATGGATGTGGTGCTGGAAAACCTCATGCATCAACATGTTAGAGACACTACCATAGAGGGAGAGAGAGGATGGATGAACCAGCAAGACTGGACCTTGTGTTCACCCTGAGCAGTTCAGACATTGAGGACATCACATATGAGAGGCCTCCTGGAGCTAGTGACCACGTGATATTGAGTTTTGATTACATAGTAGAGCTGCAAGTAGAGAGGGTAACATGAGTCGATTGGGAAAAGCCAAACTATAAAAGGGAGGACTACACAGGTATGAGGAACTTCCTGCAGGAGGTTCAGAGGGACAGAGAAATGGTAGGAAAGTCAGAAAACGATATGATGAAATATGTAACAACAAAATGCAAGGAGGCAGAGGAAAGGTTTGTTCCAAAGGGCAACAGAAATAATGGGAAGACCAAAGTAAGTCTGGTTTACCCGAAGGTGTAGGGAGGCAAAAACTAAATGCATTAGAGAGTGGAAGAGGTACAGAAGGCAAAGGGCCCAGGAAAATAAAGAGATCCGTCGAAGAGCCAGAAACGAGTATGCACAGATAAGGAGGGAGGCCCAGCGACAGTATGAAAACGACATAGTATCAAAAGTCAAGTCTGACCCGAAACTGCTGTACAGCCACATTAGGAGAAAGACAACAGTCAAAGACCAGGTGATCAGGCTGAGGAAAGAAGGTGGGGAACTCACCAGAAACGATCAAGAGGTATACGAGGAACTCAACAAGCAATTTAAGGAAGTATTCACAGTGGAGACAGGAAGGACTCTGGGAAGACAGGACAGAGGGGGACACCAACAGGGAATATACCAACAAGTGCTGGATGACATACACACAACTGAGGAAGAGGTGCAGAAGCTGCTAAGTGACCTTGATACCTCAAACGCAATGGGACCGGACAACATCTCCCCGTGGGT
>NC_069413.1:22183733-22191233 GCF_026875155.1 Cherax quadricarinatus
AAGGTGGACAAAGACAGGATGTTCCAGAGACTGGACACAGTAACAAGGGGACACAGTTGGAAGTTGAAGACACAGATGAATCACAGGGATGTTAGGAAGTATTTCTTCAGCCACAGAGTAGTCAGGAAGTGGAATAGTTTGGGAAGCAATGTAGTGGAGGCAGGATCTATACATAGCTTTAAGCAGAGGTATGATAAAGCTCATGGTTCAGGGAGAGTGACCTAGTAGCGACCAGTGAAGAGGCCGGGCCAGGAGCTTGGACTCGACCCCTGCAACCTCAACTAGGTGAGTATAACTAGGTGAGTACACACACACACACACACACACACACACACAGCAGTTGTATACACGGCTGAGCAATTAAACACACGGTGTTGTATTGACAACTGATCCCAACACAAGAGTAAGTCTCTTTAAACACATGTTTAAGGAGATAGGATAAGGATAGGACATGTACAGGACATGTCCAGGGAACGTACAGGACCCGTTTGTTGTATCCTCTGAAAAAGGACTCAATAAATATTATGTATATATTGCTTTTTCGTCTAATATTGCTGATATTTTCATTAATAGCTAAAATAAAAACGTTAAGCTTTATTTTATTATTTAACCTATATTATTTAACTTATTTTATTATTTTAACTTATTAGGTTGTGTATGTAGGTAGGATGTAAGAACTGCGCCTCGCATTGTGCTCGTTGACGGAGAGTTGTATTTGCCTTTGTCAATGATACGATCTACCTGCTTGTTTGTTTTGCAGTTGGTGTGAAGCTGGTATAATTAAGCTGGTACCAGTAAACTGGTATCAGTAAGCCAGTACAAGTAAGCTGGTACCAGTTAGATGTACAAATAAGCTAGTACCAGTAAGTTGGTACAAGTAAACTGGTACCAGAAGTTGGCACAAGGAAGCTGGTACTTGTAAGCTGGTACCAGTAAGCTGGTATGAGTAAGCTGGTACGAGTCATCCAATGATATATCTGCCGGCCCTACTTCTCCTTTTCTTTAGTTACTCCTCATATAGGAAACAGCTCCATCTCTGCTCTGTCTGAGAGAACAGTATTCTCCTCAACTTGTGTTATTTAGACTGTTTTTAGTAGAGCATGTCTCCTATGGTGAGCTGGGACATGCAGCTTGTATCTCTGTGCAACTCTGTTCACAGAGCATTATATACACTTGGTGATATTTGACGTTATAAGAGGTTGTGTGTGTTGTGAGACACTATATCTCTGGTCCCGAGTTCAGTTCTTTGCCTACATTTGTTCTGGCATCTATGCAATGAACTTAGTTTCAGTAATAAGAGAGTTTAGTCTTTTTGGGAGGATCTGTTATGGTCATTTTGGTCTTCTTGATTTCTTGCCTAATGCTGTGTAGTTCACTGCTGCTTCCAGCATTATTGCTGTTTGGCAAATGGGTCATCATACTGTTCAAGCAAGCTGTTAGATTGCCTCAATGGTCCAGAAGTTAGCTTATTTAGTCAGTCACGTTCTAAGCTGAGTCAATCCTAGCACATACAGAGCACTTACATAAATACACATGCTTACACACCATTACTCTTGTACTCATGAGTACATCTCATACCAATGTACCAGACGGTACATATTCAGAGCAGTACAGTATCTTGGTCTTCTTGATTCGCCGGTACTCTCCCTGCCCGGGTCTTTTCCAGATGGTGACCCGGCCTTGGCTCCCTGTCTAGGGAGTGTCTGAGACCTAAGTCTCTCATGGGAGGAGGCACAAGTGCCTGCTCATCTTCTGGAACCAACTGTTCCCAGGCCTAGCCCCATTCCCGACCCTCACGGGGCTCGAAGGGAGAAGCCAGGCTCCTGTATGTTGTCAAAAGTGTCCAAAGCACCCAGTGATTATATGTACAGAATAACTATGATAGATAATGTTGCTGAATTATACTCCACGAGTCGTGTAGGACCTTATCTCCATAATTACTGAAACTAAATTAACTATAATTTATACAACCTACACACCTTTGTTATTAAAGATCTCGACTTTCATTTGTTTTTTATTTATTTAGTTGCGATCAAAAAGAAATGTTGAGAAGCCACTTAATTTTATGGAATAAGTGGACTAGAATACACTGAGAGAGACTGTTAGGCAACCAGAAATAGGTTAGATGCTAGAGGGAGGTCAGTAAGTTGATCTAGTGTTCTCTGGGGATATATTCACTTAAGAGATGTCGCATTTTGTAACAGCCTTCATGACCCTTTCAGAACATGTTTATAAGTGGTTGATGAGACGGGAGTAGTGAGGCAGCAATGGTGGGATGACCACGTTTATAAGTGGTTGATGAGACGGGAGTAGTGAGGCAGCAATGGTGGGATGACCCTTTATAAGTGGTTGATGAGACGGGAGTAGTGAGGCAGCAATGGTGGGATGACCATGTTTATAAGTGGTTGATGAGACGGGAGTAGTGAGGCAGCAATGGTGGGATGACCATGTTTATAAGTGGTTGATGAGACGGGAGTAGTGAGGCAGCAATGGTGGGATGACCACGTTTATAAGTGGTTGATGAGACGGGAGTAGTGAGGCAGCAATGGTGGGATGACCACGTTTATAAGTGGTTGATGAGACGGGAGTAGTGAGGCAGCAATGGTGGGATGACCACTGTTATAAGTGGTTGATGAGACGGGAGTAGTGAGGCAGGCAATGGTGGGATGACCACGTTTATAAGTGGTTGATGAGACGGGAGTAGTGAGGCAGCAATGGTGGGATGACCACGTTATAAGTGGTTGATGAGACGGGAGTAGTGAGGCAGCAATGGTGGGATGACCACGTTTATAAGTGGTTGATGAGACGGGAGTAGTGAGGCAGCAATGGTGGGATGACCACGTTTATAAGTGGTTGATGAGACGGGAGTAGTGAGGCAGCAATGGTGGGATGACCACGTTTATAAGTGGTTGATGAGACGGGAGTAGTGAGGCAGCAATGGTGGGATGACCACGTTTATAAGTGGTTGATGAGACGGGAGTAGTGAGGCAGCAATGGTGGGATGACCACGTTTATAAGTGGTTGATGAGACGGGAGTAGTGAGGCAGCAATGGTGGGATGACCAGTTTATAAGTGGTTGATGAGACGGGAGTAGTGAGGCAGCAATGGTGGGATGACCACGTTTATAAGTGGTTGATGAGACGGGAGTAGTGAGGCAGCAATGGTGGGATGACCACGTTTATAAGTGGTTGATGAGACGGGAGTAGTGAGGCAGCAATGGTGGGATGACCATGTTTATAAGTGGTTGATGAGACGGGAGTAGTGAGGCAGCAATGGTGGGATGACCACGTTTATAAGTGGTTGATGAGACGGGAGTAGTGAGGCAGCAATGGTGGGATGACCAGTTTATAAGTGGTTGATGAGACGGGAGTAGTGATGCAGCAATGGTGGGATGACCACGTTTATAAGTGGTTGATGAGACGGGAGTAGTGAGGCAGCAATGGTGGGATGACCACGTTTATAAGTGGTTGATGAGACGGGAGTAGTGAGGCAGCAATGGTGGGATGACCACGTTTATAAGTGGTTGATGAGACGGGAGTAGTGAGGCAGCAATGGTGGGATGACCACGTTTATAAGTGGTTGATGAGACGGGAGTAGTGAGGCAGCAATGGTGGGATGACCACGTTTATAAGTGGTTGATGAGACGGGAGTAGTGAGGCAGCAATGGTGGGATGACCACGTTTATAAGTGGTTGATGAGACGGGAGTAGTGAGGCAGCAATGGTGGGATGACCACGTTTATAAGTGGTTGATGAGACGGGAGTAGTGAGGCAGCAATGGTGGGATGACCACGTTTATAAGTGGTTGATGAGACGGGAGTAGTGAGGCAGCAATGGTGGGATGACCACGTTTATAAGTGGTTGATGAGACGGGAGTAGTGAGGCAGCAATGGTGGGATGACCACGTTTATAAGTGGTTGATGAGACGGGAGTAGTGAGGCAGCAATGGTGGGATGACCACGTTTATAAGTGGTTGATGAGACGGGAGTAGTGAGGCAGCAATGGTGGGATGACCACGTTTATAAGTGGTTGATGAGACGGGAGTAGTGAGGCAGCAATGGTGGGATGACCACGTTTATAAGTGGTTGATGAGACGGGAGTAGTGAGGCAGCAATGGTGGGATGACCACGTTTATAAGTGGTTGATGAGACGGGAGTAGTGAGGCAGCAATGGTGGGATGACCACGTTTATAAGTGGTTGATGAGACGGGAGTAGTGAGGCAGCAATGGTGGGATGACCACGTTTATAAGTGGTTGATGAGACGGGAGTAGTGAGGCAGCAATGGTGGGATGACCACGTTTATAAGTGGTTGATGAGACGGGAGTAGTGAGGCAGCAATGGTGGGATGACCACGTTTATAAGTGGTTGATGAGACGGGAGTAGTGAGGCAGCAATGGTGGGATGACCACGTTTATAAGTGGTTGATGAGACGGGAGTAGTGAGGCAGCAATGGTAGGGATGACCACGTTTATAAGTGGTTGATGAGACGGGAGTAGTGAGGCAGCAATGGTGGGATGACCACGTTTATAAGTGGTTGATGAGACGGGAGTAGTGAGGCAGCAATGGTGGGATGACCACGTTTATAAGTGGTTGATGAGACGGGAGTAGTGAGGCAGCAATGGTGGGATGACCACGTTTATAAGTGGTTGATGAGACGGGAGTAGTGAGGCAGCAATGGTGGGATGACCACGTTTATAAGTGGTTGATGAGACGGGATAGTGAGGCAGCAATGGTGGGATGACCACGTTTATAAGTGGTTGATGAGACGGGAGTAGTGAGGCAGCAATGGTGGGATGACCAGTTTATAAGTGGTTGATGAGACGGGAGTAGTGAGGCAGCAATGGTGGGATGACCATGTTTATAAGTGGTTGATGAGACGGGAGTAGTGAGGCAGCAATGGTGGGATGACCACGTTTATAAGTGGTTGATGAGACGGGAGTAGTGAGGCAGCAATGGTGGGATGACCATGTTTATAAGTGGTTGATGAGACGGGAGTAGTGAGGCAGCAATGGTGGGATGACCACGTTTATAAGTGGTTGATGAGACGGGAGTAGTGAGGCAGCAATGGTGGGATGACCAGTTTATAAAGTGGTTGATGAGACGGGAGTAGTGAGGCAGCAATGGTGGGATGACCACGTTTTATAAGTGGTTGATGAGACGGGAGTAGTGAGGCAGCAATGGTGGGATGACCACGTTTATAAGTGGTTGATGAGACGGGAGTAGTGAGGCAGCAATGGTGGGATGACCACGTTTATAAGTGGTTGATGAGACGGGAGTAGTGAGGCAGCAATGGTGGGATGACCACGTTTATAAGTGGTTGATGAGACGGGAGTAGTGAGGCAGCAATGGTGGGATGACCACGTTTATAAGTGGTTGATGAGACGGGAGTAGTGAGGCAGCAATGGTGGGATGACCACGTTTATAAGTGGTTGATGAGACGGGAGTAGTGAGGCAGCAATGGTGGGATGACCACGTTTATAAGTGGTTGATGAGACGGGAGTAGTGAGGCAGCAATGGTGGGATGACCACGTTTATAAGTGGTTGATGAGACGGGAGTAGTGAGGCAGCAATGGTGGGATGACCACGTTTATAAGTGGTTGATGAGACGGGAGTAGTGAGGCAGCAATGGTGGATGACCACGTTTATAAGTGGTTGATGAGACGGGAGTAGTGAGGCAGCAATGGTGGGATGACCACGTTTATAAGTGGTTGATGAGACGGGAGTAGTGAGGCAGCAATGGTGGGATGACCACGTTTATAAGTGGTTGATGAGACGGGAGTAGTGAGGCAGCAATGGTGGGATGACCACGTTTATAAGTGGTTGATGAGACGGGAGTAGTGAGGCAGCAATGGTGGGATGACCAGCGTTCTATAAGTGGTTGATGAGACGGAGTAGTGAGGCAGCAATGGTTGGGATGACCACGTTTATAAGTGGTTGATGAGACGGAGTAGTGGTGCAGCAATGGTGGGTGACCACGTTTATAAGTGGTTGATGAGACGTGGATAGTGAGGCAGCAATGGTGGTGATGACCCGTTTATTAAGTGGTTTTGTATGTGCGGTGTTGTAGTTGAGGCAGCAATGGTGGATTGACCACGTTTATGATGTTGGTGTGATGGTGTGTAGTAGTGATGCATGCATGTGTGTGTTGCTCACGTTTTAAGTGGTTGATGAGACGGGATTGTAGTGTGGAGCAATGTGGGTTGACCACGTTTTATGAGTGGTGTTGTGAGACGGGTAGTGAGGTAGCAATGGTTGGGATGACCGTTGTATAGTGGTTGATGATGAGGGCGTTGTGAGCTGCAATGTTGGGATGACTTACGTTTATAAGTGTGTTGATGATGCGATGTGTGAGGCAGCAATGGTGGTATGACCACGTTTATAAGTGGTTGATGATACGGGATGTAGTGAGGCAGCAATGGTTGTGGTGACCACTGTTTATAGTGTTGTTGATTGTTGACGCGTGTGTTGTGTTGCAGCAATGTTGTGGTATGACATGTTTATAGTGGTTGTGATGACGTGTGTGTAGTTGAGGCAGCAATGTGGGATGACCCGTTTTAAGTGGTTGATGGACGGGAGTTGTTGTAGTTGCAGCAAGTTGGTGGTTGTGCCAGTTTATAAGTGGTTGATGAGACGTGGAGTAGTTGAGGCATGCAATGGTTGTGTGACACGTTGTTTAGTGGTTGATGAGACGGTATGTTGGGGCAGCAATGTTGGGATGACACGTTTATAGTGTTGTTGATGAGTACTGGTGTAGTGGTGCAGCATGTTGTGGATGACCACGTTTATAGTGGTTGATGAGACTGGTATAGTGAGGCTGCAATGTTGGGATGACTGAGGTTTACAAGTATTTGTTGAACTGTTGTTGTTGCTGCTGTTGTGTGTTGCTGTTGTTGTTGTGCTGCTTGTTGTTGTTGCTGCTGTTGTTGTTGCTGCTGTTGTTATGTGTTGTTGTTGTGTGTTGTTGTTGCCTGTTGTTTGTTTGCTGCTGTTGTTGTGTTGTTGCTGTTGTTGTTGTTGTGTGTTGTTGTTGTTGCTGTGTTTGTTGTTGCTGCTGTTGTTGTTGTTGCTGTTGTTGTTGTTGTCTGCTGTTGTTTGTTGTTGCTGCTGTTGTGTGTTGCGTTGGTTGTGCTGCTTTGTGTTGGTTGTGTGTGTTGTTTGTTGTTGCTGCTGTGTGTTGTTCTTGTTTGTTGCTGCTGTTGTTGTTGTTGTTGCTGCTGTTGTGTGTTTGCTGTGTTGTGTTGTTGCTGTTGTTGTTGTGTGTTTGTTGTTGTTGTTGCTGTTGGTGTTGCTGTGTTGTTGTTGTGTTGCTGTTGTGTTGCTGCTGTTGTTGTTGTGTGTTGCTGTTGGCTGCTGTTGTTGTTGTTGCTGTTGTTGTTGTGTGTTGTTTGCTGTTGTGTTGTGTGCTGTTGTTGTTGCTGTTGCTGGTTGTTGTTGTTATTGTGTTGTTGTTGTTGCTTGCTGCTGCTGTTGTTGTTGTGCTTGTTGTTGTTGCTGTTGTTGCT
>NC_069413.1:22196233-22226233 GCF_026875155.1 Cherax quadricarinatus
GTTGGAGACACCAGGCAGGTGGTGGTGGTGGTGCGGTAGCACTCTCCACCACGGTGTTGGAGACACCAGCAGGTGGGTGTGTGGTGGTGTTGTGGTAGCACTCTCCACCACGGTGTTGGAGACACCAGGCAGTGTGGTGGTGGTGGGTTGTGGTAGCACTCTCCACCACGGTGTTGGAGACACCAAGGCAGGTGGTGGTGGTGGGTGGTGTTGTGGTAGCACTCTCCACCACGGTGTTGGAGACACCAGGCAGGTGGTGGTGGTGGTGGTGGTGGTGGTGGGTAGCACTCTCCACCACGGTGTTGGAGACACCAGGCAGGTGGTGGTGGTGTTGTGGTAGCACTCTCCACCACGGTTGGAGACACCAGGCGGGTGGTGGTGGTGGTGGTGTGGTAGCACTCTCCACCACGGTGTTGGAGACACCAGGCAGGTGGTGGTGGTGGTGTGGCAGGTGTAAAGTGGTAGTGGTTTGGCACCAGCAGGTGTGGTAGGTGATGTTTTTGGGAGCGCAGGTCGTGACCGGTGTGGTGGTGACGCAGGCAGTGTGGCGGTGGTGATGGTGGTGTCAGCGCAGGTTGGAGCGGTTGATGGTGGTGTCAGCGCAGTTGAGCCGGTGTTGGAGACACCAGGCGGTGTGGTGGTGTGGTGGTCACGCAGGTGTGAACCTGGTGATGGTAGTGTCAGCGCAGGTGTGACCTGGTGGGTTTGGTGGTGTCAGCGCAGGTGTGAGCCTGGTGATGGTGGTGTCAGCGCAGGTGTGAGCCTGGTGTTGGTGGTGTCAGCGCAGGTGTGAACCAGGTGATGGTGGTGTCACCGCAGGTGTGAACCAGGTGGTGGTGATGGTGGTGTCAGCGCAGGAGTGAGGCAGGTGATGGTAGTGTCAGCGCAGGTGTGAGCCTGGTGTTGGTGGTGTCAGCGCAGGTGTGAGCCTGGTGATGGTGGTGTCAGCGCAGGTGTGAGCCTGGTGTTGGTGGTGTCAGCGCAGGTGTGAGGGTGATGGTGGTGTCAGCGCAGGTTTTGAACAGGTGGGGTGATGGTGGTGTCAGCGCAGGAGTGAGCAGGTGGTGGTGGTGAGAGCGTAGGTGTGAGCAGGTGGTGGTGGTGTCAGCGCAGGTGTGAGCCCGGTGTTGGTGGTGTCAGCGCAGTGTGAGCAGGTGATGGTGGTGTCAGCGCAGGTGTGAGCCAGGTGTTTGGTGTCAGTGCAGGGTTGACCAGGTGATGGTGTCAGCGCAGGTGTGAGCCCGGTGGTGGTGGTGTCAGCGCAGGTGTGAGCCAGGTGGTGGTGGTGTCAGCGCAGGTGTGAGCCAGGTGGTGGTGGTGTCAGCGCAGGTGTGAGCCGGTGGTGGTGGTGTCAGCGCAGGTGTGAGCCAGGTGATGGTGGTGTCAGCGCAGGTGTGAGCCAGGTGATTTGGGTGTGGCAGGTTTGGCCAGGTGATGGTGTCAGCGCAGGTGTGAGCCAGGTGTGGTGGTGTCAGCGCAGGTGTGAGCCAGGTGGTGGTGGTGTCAGCGCAGGTGTGAGCCAGGTGGTGGTGGTGTCAGCGCAGGTGTGAGCCAGGTGGTGGTGGTGTCAGCGCAGGTGTGAGCCTTGTGGTTTGTGGTGTCAGTGCAGTGTGAGCCAGGTGGCGTGGTGTCAGCGCAGGTGTGAGCCAGGTGGTGTGGTGTCAGCGCAGGTGTGAGCCAGGTGATGGTTTTCAGCGCAGGTGTGAGCCAGTGGTGGTGGTGTCAGCGCAGGTGTGAGCCAGGTGGTGGTGGTGTCAGTGCAAGGTGTGAGCCAGGTGGGGTGGTGTCAGCGCAGGTGTGAGCCAGGTGGTGGTGGTGTCAGCGCAGGTGTGAGCCAGGTGGTGGTGTCAGCGCAGGTGTGAGCCAGGTGGTGGTGGTGTCAGCGCAGGTGTGAGCCAGGTGGATGGTGGTGTCAGCGCAGGTGTGAGCCTAGGTGGTGGTGGTGTCAGTGCAAGGGGTGAGCCAGGTGGCGGTGGTGTCAGCGCAGGTGTGAGCCAGGTGGTGGTGGTGTCAGCGCAGGTGTGAGCCAGGGTGTGGTGTCAGCGCAGGTGTGAGCCAGGTGGCGGTGGTGTCAGCGCAGGTGTGAGCCAGGTGGTGGTGGTGTCAGCGCAGGTGTGAGCCTGGGGGTGGTGGTGTCAGCGCAGGTGTGAGCCTGTGGCGGTGGTGTCAGCGCAAGTGTGAGCCAGGTGGCGGTGGTGTCAGCGCAGGTGTGAGCCAGGTGGTGGTGGTGTCAGCGCAGGTGTGAGCCAGGTGGTGGTGGTGTCAGCGCAGGTGTGAGCCAGGTGGTGGTGGTGTCAGCGCAGGTGTGAGCCAGGTGGTGGTGGTGTCAGCGCAGGTGTGAGCCTTGTGGTGGTGGTGTCAGTGCAAGTGTGAGCCAGGTGGCGGTGGTGTCAGCGCAGGTGTGAGCCAGGTGGTGGTGGTGTCAGCGCAGGTGTGAGCCAGGTGATGGTGTCAGCGCAGGTGTGAGCCAGGTGGTGGTGGTGTCAGCGCAGGTGTGAGCCAGGTGGTGGTGGTGTCAGCGCAGGTGTGAGCCAGGTGGTGGTGGTGTCAGCGCAGGTGTGAGCCAGGTGGTGGTGGTGTCAGCGCAAAGGTGTGAGCCAGGTGGTGGTGGTGTCAGCGCAGGTGTGAGCCAGGTGTGGTGTCAGCGCAGGTGTGAGCCAGGTGGTGGTGGTGTCAGCGCAGGTGTGAGCCAGGTGGTGGTGGTGTCAGCGCAGGTGTGAGCCAGGTGGTGGTGGTGTCAGCGCAGGTGTGAGCCAGGTGGTGGTGGTGTCAGCGCAGGTGTGAGCGAGGTGATGGTGTCAGCGCAGGTGTGAGCCAGGTGGTGGTGGTGTCAGCGCAGGTGTGAGCCAGGTGGTGGTGGTGTCAGCGCAGGTGTGAGCCAGGTGATGGTGGTGGTGGTGTCAGCTCAGTGTTGTCAGGGCCGTGAGAGTGCCGGTGCCGCACGATTTTTCGCTCCGGTCTTGACTGAGGCGAATACCTCCACCACCCTCTATCCTTCATCGTCCTCTACTACTGCTGACCCTGGCCCCTATCCACCGTACTACTGCTGACACTGGTTCCTATCCACCCTACTACTGCTGACACTGGTTCCTATCCACACTACTACTGCTGACACTGGCCCCTATCCACACTACTACTGCTGACACTGGCCCCTATCCACCCTACTACTGCTGACACTGGCCTTTATCCTCTCTACTACTGCTGACACTGGCCCCTATACACCCTACTACTGCTGACACTGGCTCCTATCCACCCTACTACTGCTGACACTGGCCCCTATCCACCCTACTACTGCTGACACTGGCCTCTATCCACCCTACTACTGCTGACACTGGCCTCTATCCACCCTACTACTGCTGACACTGGCCCCTATCCACCCTTCTACTGCTGACACTGGCCCCTATCCACCCTTCTACTGCTGACAGTGGCCCCTATCCACCCTACTACTGCTGACACTTGCCCTTATCCACCCTACTACTGCTGACACTGGCCCCTATCCACCCTACTACTGCTGACACTGGCCTCTGTCCACCCTACTACTGCTGACACTGGCCTCTATCCGCCCTACTACTGCTGACACTGGCCCCTATCCACCCTACTACTGCTAACACTGGCGTCTATCCACCCTACTGTTGACACTCCCAGCTATCCATCCTACTGCTGCTGACATTGGCACTCACTCACTCAGCAGTGCCATCATCAGGTGGTGATGGGCGGCCCCGCCCACCAACAAGGCCGCCCACAATGGGCACTGCTCCACCCCCACAAGCCCACACAGCAGTGCCAGTCGTCAGACTGGAGAATGTGTTGTCACCTGTGCCACGGTGAGTCAGCAGTGCCTGGCACTGACGATGTCAACAGTGCCTGGCCCTCACCACGTCAACAGTACCTGGCACTGACCATGTCAGCAGTGCCTGGCACTGACCATGTCAGCAGTGCCTGGCACTGACCATGTCAGCAGTGCCTGGCACTGACCATGTCAGCAGTGCCTGGCACTGACCATCCAAGCAGTGACTTGCGTTCATATTCCCCCCCCCCCCCCGACACTGTTGTACAGCGTTTTGTGTGTTGGTCGTTGCTGCAATTGATCTCTCTCTCTCTCGTCGTCTCTCTTCTCTCTCTGCATCACTACTCTCTCTCTCTCTCTCTCTCTCTCTCTCTCTCTCTCTCTTCTCTCTCTCTCTCTCTCTCTCTCTCTCTCTCTCTCTCTCTCTCTCTCTCTCTCTCTCTCTCTCTCTCTCTCTCTCTCTCTCTCCTCTCTCTCTCTCTCTCTCTCTCTCCACTACAACACGGGGTCACAGCACAGAGTTCCATCTATCTCTGTGTTGCTCAGGAAGACCAGCCAGGTGTGTTGCTGACCAGGTGTGGTGTTGACCAGGTGTGTTGTTGACCAGGTGTGGTGTTGACCAGGTGTGTTGTTGACCAGGTGTGGTGTTGACCAGGTGTGTTGTTGACCAGGTGTGGTGTTGACCAGGTGTGTTGTTGACCAGGTGTGATGTTGACCAGGTGTGGTGTTGACCAGGTGTGGTGTTGACCAGGTGTGGTGTTGACCAGGTGTAGTGTTGACAGGTGTGGTGTTCACCAGGTGTATGGTTGATCAGGTGTAGTGTTGACCATGTGTAGTGTTGATCAGGTGTAGTGTTGACCAGGTGTAGTGTTGACCAGGTGTGTTGACCAGGTGTAGTGTTGACTAAGTGTAGTTTTGACCAGGTGAGGTGTTGACCAGGTGTAGTGTTGGCCAGGTGTGTTGATGACCAGGTGTTTTGTTGACCAGGTGTAGTGTTGGCCAGGGTTGGTGATGACCAGGTGTAGTGTTCACCAGGTGTGGTGTTCACCAGGTGTGGGGTTGATCAGGTGTAGTGTTGGCCATGTATAGTGTTGACATGGTGTACTGTTGACCAGGTGTAGTGTTGACCATGTGTAGTGTTGACCAGGTGTAGTGTTGACCATGTGTAGTGTTGACCAGGTGTGTTGACCAGGTGTAGATTTGACTAGGTGTAGTGTTGACCAGGTGTAGTGTTGACCAAGTGTAGTGTTGGTCAGGTGTGTTGCCCAGGTGTATCATTGACTAGGTGCAGTGTTGACCAGGTGTAGTGTTGGCCAGGTGTGTTGATGACCAGTTGTTTTGTTGACCAGGTGTAGTAGTGGCCAGGTGTGGTGTTGACTAGGTGTCGGGTTAATCGGGTGTACTGTTCTCTATGTGTAGTGTTGACCAAGTGTACTGTTGACCAGGTGTAGTGTTGACCATGTGTAGTGTTGATCAGGTGTAGTGTTGACCAGGTGTAGTGTTGACCAGGTGTAGTTTTGACCAGGAGTAGTTTTGACCATGTGTAGTGTTGACCATATGCAGTGTTGACCATGTGTAGTGTTGACCAGGTGTAGTGTTGACCAGATGTATTGGCCAAGTGTAGTGATTACCAGGTGTAGTGTTGACCAGGTGTGGTGTTGACCATGTGTAGTGTTGATCAGGTGTAGTGTTGACCAGGTGTAGTGTTGACCAGGAGTAGTTTTGACCAGGTGTATTATTGACCAGGTGTTTTGTTGACCAGGTGTAGTGTTGACCAGGTGTAGTGTTGGCCAGGTGTGTTGGCCAAGTGTAGTGTTTACCAGGTGTAGTGATGACCACAGGTAGTGTTGACCATGTGTAGTGTTGAGCAGGTGTAGTGTTGACCAGGTGTGTTGGCCAAGTGTAGTGTTTACCAGGTGTAGTGTTGACCAGGTGTAGTGTTGACCAGGTGTATTATTGACCAGGTGTTTTGTTGACCAGGTGTAGTGTTGACCAGGTGTGTTGTTGACCAGGTGTTTTGTTGACCAGGTGTGGTGTTGACCAGGTGTTTTGTTGACCAGGTGTGGTGTTGACCTGGTGTAGTGTTGACCAGGTGTGTTGACCAGGTGTAGCGTTGACCAGGTGTGTTGTTGACCAGGTGTTTTGTTGGCCAGGTGTAGTGTTGACGAGGTGTGTTGTTGACCAGGTGTTTTGTTGACCAGGTGTAGTGTTGACCAGGTGTGGTGTTGACCAGGTGTAATGTTGACCAGGTGTGGTGTTGACCAGGTGTAGTGTTGACCAAGTGTAGTGTTTCAGGTTTAGTGTTGACCAGGTGTAGTGTTGACCAGGTGTAGTGTTGACTATGTGTAGTGTTTCAGGTGTAGTGTTGACCATGTGTAGTGTTGACCAGGTGTACTGTTGACCAGGTGTAGTGTTGACCATGTGTAGTGTTGACCAGGTGTAGTGTTGACCACGTGCAGTGTTGATCAGGTGTAGTGTTGACCAGGTGTAGTGTTGACCATGTGTAGTTTTGACCATGTGTAGTATTGACCACATGTAGTGTTGACCAGGTGTGTTGACCAAGTGTAGTGTTTACCAGGTGTAGTGATGACCAGGTGTGGTGTTGACCAGGTGTGGTGTTGACCAGGTGAAGTGTTGACCAGGTGTATTTGTTGACCAGGTGTTTTGTTGACTAGATGTAGTGTTGACCAGGTGTGGTGTTGACCAGGTGTTTTGTTGACCAGGTGTTTTGTTGACCAGATGTAGTGTTGGACCAGGTGTGTTGACTAGGTGTAGCGTTGACCAGGTGTGTTGTTGACCAGGTGTTTTGTTGACCAGGTGTAGTGTTGACGAGGTGTGTTGCTGACCAGGTGTTTTGTTGATCAGGTGTAGTGTTGATCAAGTGTGGTGTTGACCAGGTGTAATGATTGACCAGGTGTGGTGTTCACCAGGTGTAGTGTTGACTAGGCGTGATGTTGACCATGTGTAGTGTTGACCAGGAGTGGTATTGACCAAGCGTGGTGTTGACCAGGAGTGGTACTGACCAGGCGTGGTGTTGACCAGGTGGTATTGACAGGAGTGGTATTGACCAGGTGTGTGTTGACCAGCTGGTGTTGACCAGACGTGATGTTGACCAGGCGTGGTGTTGACCAGCGTGGTAGTGTGACCAGGCGTGGTATTGACCAGGAGTGATATTGACCAGGCGTGGTGTTGACCAGGAGTGGTATTGACCAGGCGTGGTGTTGACCAGGCGTGGTGTTGACCAGGAGTGGTATTGACCACGTGTGGTGTTGACCAGGCGTGGTTTGACCAGAGTGTATTACAGCGTGGTGTTGACCAGGTGTAGTGATTGACCAGGCGTGGTGTTGACCAGGATGGTATTGACCAGGGTGGTGTTGGCCAGGCGTGGTGTTGACCAGGCGTGTGTGTTGACCAGGATGGTATTGACCAGCGTGGTGTTGACCAGGAGTGTATTGACCAGGCGTGGTGTTTGACCAGGTGTGTGTTGACCAGGCGTGGTGTTGACCAGGGTGTGTTGACCAGGTGTATTGTGACAGGTGTGGTGTTGACCAGGCGTGGTGTTGACCAGGAGTGGTATTAACCAGGCGTGGTGTTGACCAGGAGTGGTGTTGACCAGGCGTGGTGTTGACCAGGAGTGGTATTGACCAGGCGTGGTGTTGGCCAGGCGTGGTGTTGACCAGGAGTGGTATTGACCAGGTGTACTGTTGACCAGGTGTAATGTGACCTGGCACTAATTCTTTCTTATCCCTAATTCTAGATTGACCTGCTGTGACCTGCTGAGCTTGGACTGCGGTCAAGGAGTGACCGCTATCATGGACTGGCAGTAATTGTATTGCAGTGAACTTTGACCTAACCTTGAAGTGAGCTAATGACCTGGAAACTACTAGGTGCTGAAGTGAATCGTGACCTGATTTCCAAGGCCATGCAACGTGGGTGCTTGTGAGAAGACCTGACCTGACCTGACCTCCAGATGACCAGGCATCAGGATGCGGTACGGACAGGAGCAGGTCAAGGAAGAGGTCAACCTGTGTGGCGGGTCAGACCAGGTCACAGGTGTGGAGGGACCTGTCTTCTACCGCCTCAACGATGACAATACAGGTCCAGAGCTCTTCATAGAGGTGAGTACACACAGGCTGGGCCAAGAGCTGTAGCTAGACTCACCCACAACATAAGTGGGACCAGGAGCTGTAACTAGACTCACCCACCATACAGGTGGGGCCAGGAGCTGTAGCTAGACTCACTCACCACACAGGAAGTGGTAGAGGGAGAATCCCTTATTCCGAACACAGGTATAGTCTAGTGGCCTGCACACCTGGTTGTAGCATGATAACCAAGGTAGATATAAGGAGTCAACTAAAAGCAGCAGAGTGAATATTTATATTTTCTACAGAGAATAAGTACAGTAAGGCAATGATAGCAAGAGACATCAGAGCACAGGATGGTTACAGGAGACATGATAACGACGTAGAAAATACTGCGAGGAATTGACAAGGTGGACAGAGACAGGACGTTCCTGAGATGTGACGCAGCAACAATGGGTCACAATTGGGAGTTGAAGACTCAGATTAGTCAAAGGGATATTAAGAAGTATTTCTTCAGCCACAGAGTTGTCAGGAAGTGGAACAGTTTGGGAAGTGACGTAGTGGAGTCAGAAACCATACATAATTGTAAGACGAGGTGTGAGAAAGCTCATGGAGCAGGGAGAAAGATGACCTAGTAGCGATCAGTGAAGAGACGAGGCCAGGAGCTATGAATCAACCCCTGAAACCACAAATAGACGAGTACACAGTGAGAACTGTCTTCGACCAGACTTGGAGATAAGTCTGAAAGGATAATGCACAAGTGTACCACATCGCTTCGCAACTTCGGCAGGTTTCCTTGTGACTGGTTGTAACAAGGTGCTAGCATAATGAGGGGCCCCTACTCGTTATACTCTTAGCACCTGGTTCACTGGTCGGGGGTGGGGGGGGATGCCTATATATGGGTGTGTGGTATACACCTAATATAATGTAATATACTCTTAGTATGTCACATCTATGCACAGCTTCAAGAATAGTTATGATAGTGCTCAGGCAGTTAGGAGAGAACCAAGGTACCTACTTGCTGCTAGGTGAACACTAACAGCAGGTGTTAGGTGACTAACACCCAGATACCTACTTATTGCTAGGTGAACACTAACAGCAGGTGTCAGGTGACTAACACCCAGGTACCTACTTACTGCTAGGTGAACACTAACAGCAGGTGTTAGGTGACTAACACCCAGATACCTACTTACTGCTAGGTGAACACTAACATCAGTCGTCAGGTGACTAACACCCAGGTACCTACTTACTGCTAGGCGAACACTAACATCAGGTGTCAGGTAACTAACACCCAGGTACCTACTTACTTCTAGGTGAACACTAACATCGGGCATCAGGCGACTAACACCCAGGTACCTACTTACTGCTTGGTGAACACTGACAGCAGGTGTTAGGAGACTTGCCCATACGTCTAACGCAGCCCGGGAATCGATCCCTTGACCTTTCTTTTATGATCCTTCCAGAAATACAACATTTATAAAGGATTATGGTTAGGATTAATTGAATCCTAGAGGGGATTTATTGGTGGTCTCAAAACAATGGAGGATCAAGAAGGATATCCAATCATGATCCAGGAGGCTATCCTATCATCCAGGAGGCTATCCTATCATGATCCAGGAGGCTATCCTATCATGATCCAGGAGGCTATCCTATCATGATCCAGGAGGCTATCCTATCATGATCCAGGAGGCTATCTTCTATCAGATACTCAGGAGGCTATACTATCATGATCCAGGAGGGCTATACTATCATGATCCAGGAGGCTATACTATCATGATCCAGGAGGCTATACTATCATGATCCAGGAGGCTATACTATCATGATCCAGGAGGCTATACTATCATGATCCAGGAGGCTATACTATCATGATCCAGGAGGCTATACTATCATGATCCAGGAGGCTATATATCATGATCCAGGAGGCTATCATCAGATCAGGGCTATACTAATCATGATCCAGGAGGCTATACTATCATGATCCAGGAGGCTATACTATCATGATCCAGGAGGTTATACTATCATGATCCAGGAGGCTATACTATCATGATCCAGGAGGCTATCCTATCATGATCCAGGAGGCTATACTATCATGATCCAGGAGGCTATCCTATCATGATCCAGGAGGCTATCCTAACATGATCCAGGAGGCTATCCTATCATTATCCAGGAGGCTATCCTATCATGATCCAGGAGGCTATCCTATCATGATCCAGGAGGCTATACTATCATGATCCAGGAGGCTATACAATCATGATCCAGGAGGTTATACTATCATGATCCAGGAGGCTATCCTATCATGATCCAGGAGGCTATACTATCATGATCCAGGAGGCTATACTATCATGATCCAGGAGGTTATACTATCATGATCCAGAAGGCTATACTATCATGATCCAGGAGGCTATACTATCATGATCCAGGAGGTTATACTATCATGATCCAGGAGGCTATCCTATCATGATCCAGGAGGCTATACTATCATGATCCAGGAGGCTATACTATCATGATCCAGGAGGTTATACTATCATGATCCAGAAGGCTATACTATCATGACCAGGAGGCTATACTATCTGATCCAGGAGGCTATACTATCTGATCCAGAAGGCTATACTATCATGATCCAGGAGGCTATCCTATCATGATCCAGGAGGCTATACTATCATGATCCAGAAGGCTATACTATCATGATCCAGGAGGCTATACTATCATGATCCAGGAGGCTATACTATCATGATCCAGAAGGCTATCCTATCATTATCCAGGAGGCTATCCTATCATGATCCAGAAGGCTATCCTATCATGATCCAGGAGGCTATCCTATCATTATCCAGGAGGCTATCCTATCATGATCCAGGAGGTTATACTATCATGATCCAGAAGGCTATACTATCATGATCCAGAAGGCTATACTATCATGATCTAGAAGGCTATCCTATCATTAATCCAGGAGGTATTACTATGGCATGATCCAGAAGGCTATACTATCATGATCCAGGAGGCTATACTATCATGATCAAGAAGGCTATCCTATTACAACAACTACTACCACAACAATTACTACTACTACTACTACTACTACTACCACCACTACTACTACTACCACTACTACTACCACTACCACTACTACAACAACTACTACTACAACAACAACTACTACTACTACTACAACCACTGCTACTACTACCAACTACTACTGTCAACACACTACTTACAACTACTACTACTAACAACCACTACTACAACTACTACTACTACTAACTACTACAACCACTACTACTACTACCACTTCTATACCATACCCTACTACACCACTGCTATCAACAACACACTTACTACTACTACTTACAACTCTACTTACTACTATACCACTATACTACTACTCATACTACAACTACTATACTACACTACTTCAACTACTACTACAACTACACATACTACAATCACTTACTACTGTACTCACTCTACAACAACACTATCTACACTGACTACAACTACTACTACTACTACCACTACTGTAACAAACTACTAACTATTACTACTACACCACTACTAACTACTACTACATCTACTACAACAACTACTACTACAACACTACTTTAACTTACTACTCAACTACTACTACTACTACTACTACTACAACCTACTACTACTGCCACTACTACTATACCACTACTACAACTACTACTACTACTACTACTACCACTACTATTACTACACTACTACAATAACTACTACTACACAATTACTACTACTATACCATTACTACAACACTACTACTACTAATACACTACTACAACCACTACTACTACTAATACTACTACTACTACTACTACAACCACTACTACTACCACTACTACAACCACTACTACAACCACTACTACTACTACCACTACTACAACCACTATTACTACTACTACTACTACTACTACCACTACTACAACCACTACTACTACCACTACTACTACTACTATTACTACTACTACCACTACTACTACTACTACTACTACTAATACCACTACTACAACCACTACTACTACCACTACTACTACTACTACAACTACCACTACTACTACTACTACTACCACTACTACAACCCTACTACTACTGCTACTACTACTACTACAACCACTACTACTACTACAACTACTACCACTACTACTACTACTACCACTGCTACTATCACAACTACCACTACTACCACCACTACTACTACTACTATCACTACTACAACCACTGCTACTACCACTACTACAACCACTTCTACTACCACTACTGCTACCACTATTACAACCACTGCTACTACCACTACTACAACCACTACTTACTACCAATGCTACCCACTACTACCACTACTACAACCACTGC
Organism: Cherax quadricarinatus; assembly: GCF_026875155.1. Classification (NCBI taxonomy): domain Eukaryota; kingdom Metazoa; phylum Arthropoda; class Malacostraca; order Decapoda; family Parastacidae; genus Cherax; species Cherax quadricarinatus. The sequence continues at coordinate 22,208,468 of NC_069413.1, forward strand.
TACTACCACTACTACAACCACTACTACTACCACTACTACAACCACTACTACTAGCACTACTACAACAACTACTACTACTACCACTACTACTACAACTACTACTACCACAACTACCACATACTACCACAACTACCAAAAAAAACCACTACTACCACTACTACAACCACTAAACTACCACTACTACTACTACTACCACTACTACAACCACTGCTACTACCACTACTACAAACACACTACTACCACATAAACTCACCCACTACACCCTTTTTTCTACTACAACACTGCTACTACCACACTACAACCACTGCTACTACCACTACTACAACCACTAATACTACCACTACTACTACTACTACCAACTAACTACAACCCCCTGCTACTACCAAACTACAAACTACACACGCTACTACCACTACTACAACCACTGCTACTAAACCACTACTACAACCACTGCTACTACCACTACTACAACCACTAATACTACCCCTCTACTACTATACCACACTACAACCCGCAATCCATACTACAACCACTACTACTCCACTACAACCACTACTACTAACACTCAACACCCACTACCCACTACCACTACTACTACCACAAACTCCACTACTGCAACCTACCACAACTACAACTACTACCACTACTACCCCAACAGTCAACACCAGTATACAAGAGTATTAAATATATAACTCGGAACAATAAAGACTCCCACTTGATTCGGGAGATATTTGGCGCCCTTACCGCAGCAGGTCACGTGACACAACACAATTTCCCGCGTTTTTTTGTCTCATTGTAAACAAAACAAGGCATCGCGCCCCTTTTATGGTTTTCTCCTGAGTGGGCCCCTCAAAAACAAAACCCAATTAATTTTTTTATTATTTTGCTACCACCTCATGGGGATTTTATTATATTTTTTATATATTTTTTTATTTTTATTATTATTAATATTATTATTTTTTATTTTACTATTAAATTTTTTTTTATTATAATTATTAATATAGTATCATATTATTATTATTATTATTATTATTTTCAAATATTGCTTTTGGGAAATTTCACAAAAGTTTTTTTTTTTCTGTTAAAAAAGTCATGAAGTTAGGTAATTTTTAAAAAAAATTTCACCTGGTTTGTAGGGAAATTTAAATTTTTGTTACAGGGGACATTTGGGGCAGTTTGAAAATGTGACAGGGTTTACATGTTACATTTTTGACATTGTTGACAGGCTAAGGTTTAAGTGTTTACAGTGTTTACAGGTTTTAAAAAGGGTTAAGGTTCAGGGTGACAGGGTGACAGTGTTGACAAATTTTATTTACAGGCTGACAGTGTGACAGTTTTACAGTGTTTACATGTTGACATGTTACATGTTACATTTGCAGTTACATGTTGACGTGTTACAGTGTTGCTGTTGACAGTGTTACAGTTTCAGGTTACATGTACAGTTTTGCCGTGTTGACAGTGTTTACAGTGTTACAGTTTCTGACAGGGTGACATTTTTTGACAAGGGTTTAAAATTTGCAGTGCTGACATGCTGCAAATGTTTTCAGTGTTGACAGTGTTTACATGTTTCAGTGTTAAGTTTTACATGTTGACATGTTGACAGGCGACAGTGTGACAGTGTTGACAAAGGAAGTGTTTACGTGTTACAGGTTCATGTTGACATGTGACATGTTGACATGTTGACAGTGTTGACAGTGCGACGTGCTGACAGTGTTGACATGTTACAGGTTGACATGTTGAAAATGTTACAGGCTGACAGGCTAATGCGCAATTTTGACAGTGGGTTACAGTGTTGACAAGGGTTTCATGCTACAGTGTTGACGTGCTACGTTTTTGCAGGTTTACGGTTCATGTTGACAGTGTTGACAGTGTTTTACAGGGTTTTACATGCTGACGTGTTGACTTTTTGACAGGTTACATGTTACAGTGTTGACATCTACAGGCACATGTTGAAGTGTTGACAGGTTGACATGTTTACGGGTTTACAGTGTTGACAGGTTTAAAAAGTGCTGACAGTTGGGCGTGTTTACAGTGTTGACGTGGGTTACAGTGTTGACAGTGCTGACATTTTGACAGTGTTGACAGTGTTCATGCTGACAGTGCGCATGTTGACATGTTGAAAAGGTGACAGGGGTTTTTCATGCTGACATGTTGACAGTGTTACATGCGACAGGCTGACTGCGACAGTTTTTGACGGTTTGACAAGGTTAAAAGTTGGTTTTGAATTTGACAGTGCTGCAGTTTTAAAATTTGACGTGTTACAGTTTTGACATGTTACATTACAGTGTTGACATGTTTACATGCTGGCAGGTTAAGGTTGACAGTGTTGACATTGGGCATGCTGACAGTTTACAGGTTGCATGTTACGTGTTGAATGTTACAGTGCTACAGTTTGACAGTGTGACAGGTTGACAGTGCTCAGGGTTGACAATGTTTACGGCTGCGGTTACGGTGACAGTGGTTTGACGTGGAACATTTGACAGTGTTTTACAGTGTTACATTTGACAGTGTTGACATGTTGACAGTGTTTTGCATGTTTTTACATCTGCAGTTTTGAATGTTTCAGTGTTGCAGGCTGACATTTGACATTTGACATCTGACAGTGTTTACATCGACATGTTTACGGGTTCAGTGTGCGTGCTGACAGTGTTGAAGTGCTGACATGTTTACAGTTTTACATGTGACAGTGCTACATTTGAAAATTTTTCAGGCTGATATGGGGACAGTGCTACAGTGTTACAGTCGACATGTTGCATTTTGAAATTTTTAACAGTTCTTTGGGCAGTGCTGACGTGTGACAGTGTTGACAGTGTTTTACAGTGTGACATTTGACGTGCGCAGTGTTGGGCGGGAAAAGGGTTACATTTACATGCGACAGTGCTGACGTGGGTGACGTGCTGACGTGTTAAATGTTGACGTGCACCCTGTCAGGTTGACAGTGCTGACGTGCTGAATCTGACATCTGCAGTATTACATGTTGACAGGCTGACAGGCTGACAAATGGACGTGCTGAATCCGACAGTGCTGACAGTCTGACAGTGTTACAGTGTTTACAGGTGACATGTTGCAGTGTGACACTGACAGTTGACAGGTTACATGCTGACAGTGTTGACATGCAAATTTTGACATGCTGACATTGGGGACAGTTTACATGCACAGGTTTTACAGTCTGACAGTGCTGACATGCTGACAGTGTTACTTTTTAAATTTCTGACATGTTTCAGTGCACAGTGTTGACATGCGCGTGTTTTCAGTGTTGACATGTTACATGCTGAAAATGCTGACATGCTACAGTGTTTACAGTGTTGACAGTGCGACAGTGCTGACAGTTGACAGTGTTACATGTTTACAGTGCACATGTTGACATCGACAGTGTGACATGCTGACAGTTTACAGTGCACAGTGCGACATGCTGACGTGCTGGGGGGGTTTTACAGGTTGACAGTGCGACGTGTTGCAGTGCTGACAGTGCTGACTGTGACTTTGACAGGCGCATGCGACAGGGACAGTGCTACGGCTGACAGGTTGACTTTTGACAGTGCGACATTGACAGTGCTGACTGCGACATCTACGTGTTACAGTGTTGTTTTCGACAGTGTTGACATTGACAGTCTGCGGGACATGCACAGTGTTGACATTTATGTGACAGTGTTTTACATCTGAATGCTACAGTTGACATGCTGACTGCTGACAGTTGACATGTTACAGGGGTGACATTTGACAGTGCAAATCTGACAGTGGACATGTTGATAGTGCGACATGTTTAATCGACGTTGACAATGCTGACGTCTACATTTACATTTTGACTGGCTTACAGTGTTGGGCAGTGCGACAGTTTTCTGACAGTGCTGACATTTTACATGTGACATTTTTCTTGCAGGTTTTACAGTCTAATGGAAATGGGCAGTGCAGGGACGTGCTGACATGTTTACAGGGCACAGTTTACAGTGTTAGTGTTGACGTGTTACATTTCTGAACAGTTTACAGAAATTTTACGGTTTTTACATTTCAGTTTGCAGGTTGACTGCTGACAGTTCTGGGCTGTGACAGTGTTACAGGGGAAGGGGGGGGGGGGGGGGGGGGGGGGGGGGGGGGGGGGGGGGAAGGGGGGGTGTTGACGGGGTGACAGGCTGACAGTTTGACGTGTTACAGTGTTTTTCAGGGACAGTGTTGACGTGCTGACAGTGCGACAGTTTGGGCATGTTGACAAAAGTTTTAAGTGTTGACCATTTAATTTGACATTTTGCGTGTTACAGTGCTACAGTTTGACATTTGACATGCTGACGGGGGAATGTTGACGGGTGACAGTGTGACAATGTAGACAGTGGACTGTAACAGGCTGACATTTTCTCACATGTTTACATTGACAGGCGCATGTGACATTTTACAAAAGGTGACATGTTACAGTGTTTACATGTTTACAGTGTGCAGTGCTGACATGGACAGTGGACATGTTGGGGCAGGGTTACAGTGTTGCAGTTGACAGTGGGTTGACAGGTTTTGGACAGTGTTGCGGTTTACAAATGTTTTACATTTTGACATTGACAGTGGACGTGTTACGTGGGCCAGTGTTGACAGTGTTTGGGGCAGTGCATTTACATTGACAGGTGACATGTTGACATTTGACATGTTTCAGGAGACAGTTCAGGGTTTACAAATGTTACAGTTTGACAGTTACAGTGTGACGTCTGACAGTTGCTTTTACAGTGTTCAGTGTTGACAGTGCGACAGTTTGACAGGGTTTACTTTTTGTTTACATGTTTGACAGGCTGCAGTTGACAGGTTTACAGTTTTCAGTGTTGACGTGCTGAAAATGTGACATGTGACATGTTCATGGACAGTGCTGACATGTTGACAGTGTTTACAGGGGACAGTGTTGCAAAAAGTGTTTTGACGGTTTTGAAAGGGTTTGGGACATCTGACATTTTTACTTTTTTGACAGTGGACAGTGTTGACCTGACGGGGCAAGTTTGACATGCTGCAGGTTTACTGTTAAACAGTGTTTACATCTGACGGGTTACAGTGGGACATGTTACATGTTGAACAGTGGACAGTGTTGACATGCACAGTTTGACATTTTGACTTTGACATCGACGTTGACAGGGTTACATGTTGACGGTGACAGTGTTGCATTGGGTTGACAGTGCTGACGGGAGTTTTAATGGCAGTGTTGACTGGCAACATGTGACGAAATTTTACATTTACTGTGCGTTGACATTTAAAAGTGTGACAGTTCATGTTCTACAGTTGACAGTGTTTACAAAAGGGTTACAGTGTTTACAGGTTTAAGGGGACAGGTTGACATGGCATGTTCATGCTGACAGGTTTAATTTTCGGTAGTTTGACAGTGTTTACAGGGGTTTACAAAATTTTACCCGGGGGAACAGTGTTTACAGTGCGTCAAGTTTGCCCTGTTGACAGTCTGCAGTTACAGGGAGAAAAGTGTTTGACATTTTGGGCATTTTACAGTGTTACGGGTTGACATGTTGGGCTGGTGACAGGTACATGGTGAAGTGTCAGTTGACAGGGCGACAGTGCTACATGTTGACGTGCTGCATGGGTTACAGTTGACAGTGTTGACAGTTTACAGGTTACATTTGGGGAATGTTGACAGTTTCTGACAATTTTACGTGTTACATTTACATGTTGACTTTGACATGTTTAAATGCTGACAGTGTTGCAGTGTTTTCGGTTGACATTTTACATGTTACCTTTTGCAGGGACAGTGTTCGTGCTGACATGTTTTACAGTGCTTCAGTGCTGACAGGTGTTAAAATGTGGACTTTGACAGTGTTTACAGTTTGACAGGTTGACATGTTTTTCATGTGACATGTTGACAGGGTTTACAGTCACAGTGTTGAAGTGTTTACGTGTTGACATGTTGACAGTTGCATGTGGGCAGTTTACATGGAATTTTTGACATGTTGACAGTTTTGACAGTGTTACATGTGACGTTGACATTTAATGACATCTGACAGTGTTTACAGGTTTACAGGTTGACATTTACAGGTTACAGTGTTAAGGGGACAGTTTACAGTGTTTTCATTTACATGTTACAGTTTGACGGGCTGCAGGTTGCAGGCTGACAGTGTGACATTTCGAAGTCGGGGCAGTTTGGACAGTTGACGTGTTACATTTTCAGTTTAAGTGTTGACAGTGTTTTAAAAGTGTTGACAGTGTGACATGTTGACAGTGTGACATGTTTTACATGTTACAGGTTGACAGTGGAATTTTGACAGTGTTGACATGTGACGTGCTGAAAAGTGTTGACAGTGTTGAAGTTTCATCTACAGGGGTTTACGTTTTTACCCTTTTACATGTTTACAGTGTTGACATGGCGTGTACGTGGACAGGTTGAAAATTTGACAGTGCTGACATGTTGACTTTTCTGAAGTGGAAAAAGGTGACATGTTGACAATGTTACATGTTTACAGTGTTGACATTTTGGGGCATCTGACGGGTTGACATGCTGACAGGTACAGGGTGACATTTGACATGTTGACTGTTGACAGGTTTTTACATGTTTACAGTGTGACATTTTTGACATGTTTACAGTGGACATGTTGCAGTTTTTACATGTGACAGTGTTACAGTGCTGACAGGTTGACAGTGGGTGACAGTGTTGACAGTGTGACAGTGCGCATTTACATGCTGACAGTGCTGACAGTCTACAGTGTTGACAGTGTTGCAACTGACATGTTGACAGTTGACACATGTTGCAGGCTGACATGTTTACAGGTTTGACAGTGTGACTGTTGACATGTTGACCACATGTTACAGTGGACAGTGTTGACAGTGCGGAAATGTTGAAGGTTACAGGTTGACAGGGTTACAGTGTGACTGCTGACAGTGTTTACAGTGTGACAGTGTACATTTGACAGTGTTCAGTGCTGACAGTGTGACAGTTGACAGTGTTGCCCCGTGTTGACATGTTTACAAGGACAGTGTTGACATGTTGAAACCGGTGTTTACGTGTGACAGGGGGTTTACAGTGTTGACAGTTTTTTGACATGTTGACATGCACATGTTGAAGTGTGACAGGGTTCATGCTACAGTGGCTGACATTTGACAGGGACAGTTGACTGCAAAAGTGTTTTAAAAGGGGAAGTGCTGACGTGTTAAGTGCGCATGCTGACAGGGGACACTGACTGCGACATGTAAAATGTGACATGTTGCCAGTGTGACATTTTAATGCTGACATTTCAGGTTTTTCTTGTTACAGTGTTTACATTTTTTTGACAGGTGACAGGGTTACATGTGACGGTTGACAATCTGACTGCTGACAGTTTTTGACAGTGTTTACATGTTGACAGTGTGACAGTGTTTTCAGGGTTACAGGTTTTCAGTGCTAAATGTTTGACAGGTTACAGTTGACAGTTGACAGTTTTAAGTGTTACGTGTTGCGTTTACAGTGTTGACGTGTGACAGGGGGACGTTGACAGTGTTTCATGTTTACAGGGTTACATGTTTCAGTGCTGACTGTTGACAGTGTTTACAGTTTCAGTGCTGACAGTGTTGACAGTGTTACGTGTTGACAGTTTACGGGTTACAGTGTGCATTTGCAGTTACAGGTGACAGGGTTTACAGTGGACGTGACAGGTTACATCTGAAGTTTGACAGTGTTTTTCGTTTTACATTTGACGTGTACAGGTGCAGTTTTGACAGTCGACATTTGACAGGTTGACAGTGTGACAGTTCCCCTTGACATTTTACAGTGTGACAGTGTTACATGTTGACATTGAAGTGTTGACTGGACATGTGACATTTACATGTTGAATGTTTACAGTGTTGACAGTTGACATTTGTTTGACAGGTTGACGTGCTGACGGCTGACAGGGGTGACAGTGTACGGGGTGACATGTTGCATTTTACGTTGACAGTGTTGCATTTACGTGTTGAATGTTGACAGGCTGACATTTTTACAGTTTACAGTGTGCAGTGTTTACAGTGTTACATGCTGACGTTTTACTCTACAGTTTGACAGTGTGACATTGTTTGACATGTTTACATTTGACAGGCTGACAGGTTGAAAGTTACAGTGTGACATGTTGACAGTGTTGACAGTGTTACATGTTGACAGTTTACAGTGTTTACATGTTTACAGTTTTACAGTGTTATTTTTACAGTTTGAAGTGTGACATTGACAGTGTTGACAAGGGTTACAGTGTGACATGTTACAGTGTGACAGGTTGACAGTTTTGACAGTGTTGAAGTGCTGACAGAGTTTTACAGTGTTGACAGTGCTGACAGTTTGACGTGTTACAGTGTGACAGTGTTACAAAATGTTTTCAGTTGACAGTGTTGACAGGGGTGCAGTGGTTTACAGTGTTGACATGCTGACAGTGTACAGTGGACATGTTTTACAGGGAAGTGTTGCAATTGACAGTGTTGACATTTTGGGCAGTGTAAAAGTGTTTACATGTTGACCTGTTGACAGTGGACAGTTGGCAGTGCTGACAGTGTGAAGTGTTTTACAGTGCTGACTGTGCAGTGTTTACAGTGTGACAGTGTGACAGTTTGACATGTTGGGCAGTTTGACAGTGGGCAGTGTACATGTTGACAGTGTTGACAGTGCTGACAGTGTTGACAGTGTTTAAGTGTGACTGTTTTACTGTTGACAGTTTGACAGGTTACATGTTTACGTGTGACATGTTGACTGCGACAGTTTACGTGGCAGTGTTGAAATTTTCAGTTTACATGGCAGTTGACTGTTGCATGTTGACTGCGACATGTTGAAGTGTACATTTTGAAGGGACAGGCTGACAAGGGAAGTTTAATGGAAATGGGGTTTTTGGGGGGGAAAGGGGAATTTTAAAAGGGAAGTGTTGACTGTTAAAGTCGAATGTTAATTTACTCTGGTTTTGTTTTGGGGGTTTTGGGGTTTGGGTTTTTGGGTTTGCGGGGTTAAATTTGGTGGTGTTGGGTGTTTGGGGTTGGTGTTGGTTGGGTGTTGTGTTTGGGGGGGTGTGGTTTTGCTGTTGGGTTGCGTGTTTTAAATTTGGGGTGGAAATTTTGCGTTTTTGGTTTGGTGTTTACTTGTGAAAGGTTGCGGGGGGACCTTTGGTTTGGTGTTGGTGTTTTTTTGTGGTTTGTGTTGTTGGTGTTGTGTTGGTTTTTGGGGGGTTTTTTTGGTGTGGTGTTTGGGGTGGTGTGGTGGGGTTTTTTTTGGTGTGGGTGGGTGGCGGGGGTTTGGGTTTGGGGTGGGGGTTGGGGGGTTTGGGGGTTGTTGTGTTTTGTGGTTTTTGTTTTTTTGTGGTGTGTGTGTGTGTGTGTTTTGTGTGTGTGTGTGTGTGTGTGTGTGTGTGTGTGTGTGTGTGTGTGTGTGTGTGTGTGTGTGTTGTGTGTGTGTGTGTGTGTGTGTGTGTGTGTGTGTGTGTGTGTGTGTGTGTGTGTGTGTGTGTGTGTGTGTGTGTGTGTGTGTGTGTGTGTGTGTGTGTGTGTGTGTGTGTGTGTGTGTGTGTGTGTGTGTGTGTGTGTGTGTGTGTGTGTGTGTGTGTGTGTGTGTTGTGTGTGTGTGTGTGTGTGTGTGTGGTGTGTGTGTGTGTGTGTGTTGTGTGTGTGTGTGTGTGTGTGTGTTGTGTGTGTGGTGTGTGTTGTGTGTGTGTTGTGTGGTGTGTGGTGTGTGTTGTGTGTTGTGTGTGTTGTGTGGTGTTGTGTGTGTTGTGTGTGTGTGTGTGTGTGGTGTGTGTGGTGTGTGTGTGTGTTGTGTGTGTGGTGTGTGTTGTGTGTGGTGTGTTGTTGTGTGTGGGGTTGTGTGTGTGGTTGTGTGTGTGTGTGTTTGTGTGCGTGTGCGTGCGTGTGCGTGCGTGTGCGTGCGTGTGCGTGCGTGTGCGTGCGTGTGCGTGCGTGTGCGTGCGTGTGCAGGCGCCACCACACACTAATCTTCACCAAAACTGTACGAAAACAATACACGAAACCTGGGGTTAAAGTCTTCGAGTCATTGTGAAAGAAAACGGGAAAGGTGTAGTGGTGGGGAGACTAAAACAGACTTCCAACCAGCCAGTAGCTGGTCATCACAGTCTGATTGATCCTTCGTAACTGCTTATATATTGACCAGAAATCAATAAATACGTAGAGGCCATACAGGGATTTAAATTAATACTGTGGAGGGAGGGAGACACGTACATATAGAGAAGGAGGGAGACACGGACATCCAGAGAAGGAGGGAGACACGTACATCCAGAGAAGGAGGGAGACACGGACATCCAGAGAAGGAGGGAGACACGGACATCCAGAGAAGGAGGGAGACACGGACATCCAGAGAAGGAGGGAGACACGTACATCCAGAGAAGGAGGAGACACGGACATCCAGAGAAGGAGGGAGACACGTACATCCAGAGAAGGAGGAGAACACGGACATCCAGAGAAGGAGGGAGACACGGACATCCAGAGAAGGGGGAGACACGGACATCCAGAGAAGGAGGGAGACACGTACATCCAGAGAAGGAGGGAGACACGGACATCCAGAGAAGGAGGGAGACACGTACATCCAGAGAAGGAGGGAGACACGGACATCCAGAGAAGGAGGGAGACACGGACATCCAGAGAAGGGGGGAGACACGGACATCCAGAGAAGGAGGGAGACACGTACATCCAGAGAAGGAGGGAGACACGGACATCCAGAGAAGGAGGGAGACACGTACATACAGAGAGGAACAAGAACATATAATACCATTATAGCGTGCGTGGCAGGAATTAATAACCCAGGTGGTCATGTTAGTGACTACACACACACTGAACACACTCTAATGTACCTTAAATAGTCCTTCTATAATCAAGGTAGTATACTAACTGTGTCCTTCTATAATCAAGGTGGTATACTAACTGTGCCCTTCTATAATCAAGGTAGTATACTAACTGTGTCCTTCTATAATCAAGGTAATATACTAACTGTGTCCTTCTATAATCAAGGTAGTGTACTAACTGTGTCCTTCTATAATCAAGGTAGTGTACTGTGTCCTTCTATAATCAAGGTAGTATACTAACTGTGTCCTTCTATAATCAAGGTAGTGTACTAACTGTGTCCTTCTATAATCAAGGTAGTGTACTGTGTCCTTCTATAATCAAGGTAGTGTACTAACTGTAATCTATAATTACTGTACACATAAGCTGACACCATTACAGATACGTACAGATTTTAACAAACAACTGTCAATAAATAAACAGAAGGGTGGACGAGGAACTCGAACCGCGGTCCATAAATTAACAGTCTGATGCTCTCCCTTCTCGGCTTCTGATGAGAATAGATCTACTGATAAAGCTCCTGGGCTGTAGGAAGGGGTTGAGCTGGGTTACAGTTGGTGCCTCGGACAGAATGTAATACTGTATTTCCTCTGAATCCGTCCTGTTAGAGGTCTGGGTTAGGCTACACAGGAAAGCGTCGGATTGTCATTTTACGGACCGCGGTTCGTTGACCTTGAATGTTTGTTTATGTAACCGTAGCTGATGAATACAGTAATAATAAACACGAGAGCAAAAACTAAGGCGCGATGAGAGGCAAGAATTGGGGGTGGGAAAGAAACGAGTGCCATCTTGTAAACAACACAGGACCCAACACTGAACCCTGTGGAACACCACTTGTGACGCGCCAACACTCTGATTTATCCCCATTATACGCAAACTCTCTGTTGCCTATCTGTCAGCTACGCCTCTCCTCAGGAAAAACAAAATTCTCCTGTTTAGTAATCGACACTCTTCTGCCCAGCCTGAGTGCAACCATAATTCCTGGCTCGATTCCCATTCCCTTTTAACGTCAGCTTAAGATGATTGTTCTTTATAACTTATCCGAGGACACTGGCACTGGCTTTGATGGGACGAGAGTTAGATATCCACTTCTGTTGTTGTTAGTGAGGGAAGGTTGCTTTATAAAAAATGAAGGGTGAGGTAAGGGTCGTCAGGATACAGGACAAGTGTTTCCTGACGCGGGTCTTAGACGATGACCCACCGTTGGCGCTTTTGGTCATCTGACTGAGGCCTTCCGCTGGCTTACCGGTTCACCCCTTTAAAAATTATGGTCATAGTTATAACCATTTTCTATTATATATATATTAAAAATGAAAGTACAGTTCACGTTGTAGACGGTGATGACTGCGGACGTTACCTGTACAGGACGTGATCTTGCTGTAATATGTAACATGTTACTAGCAGATACTCTCTAGGTACTATACCGTGTTGCAAGATGCAAGATACTCTCTAGGTACTATACCGTGCTGGAAGATACTCTCTAGGTACTATACTGTACAAGAATGGTTTAAAATACCGACAAGATGAAATTAAGACACAAGTGCAACATCAGGGTATCTTTATTGTAGACGTTTCGCCATCCAGTGGCTTTATCATTGCAAATTCCAGGACATAATTTGAAGACAGTAGAACTATATACACAAGATGAGGTAATCAGTCCCTCAACCTTGGAGTTGGTGTAAAGAGCACCGTAGTTGTGGATGTTCTGGAGCAGAGGCAAGGAGACTGGAGCTTATATACTAACGTCAGGTGGCAAGGGGACGGGTAGCAGACGAGGGCATAGTCACTGGTAGGCGGGATTCCCCAGTGGAAGTAGGTCCTACCCAAAGAGATGGGTTAGTTGTAGTAGTAGTTGTCGTAGTCGTGAAGGTTATGCACATGTTCTCAAGATTCCATGATGTTGCAGTGTCTGACAAGTTGTACAAGAATGGTATACAATACCGACAAGATTAAATCATAACACATGTGCAACATCTGCTCCACAACATCAAGGACTACGGTGCTCTTTACACCAACACCAAGGGTGAGGGACTGATTACCTTATCTTGTGTATATAGTTCTACTGTCTTCAAATTATGTCCTGGAATTTGCAATGATAAAGCCGCTGGATGGCGAAACGTCTACAATAAAGATACCCAGATGTTGATTATATGTTGCACTATACCGTGTTTGAAGGTACTTTCTAGGTACTAGACAGTGCTTGAAGGTACTATCTATGTACTATACCGTGCTTGAAGGTACTCTCTAGGTACTATCCCGTGTTTGAAGGTACTCTCTAGGTACTATACCGTGTTTGAAGGTCCTCTCCAGGTACTAGATAGTGCTTGAAGGTGCTCTCTAGGCACTATCCTGTGTTTGAAGGTACTCTCTAGGTACTATCCCGTGTTTGAAGGTACTCTATAGGTACTAGACCGTGCTTGAAGGTACTCTCTAGGTACTATACCGCGCTTGAAGGTACTCTCTAGGTACTAGATAGTGCTTTAAGGTACTCTCTAGGTACTATACAGTGTTTGAAGGTACTCTCTAGGTACTAAACCGTGCTTGAAGGTACTCTCTAGGTACTATACCGTGCTTGAAGGTACTCTCTAGGTACTATACTGTGTGTGAAGGTACTCTCTAGGTACTGGAGAGTGCTTGAAGGTACTCTCTAGGTACTATACTGTGTGTGAAGGTACTCTCTAAGTACTAGATAGTGCTTTAAGGTACTCTCTAGGTACTATACCTTGTTTGAAGGTACTTTCTTGGTACTATGCCGTGTTTGAAGGTACTCTCTAGGTACTATACCGTGCTTGAAGGTACTCTCTAGTTACTATACCGTGTTTGAAGGTACTCTCTAGGTACTAGAGAGTGCTTGAAAGTACTCTCTAGGTACTACACCGTGTTTGAAGGTACTTTCTAGGTACTAGACCGTGCTTGAAGGCACTCTGTAAGTACTATACTGTGTGTGAAGGTACTCTCTAGGTACTAGAGAGTGCTTGAAGGTACTCTCTAGGTACTAGACCGTGCTTGAAGGTACTCTCTAATCACTAGACCGTGCTTGAAGGCAATCTCACGGTACTATACTGTGTGTGAAGGTACTCTCTAGGAACTATAAAGTGTTTTGAGTTACAATTTAGGTACTATACCGTGTTTGAGGGTACTCTCTAGGTACTAGACGGTGCTTGAAGGTACTCTGTAGGTACTATACCGTGTTTGAAGTATCTCTAGGAACTATACAGTGTTTGAATGTACTCTCTAGGTACTAGATAGTGCTTGAAGGTACTCTGTAGGTACTATACAGTGTTTGAAGGTACTCTCTAGATACTAGATAGTGCTTGAAGGTACTCTGTAGGTAGTATACCGTGTTTGAAGGTATTTTCTAGGTACTATCCCGTGTTTGAAAGTACTCTCTAGGTACTATACCGTGTTTGAAGGTACTCTCTAGGTACTAGATATTGCTTAAAGGTACTCTCTAGATACTATACCGTGTTTGAAGGTACTCCCTAGGTACTAGACCGTGCTTGAAGGCACTCTCTAGGTAGTATACCGTGTTTGAAGGTACTCTCTAAGTACTATGCCGTGCTTGAAGGTACTCTCTAGATACTAAAAAGTGTTTGAAGGTACAATTTAGGTACTATACCGTGTTTGAGGGTACTCTCTAGGTACTAGACAGTGCTTGAAGGTACTCTCTAGGTACTATACCGTGGGTGAAGGTACTATCTAGGTACTATACCGTGTTTGAAGGTACTCTCTAGGTACTAGACAGTGCTTGAAGGTACTCTCTAGGTACTATACCGTGGGTGAAGGTACTCTCTAGGTACTATACCGTGTTTGAAGGTACTCTCTAGGTACTATACCGTGGGTGAAGGTACTATCTAGGTACTATACCGTGTTTGAAGGTACTCTCTAGGTACTAGACAGTGCTTGAAGGTACTCTCTAGGTACTATACCGTGTTTGAAGGTACTCTCTAGGTACTATACCGTGTTTGAAGGTACTCTCTAGGTACTATACCGTGTTTGAAGGTACTCTCTAGGTACTATACCGTGTTTGAAGGTACTCTCTAGGTACTATACCGTGTTTGAAGGTACTCTCTAGGTACTATTCCGTGTTAGAAAGTAGTCTCTATAACTATACAGTGCTTGAAGGTTTGTAGATGAATGGTTCAGAGAACCGACATGTTGATAAATTAGACACATGTGCAACTCTTGGGTATCTTTATTGAGGAAACGTTTCGCCACACAGTGGCTTCATCAGTCCATACAAAGGAGAATCTTGAAGAACAGGAGGAGAATGAGGTAATCAGTCCCTCAACCTTGAGTCGATGTGGTCAGTCCATCAATCTTGAATAGAATACGGCATACGTGCGGAGAAGGAGCTTATAAACCGTATGGCAGGAGAGGTGCAGCAGTCATAGGTGGTGTCACATTAGTTCAATGTGGAAGTAGGTCGTGCCCAAACCTGTCAGACACTGCAACTTCTTGGGATCTTAATACTTGGGAATTCTTCGCTTGCCTAATTCTTGGGCACGACCTACTTCCACATTGAACAAATGTGACACTACCTATGACTGCTGCACCTCTCCTGCCATACGGTTTATAAGCTCCTTCTCCGCACGTATGCCGTATTCTATTCAAGATTGATGGACTGACCACATCGACTCAAGGTTGAGGGACTGATTACCTCATTCTCCTCCTGTTCTTCAAGATTCTCCTTTGTATGGACTGATGAAGCCACTGTGTGGCGAAACGTTTCCTCAATAAAGATACCCAAGAGTTGCACATGTGTCTAATTTATCAGTGCTTGAAGGTACTCTCTAGACACTAGATAGTGCTTGAAGGTAGTCTTTAGGTACTATACCCTGTTTGAAGGTACTCTTTCGGTACTATACCGTGCTTGAAGGTACTCTGTAGGCAGTATACCGTGTTTGAAGGTACTCTCTAGGAACCATACAGTGTTTGAAGGTACTCTCTAGGTACTAGATAGTGCTTGAAGGTACTCTCTAGGTACTAGGTAGTGCTTGAAGGTACTCTCTAGGTACTATACCGTGTTTGAAGGTGATCTCTAGGTACTAGACCGTGCTTGAAGGTACTCTCTACGTACTATACCGTATTTGAAGGTACTCTCTAGGAACTATGCAGTGTATAAAGGTGCTCAATAGGTACCAGATAGTGCTTGAAGGTACTCTCTAGGTACTATACCATGCTTTAAGGTACTCTGTAGGTAGTATACCGTGTTTGAAGGTACTCTCTAGGCACTAGACCGTGCTTGAAGGTACTCTGAAGGTAGTATACCGTGTTTGAAGGTACTCCCTAGGTACTAGACCGTGCTTGAAGATACTCTCTAAGTTCTATACCATGCTTGAATTTACTCTCTAGGTACTATACCGTGCTTGAAGGTACTCTCTAGGTACTATACCTATCTTGAAGGGACTCTCTATGTACTATACAGTGATTGAAGGTATCTCTAGGTACTATACCGTGCTTGAATGTACTCTCTAGGTACTATACCGTGGTTGAATATACTCTGTAGGTACTATACCGTGCTTGAAGGTACTCTCTAGGTACTATACCGTGCTTGAATGTACTCTCTAGGTACTATACCGTGGCTGAATATACTCTGTAGGTACTATACCGTGCTTGAAGGTACTCTCTAGGTACTATACCGTGCTTGAAGGTACTCTCTAGGTACTATACCCATTTTGAAGGGACTCTCTAGGTACTATACAGTGATTGAAGGAATCTCTAGGTACTATACCGTGCTTGAAGGTACTCTCTTGGAACTATACCGTGCATGAAAGTACCCTCTAGGTACTAGATCATGCTTTACGGTACTCTCTAAGTACTATACCGTGCTTGAAGGTTCTCTCAAAGTACAATACCGTGCTTGAAGGTACTCTCTAGGTTCTATACCGTGCTTTAAGGTACTCTCTTGGAAAACTATACCGTGCATGAAGGTACCCTCTAGGTACTAGATCATGCTTTACGGTACTCTCTAAGTACTATACCGTGCTTGAAGGTTCTCTCAAAGTACAATACCGTGCTTGAAGTTTCTCTCTAGGTTCTATACCGTGCTTGAAGGTACTCTCTTGGAACTATACCGTGCATGAAGGTACCCTCTAGGTACTAGATCATGCTTTAAGTTACTCTCTAGGTACTATACCGTGCTTGAAGGTACTCTCTAGGTTCTATACCGTGCTTGAAAGTATTCTCTATTGACAAGACCGTGGTTGAAGGTACTCTCTAGGTACTAGACTGTGCTTTAAGGTACTCTCCAGGTACTAGACCGTGCTTGAAGGTTCTCTCTAGGGACAAGACGTGCTTGAAGGTACTCTCTACGTACTATACCGTGCTTGAAGGTACTCTCTAGTTGCTATACCGTTCTTGAATGTACTCTGAGGGTACTATACCGTGCTTGAAGGTACTCTCTAAGTACTATACCGTGCTTGAATGTACTCTGTAGGTATTATACCGTGCTTGAAGGTACTCTCTCGGTACTATACCCTGCTTGATTGTGCTGTGTAGGTACTATACCGTGCTTGAAGGTACTCTCTAGGTACTAGGTCGTGCTTTAAGGTACTCTCTAAGTACTATTCCCTCCTTGAAGGTGCTCTCTAGGTTCTATACCGTGCTTGAATGTACTCTATAGGTGCTAGACCGTGCTTGAAGGTACTCTCTAGGTACTAGATCGCGCTTGAAGGTACTCTCTAAGTTCTATAACGTGCTTTAAGGTACTTTGTAGGTACTATACCGTGCTGGAAGGTACTCTGTAGGTACTAGAGCGTGCTTGAAGGTACTCTATAGGTACCAGACTGTGCTTGAAGGCATTCTCTAGGGACAAGACCGTGCTTGAAGGTACTCTCTAGGTACTAGATCGTGCTTGAAGGCACTGTGTAGGTACTATACCGTGCTTTAAGTGCTCTGTAGGTACTAGACCGTGCTTGACGGTTCTCTCTAGGTACTATACCGTGCTTGAAGGAATTACTTAGGCACTGGATAGTGCTTAAAAATACACTCTAGGCACCAGACGATGGCTTATTTTACTCT
>NC_069413.1:22231233-22293203 GCF_026875155.1 Cherax quadricarinatus
CTCTTCCGATCGGTTATAGATTTCCAACATTGTCTCCTGGAGAAAAATAAATATTAACTGAGATTTTTAGTCTCTAATCTGATAAATATATTTGCAAAATTTTAACTTTTAATTCTTTCTAAGGACTAAAAATTGAACATTGAAATTGAAATATTGAATATTATTATTTTGACAAAGTTCCTGGAGAGCGAAACGTTGCCACAATGAACTGTCACGTTATTGCACGTGCCCATAGTGTGGATAACTCTACCTTGAATACACAAATAACCGGCACATAGGAGAGACGAGGAGCTTACGACGACGTTTCGGTCCAACTTGGACCATTTACAAATTCACACTCTGCAAATAGATCGAAACATCGTCATAAACTCATCCTCTCTCCTCTTACTGGTTATTTGCGTATTGTTCAAGTCAGGGTATTGTGCCTCTTACTGTCAACACTGTTGTGGCAGAGCCGGGAAACTCTACGGTCGCCGCCACCCATGTTTCACTATACTCCAGCCTTAACACTATACTGTAATAATGTCTTTATTCCTACAAGTACATGTACAAGGTATACAGGTACATGTACAAGGTATACAAGTACATGTACAAGGTATACAGGTACATGTACAAGGTATACAAGTACATGTACACAAGGTATACTGTACATGTACAAGGTATACAAGTACATGTAGCAAGGTATACAAGTACATGTAGCAAGGTATACAAAAACATGTACAAGATACACAAGTACATGAACACAAGTATACAAGTACATGTAGACAAGGTATACAGGTACATGTACAAGGTATACAAGTACATGTACAAGGTATACAGGTACATGTACAAGGTATACAAGTACATGTACAAGGTATACAAGTACATGTACAAGGTATACAAGTACATGTACAAGGTATACAAGTACATTACAAGGTATACAAGTACATGTACAAGGTATACATGTACATGTACAAGGTATAACAAGTACATGTATACAAAAGTATACAAGTACATTAATCAAGGTAACAAGTACATACAAGGTATAGCAAGTACATGTACAGGTATACAGTACATGTACAAGGTATACAAGTACATGAACAAGGTATACAAGTTCATGTACAAGGATACAAAAACATGTACAAGATACATACAAATACATTACAAGGTATACAGGTACTTGCACAAGGTATACAAGCACATGTTACAAGGGTATACCAAGTACATGTACAAGGGTATACAAATACATGATACAAGATATACAGGTACAGTACAGATATACAAGTACATGTACAAGGTATACAAATACATGACAATATATACAAGTAAATGTACAGGTATACAAATACATGTACAAGATAAAAGTAAATGTACAAGGTATACAAGTACAATGTACAAGAGGCATAACAATACATGTACAAGGCATACAGTACATGTACAATGTATACAAGTACATATACAAAGTATAGAGGCAAAAGTACTTGTACAAGGTATAATACAAGTACAACACGTACAAGATATACAAGTACATGTACAAGGTTATGCAAGTACATGTACAAGGTATAGCAAGTAAACTACAAGATATACAATACATGTACAAGTTATACAAGTACATGTACAAGGTAACAAGTACAAACGTACAAGATTATACAAGTACAATGTACAAGGTATACAATACATGTACAAGGATACAAGTACACGTACAAGATATGCTAGTACACGTACAGGTATACAGGTTACATTACAAGGTATACAAGTACATGTACAAGATATACAAGTACATGTACAAGGTACAAGTACAGTACAAGGCATACAAAGTACATGTACAAGGTATACAAGTACATGTACAAGATATACAGGTACATGTACAAGTATACAAGTACTGTACAAGGATACGGTTACATGTACATAGATAAACACGTACATGTACAAGGTATAAAGTACATGTACAAGACATACAAGTACTTGTACAAGGTATACAAGTACATGTACAAGATATACAGACATGTACATAGGTATACAAGTACATGTACAAGGTATACAGGTACATGTACAAGTATACAATTACATTGTTACTGTGCATACCTGTACATGTAATTGTATACCTTGTACATGTATAAGGCAATACATGTACATGTACTAGGTATACAGACCATAGCTAACATCATTACATACTACTATATAGAAAGCCACTTGTTATGTTGAAGCATTTCCCGCAAATTAGGTCATTTTGTTACAGGATGCCGACCCCACACAGAGTCCACTAACCACCCAGGATGCGACCCACACCGCCAGTCCACTAAAACACCCAGATGCGACCAACACCAGTCCCAAAAAAAACAACCCCAGGGGTGCGACCCACACCGGCCACTAACACCCAGGATGCGACCCACATCAAGTCCACTAACACCAGGATGGCCGACCCACACCAGTCACTAACACCAGGATGCGACCCACACCAGTCCCCTAACTATACCCAGGATGCGACTCTACACCAGTGCACTAACACCTTCATGCGACCCACTCCAGTCATCTAACCCCAGGATGCGAACCCACACCAGTCCCACTACACACAGGATGCGAACCCAACACCAGTCCACTAAGCACTCCAGGATTCACCTACACCAGTGCACAAACACGCCAGATGCGACCCACACCAGTGCACTAACACACAGGATGTGACCCACACCAGTCTACTAACACCCAGGATGCGGCCCACACCAATTCACTGACACCCATGATGCGACCCACACCAGTCCACTAACACCCAGGATGCGACTCACACCAATCCACTGACAATATACCCATGATGTGGACCCACACCAGTCCACTAACAACCCAGGATGCGAACCCACACCAGTCTACTAACACCCCGGGAGGGGGGGGCAGGATGCGGCCCACAAGCCATCCACTGAACCCATGATGCGACCCACATTAGTCCACTAACACCCAGGATGCGGCCCACACCAATCCACTGACACCCAGGATGCGACCCACACCAGTGCACTGACACCCAGGATTCGACCCACACCAATCAACTGACACCCATGATGCGACCCACACCAGTCCACTAACACCCAGGATGCGACCCACACCATTCACGACACCCGGGGGGGGAGGGGGGGGGACAGCCCTGAATGCACCCACACCAATCCACTACACCACCCAGGTACCCATTTATACTGATGGGTGACCAGGGACGCCGGTGTCTTATGGAAACTTCCTCCCTAACGTTTTCCCTCCCGCCGTACGAGATTCGAACTCCGGACCTGAGAGGTGACCTGAGTACGATAAGCGATCCCAGATAACGGACACGTCCTTTGGATGACAAGTGGAAAGCACGTTCGTCATTCACTCGGAAAACGGAGGATCGAGCGTCCACCACCACGTCTTGCGCCGAATGACCCACGTGGGTTTAACGCTTAACCTGTCTTATATATTTTAATTATTATTTACGAAAAGAGAAGAAACTGGTAATTCAGTGCTCGTTCTGAATGTTCTTAACAAGTTAATTCTTAAAATATTGCCGCCATAATTAGCTGGGTTCATCTCTAGCTCTGGGGCTAAGTGTCAGTTTCGTGAGGAAGCGCTAAACCCATAGGAACCATGTGGTTACTGGGCAACTGGAGGTAATCACAATTGATTCGGTGGCAAATGGGGGGGGGGTGCAAGTAGCCCCGATTTCCTGGATTAAGATCCCGTCACTGTGGTTGAGGCAACTTGAGCGTGCACTGCTAGAGCTCCTGGGTTCATTCAAGGTGTTGATCTCCAGCTGCTGGACCTCCTGGGAGGGCTGAGCTGGATCTGCTGGTGCTCTGTGTCATCTCACTGTTGTGCCTCGTACAACGTATTTTTAATATACTGGCGTAGAGGAAGCTGAGGAAGTTATTGGATACCGAGGATACCTGGGATATCTGGGAACTGGGGATATCTGAGATACCGGGAGTACCTGGGATATCTGGGAACTGGGGATATCTGAGATACCGGGAGTACCTGGGATATCTGGGAACTGGGGATATCTGAGATACCGGGAGTACCTGGGATATCTGGGAACTGGGGATATCTGAGATACCGGGAGTACCTGGAATATCTGAGATACCGGGGGTACCTGGGGTATCTGGGAATTGGGGATATCTGAGATACCGGGAGTACATGGGATATCTAAGATACCGGGGGTACCTGCGATATCTGGGAACTGGGGATATCTGAGATACCGGGAGTACCTGGGATATCTGGGAAACTGGGATATCTGAGATACCGGAGTACCTGATATCTGGGAACTGGGATATCCTTAGAATACCGGGGAGTACCTGGGATATCTGGGAACTGGGGATATCTGAGATACCGGGAGTACCTGGGATATCTGGGAACTGGGGATATCTGAGATACCGGGAGTACCTGGGATATCTGGGAACTGGGGATATCTGAGATACCGGGAGTACCTGGAATATCTGAGATACCGGGGGAACCTGGGGTATCTGGGAATTGGGGATATCTGAGATACCGGGAGTACCTGGGATATCTAAGATACCGGGGGTACCTGGGATATCTGGGAACTGGGGATATCTGAGATACCGGGAGTACCTGGGATATCTGGGAACTGGGGATATCTGAGATACCGGGAGTACCTGGGATTATCCTGGGGATCTGGGGATATCTGAGATACCGGGAGTACCTGGGTATCTGGGAATTGGGGAAATATCGAGAGTACCGGAGTACTGGGATATCTAAGATACCGGGGGTACCTGCATATCTGGATCTGGGAACTGGGGATATCTGAGATACCGGGAGTACCTGGGATATCTGGGAACTGGGGATATCTGAGATACCGGGAGTACCTGGGATATCTGGGAACTGGGGATATCTTAGATACCGGGAGTACCTGGGATATCTGGGAACTGAGGATATCTGAGATACCGGGAGTACCTGGAATATCTGAGATACCGGGGGTACCTGGGATATCTGGGAACTGGGGATATCTGAGATACCGGGAGTGCCTGGAATATCTGGGAACTGGGGATATCTGAGATACCGTGAGTACCTGGGATATCTGGGAACTGGGGATATCTAAGATACCGTGAGTACCTGGGATATCTGGGAACTGGGGATATCTGAGATACCGGGAGTACCAGGGATATATGGGAACTGGGGATATCTGAGATACCGTGAGTACCTGGGATATATGGGAACTGGGGATATCTGAGATACCGGGAGCACCGGGGATATCTAAGATACCGGGGGTACCTGGGATATTTGGGATACCGGGGATATCTGGTATACAGGGGATACCTGGGATACTTTCATCCCTTCACCCAGTGACCTACGCAAGTTACTGGTGTACCATCTTCAGTACTGGTACCTACAATAGACCTTGCTTGTAGTGTACCATCTTCAGTGCTGGTACCTACAGTAGACCTTGCTTGTAGTGTACCATCTTCATGTAGTACCTAGAGGGGGGGGGGGGGGGGGGGGGGGGGGGGGGGGGGTACAGTAGCCTCTTGCTTGTAGGTACCATCTTCAGTACTGGTACCTACATAGACCTGCTTGTAGTGTACCATCTTCAGTACTGGTACCCTACATAGACCATGCTTGTAGTGTACCATCTTCAGTGTTAGTACCTACAGTAGACCTTGCTTGTAGTGTACCATCTTCAGTGCTGGTACCTACAGTAGACCTTGCTTGTAGTGTACCATCTTCAGTACTGGTATGTACAGTAGACTTGCTTGTTAGTGTACCATCTTCAGTGTTTAGTACCACAATAGACATTGCTTGTAGTTTGTACCACACTTCATGTTAGTACTTCAGTCACCTGCTTGTAGTTGTACCATCTTGCATGCTGGTACCTACAATAGACCTTGCTTGTATGTACCATCTCTTCAGTGTTTAGTACTTCATTAACGCTTGCTGTAGTGTACCATCTTCAGTACTACTACCTACAATAGACCTTGCTTGTAGTGTACCATCTTCAGTGTTAGTACCTACAGTAGACCTTGCTTGTAGTGTACCATCTTCAGTACTGGTACCTACAATAGACCTTGCTTGTAGTTTACCATCTATAGTACAGGTACCACAATAGACCCTTGCTTGTAGTACCATCTTCAGTCTGGTACCTCAATAGACCTGCTTGTAGTGTACCATCTTCAGTGTTGTACCTACAATCAGACCTTGCTTGTAGTGTACCATCTTCATACTGTACCTACATTAGACTTGCTTGTAGTGTACCAATCTTCAGTGCTGTTACTACAATAGACCTTGCCTGTATTGTACCATCATTCATTGTTAGTACCTACAGTATACCATGCTTGTAGTGTACCATCTTCAGTACTGGTTACCTAAAATAGACCTTGCTTGATATGTACATCTTCAGTGTTAGTACCTACCAGTAGACCTTGCTTTAGTGTAACATCTTCATTACGGTACCTACAATATACCCTTGCTTGTAGTGTACCATCTTCAGTACTGGTACCTACAATAGACCTTGCTTGTAGTGTACCATCTTCAGTACTGGTACCATACAGTAGACCCTTGACTTGTAGTGTACCATCACATTCAGTGTTAGTACCTACAATAGACCTTGCTTGTAGTGTACCATCTTCAGTGTTAGTATCTACAGTAGACCTTGCTTGTAGTGTACCATCTTCAGTGTTAGTATCTACAGTAGACCTTGCTTGTAGTGTACCATCTTTCAGTACTGGTAGGCTACAGTAGACTTGCTTGTATGACCATCTTCATAGTGTTTAGTACCTACAATAGACCTTGCTTGTAGTGTCATCATCCCCTCATGTTAGTACCTACAGTAGACTTGCTTTAGTGTACCAAACTTCAGTGCTTGGTACCTACAGTAACCTTGCTTGTAGTGTACCATCTTCAGTGTTAGTACCTACAGTAGACCTTGCTTGTAGTGTATCCATCTTCAGTGTTAGTACCTACAGTAGACCTTGCTTGTAGTGTACCATCTTCAGTACTGGTACCTACAGTAGACCTTGCTTGTAGTGTACCATCTTCAGTGTTAGTACCTACAGTAGACCTTGCTTGTAGTGTACCATCTTCAGTGTTAGTACCTACAGTAGACCTTGCTTGTAGTGTACCATCTACTTCAACTGGTATGTACAAGAACCTTGGGGCTTGTAGTGTACCATCTTCAGTGCTGGTACTACAAGTAGAGACCAAGGCTTGTAGTGTACCATCTTCATTGTTAGTACCTATACAGTAGACCTTGCTTGAGTGTACCATCTTCAGTGTTAGTACCTACAGTAGACCTTGCTTGTAGTGTACCATCTTCAGTGTTAGTACCTACAGTAGACCTTGCTTGTAGTGTACCATCTTCAGTACTGGTACCTACAGTAGACCTTGCTTGTAGTGTACCATCTTCAGTGTTAGTACCTACAGTAGACCTTGCTTGTAGTGTATCATCCTCAGTGTTAGTACCTACAGTAGACCTTGCTTGTAGTGTACCATCTTCAGTGTTAGTACCTACAGTAGACCTTGCTTGTAGTGTACCATCTTCAGTGTTAGTACCTACAGTAGACCTTGCTTGTAGACTGTATCCATCTTCATGTTAGGTACCACAATAGACCTTGCTTGTAGTGTACCATCTTCAGTGTTAGTACCTACAGTAGACCTTGCTTGTAGTGTACCATCTTCAGTACTGGTACCTACAGTAGACCTTGCTTGTAGGAAATTGGTAGTACTAAGTAGACCTGCTTAGTGTCATTCAGACTGGTACCTACAGTAGACCTTGCTTGTAGTGTACCATCTTTATGTTGGGACCTACAGTAGACCTTGCTTGTAGTGTACCATCTTTAGTGTTAGTATCTACAGTAGAACCCTTTCTTGTAGTGTACCATCTTCAGTACTGGTACCTACAGTAGACCTTGCTTGTAGTGTATCATCTTCTGTACTGGTAGCTACAGTAGACTTGCTTGTAGTGTCCATCTTCATACTGGTACTACAGTAGACCTTTCTTTAGTGTAACCCTCTTCATACTGGTACCTACAGTAGACCTTGCTTGTAGTGTACCATCTTCAGTACTGGTAGCTACAGTAGACCTTGCTTGTAGTGTACCATCTTCAGATACTGGTACCTACAGTAGACCTTGCTTGTAGTGTATCATCTTCAGTGCTGGTACCTACAGTAGACCTTGCTTGTAGTGTACCATCTTCAGTACTGGTAGCTACAGTAGACCTTGCTTGTAGTGTACCATCTTCAGTGTTAGTACCTACAGTAGACCTTGCTTGTAGTGTACCATCTTCAGTACTGGTACCTACAGTAGACCTTGCTTGTAGTGTACCATCTTCAGTACTGGTACCTACAGTAGACCTTGCTTGTAGTGTACCATCTTCAGTGTTAGTACCTACAGTAGACCTTGCTTGTAGTGTACCATCTTCAGTGCTGGTACCTACAGTAGACCTTGCTTGTAGTGTACCATCTTCAGTACTGGTACCTACAGTAGACCTTGCTTGTAGTGTACCATCTTCAGTACTGGTACCTACAGTAGAAACCTTGCTTGTAGTGTACCCCTTTCAGTGCGGGGGTACGTACAGTAGACCTTGCTTGTAGTGTACCATCTTCAGTGCTGGTACGTACAGTAGACCTTGCTTGTAGTGTACCATCTTCAGTGCTGGTACGTACAGTAGACCTTGCTTGTAGTGTACCATCTTCAGTGCTGGTACGTACAGAAAACCTTGCTTGTATGTACCTCTTCAGTGCTGTATCTACAGTAACCTTCTTGTAGTGTACCATCTTCCATGCTGGTACTACATAGACCTTGCTTGTAGTGTACCATCTTCAGTACTGGTACCTACAGTAGACCTTGCTTGTAGTGTACCATCTTCAGTGCTGGTACCTACAGTAGACCTTGCTTGTAGTGTACCATCTTCACTGCATATCTTGGGAGATGTATATTTATGTGTATATGAATAAATATTCATACATACACACATGAGTGCTTATACATACACGTGTGCGTGCAGGAGAGAGGTACATAATGTACGTGTTCGTGTACAGGGGCTGTGTGTACTGCTTGCACATGTAAAAGGAGGATGTGTACAGATGTGTGTGTACCTAGTGAAGGTGTACACGTGTGTACGTGGATACACTAGTGTGCGTGCACATGCGTGCGATAACAGAGTTTTTTCCTGCCACGAGTTATAGACTTTAGTGCCGCGGTGCCTGTCTCTCTGTCCATCTAGTGCCATCCTACCTAGCCAGGGATAGTCATTATGGCGCAGCTCTAATGAGTACTCACTAATGGATAGTCACAGGTCGTATCCCGGGATGAACAGACGTATGGGCAAGTGTCCTTTGACATTCTGTCACTGATTACCAAGTATTATGTAGGTACCTGGGTGTTAGTCTCCTTACACCTGCTGCCACTGTTTACCTAGCAGTAAGTAGGTACCTGAGTGTTAATCTTCTTACATTTGCTGCCACTGTTTACCTAGCAGTAAGTAGGTACCAGGGTGTTAGTCTCCTTACGCCTGCTGCCACTGTTTACCTAGCAGTAAGTAGGTACCTGAGTGTTAATCTTCTTACACTTGCTGCCACTGTTTACGTAGCAGTAAGTAGGTACCTGGGTGTTAGTCTCCTTACACCTGCTGCCACTGTTTACCTAGCAGTAAGTAGGTACCTGGGTGTTAGTCTCCTTACACCTGCTGCCACTGTTTACCTAGCAGTAAGTAGATACCTGGGTGTTAGTCTCCTTACACCTGCTGCCACTGTTTACCTAGCAGTAAGTAGGTACCTGGGTGTTAGTCTCCTTACACCTGCTGCCACTGTTTACCTAGCAGTATGCAGGTACCTGGGTGTTAGTCTCCTTACACCTGTTGCCACTGTTTACCTAGCAGTAAGTAGGTACCTGGGTGTTAGTCTCCTTACACCTGCTGCCACTGTTTACCTAGCAGTAAGCAGGTACCCGGGTGTTAGTCTCCTTACACCTGCTGCCACTGTTTACCTAGCAGTAAGTAGGTACCTGGGTATTAGTCGACCGGTGGGGTGGAATCGTGCGGGGCCAAAATTACCAGGGACTTTCTATATAGTATATCATTGATGTCAACTTTGGTCTGTATAAGTTGTATCATGTACTGGTAGAAATAAAGATTATTATTATCAAAAATCTGCTGCCATTGTTCATCCACGTTAGGTCTTGTTGTGGGCAGAATCGTAGGTGAGAACTTAACCACGGAATGGGTGGGATTTGAACCCATGGCGAGTGATAAAACACCAGGCCAGTGCGTTAACCACTGGGCCAACTGGCTAAAAGATTCATCCAACTAGGTATATTTATTCACCATAGGAAGGTTTGCATGGCCCATCACTGTGACCACAAATGAAAGTGTGTACAAATAAGGTCGTATACACACCCGTTGTCTACCCTCCCTACACGACCTTTGTTTAAGACCTTCATTAAGGACGGGAGTCTCAGAAGTGAGGGATGAATGGGACCGGATAGATGGAAGGATACATGGTAGGTGGCGCGGTGGCGTGTTACCTGGTAATTATATCTTTCAGATGCAATAATAGACCAACCCGCAGCCCATTTGTGAAGAGCCACACACCTTCAACATTAAAGTTATCAGTACTGAAGATTTTATATCTTTATATATATATATATATATATATATATATATATATATATATATATATATATATATATATATATATATATATATATATATATATATATATATATATATATATATATATAT
The DNA here is from genome assembly GCF_026875155.1 of Cherax quadricarinatus. Lineage (NCBI taxonomy): Eukaryota > Metazoa > Arthropoda > Malacostraca > Decapoda > Parastacidae > Cherax > Cherax quadricarinatus. Next base: position 22,241,919 of record NC_069413.1, read on the forward strand.
ATATATATATATATATATATATATATATATATATATGTCGTGCCGAATAGGCAGAACTTGCGATCTTGGCTTAAATAGCAACGCTCATCTTGCCACATAGGACAAGTGAAAATTTGTGTATGTAATAATTTCTTGAGTGGTTGTGGAGAGGTGAGGTGCAGTCCTCATGACCTTCGTGTGGAAGATAGGCTCTAGGCCTATTAAATCAACCAGTTAATATAGGACAACACTGTGTAGAGTTCCTTTGTTTTATATATCGTATGGAAGTCATAGTCCCACAGCTGTGTTATTGTTATACAGGCTGGCCAGGCTGCAGCCTGGTTCAGCCCACCCAGAGTACAGTGAGCGGTGGTCATCACTGATATACCAACCTCAGTACAAATGTTACCGTTTATCTAAGCCGCTTGTCTAATACACTTTGTGTGTGTGTGTGTACTCACCTAGTTGTACTCACTTAGTTGAGGTTGCAGGGGTCGATTCCGAGCTCCTGGCCCCGCCTCTTCACTGATCGCTACTAGGTCACTCTCCCTGAACCATGAGCTTTATCATACCTCTGCTTAAAGCTATGTATGGATCCTGCCTCCACTACATCGCTTCCCAAACTATTCCACTTACTGACTACTCTGTGGCTGAAGAAATACTTCCTAACATACCTGTGATTCATCTGTGTCTTCAACTTCCAACTGTGTCCCCTTGTTGCTGTGTCCCATCTCTGGAACATCCTGTCTTTGTCCACCTTGTCAATTCCTCTCAGTATTTTGTATGTCGTTATCATGTCCCTCCTATCTCTCCTGTCCTCCAGTGTCGTCAGGTCGATTTCCCTTAACCTCTCCTCGTAGGACATACCTCTTAGCTCTGGGACTAGTCTTGTTGCAAACCTTTGCACTTTCTCTAGTTTCTTTACGTGCTTGGCTAGGTGTGGGTTCCAAACTGGTGCTGCATACTCCAATATGGGCCTAACGTACACGGTGTACAGGGTCCTGAACGATTCCTTATTAAGATGCCGGAATGTTGTTCTGAGGTTTGCTAGGCGCCCATATGCTGCAGCAGTTATTTAGTTGATGTACGCTTCAGGAGATGTGCCTGGTGTTATACTCACCCCAAGATCTTTTTCCTTGAGTGAGGTTTGTAGTCTCTGGCCCCCTAGACTGTACTCCGTCTGCGGTCTTCTTTGCCCTTCCCCAATCTTCATGACTTTGCACTTGGTGGGGTTGAACTCCAGGAGCCAATTGCTGGACCAGGTCTGCAGCCTGTCCAGATCCCTTTTTAGTTCTGCCTGGTCTTCAATCGAACGAATTCTTCTCATCAACTTCACGTCATCTGCAAACAGGGACACTTCGGAGTCTATTCCTTCCGTCATGTCGTTCACAAATACCAGAAACAGCGCTGGTCCTAGGACTGACCCCTGTGAGACCCCGCTGGTCACAGGTGCCCCTTCTGACACCTCGCCACGTACCATGACTCGCTGCTGTCTTCCTGACAAGTATTCCCTGATCCATTGTAGTGCCTTCCCTGTTATCCCTGTTTGGTCCTCCAGTTTTTGCACTAATCTCTTGTGTGGAACTGTGTCAAACGCCTTCTTACAGTCCAAGAAAATGCAATCCACCCACCCCTCTCTCTCTTGTCTTACTGCTGTCACCATGTCATAGAACTCTAGTAGGTTTGTGACACAGGATTTCCCGTCCCTGAAACCATGTTGGCTGCTGTTGATGAGATCATTCCTTTCTAGGTGTTCCACCACTCTTCTCCTGATAATCTTCATGACTTTGCATACTATACATGTCAGTGGCACTGGTCTGTAGTTTAGTGCTTTATGTCTGTCTCCTTTTTCAAAGATTGGGACTACATTTGCTGTCTTCCATGCCTCAGGCAATCTCCCTGTTTCGATAGATGTATTGAATATTGTTGTTATGGGTACACATAGCGCCTCTGCTCCCTCTCTCAGGACCCATGGAGAGATGTTATCCGGCCCCATCGCCTTTGATGTGTGTGTGTGTGTGTGTATGTGTGTGTGTGTGTGTGTGTGTGTGTGTGTGTGTGTGTGTGTGTGTGTGTGTGTGTGTGTGTGTGTGTGTGTGTGTGTGTGTTTGTGTGTACACATCATAATACGTGTACACTAGTGCTAGTCCATCATACACACACAACAACAACAACAACTGCTCCCTGTATTACATACATCAGCCAGGCTGGCACCATCATCTACCTCAGCAATCACCTTAACGACCTCCTGAACTGTTACCCAAACGACCCCATGAATAGTTGACCTTAAACGACCTAACCGGGGTAGTCACACACCTCACTACCACACACACACACACACAACACACACACACACACACAACACACACACACACAACACACACACACACACACACACACACACACACACACACAGGGGCTGAAGAGTCACGTGATGAGACCACAAGTAGTGAGACAAAATGCTAATTAAATAAAAAATTAATATAAATAGTAATGTTTATTACTCTAGCATGCTGACACAGGTCGTATTAATTAACTGAACCTGTGACCTATGTCTAGCTTAAACTTAATGAAAAGTTTCCACACCCACACCCACACACACACACACACACACACACACACACACACACACACACACACACACACACACACACACACACACACACACACACACACACACACACCCACACACACACTATCGACCAGACAACATAGCGTGCTAGTTCAGTCTCCATCATCTCCCACACACACACACACACACGGGGCCCATATCTCCAGCCTGCACCCCACCACTGTTCTATCACAGTACTAATACCCACCCGTGGTAGTAGTTGTGGTTATGTTAGTAGTTGTGGTAGTTGTGACAATAGTTGTAAAATAACTGACCCTCAACACCATACCAATGAAACATTAGTCACATGTCCAACATCTTTATTTGTAGACGTTTCCCCAACCAGTGGCGTTATCAGTACAAACTCAAGGACATAATGGGAAGAAGGTAATCAGTCCCTCAGTGTTGGAGTAGGTAATGTGCATCCCAGACTTCTCCACCAGCTCCATGGCTGAGGGAATGATTATCTCGTCTTTTGTGTAGCATTCTACAGTCTTCTCACTGTGTCCTTGAATTTGTATTGATGAAGTCACTGGATGGCTAAACGTCTACAAATAAAGATCCCCAGATGTTGCACATGTGTCTAATTCTTGATCTTGTCGGTGTTGCAGACCATATATGTACTCCATAGAAATAAAGTGAATATTTTTAGTTTAATTATAGACCATTATAGAAGTATACATGAGATAGGAGGAGCACTAGGGTAGGTCTACCAGGAAGGGTAGGTCTACCAGGAAGGGTAGGTCTACCAGGAAGGGTAGGTCTACCAGGAAGGGTAGGTCTACCAGGAAGGGTAGGTCTACCTGGAAGGGTAGGTCTACCAGGAAGGGTAGGTCTACCAAGAAGGGTAGGTCTACCAGGAAGGGTAGGTCTACCTGGAAGGGTAGGTCTACCAGGAAGGGTAGGTCTACCAAGAAGGGTAGGTCTACCAGGAAGGTAGGTCTACCAGGAAGGGTAGGTCTACCAGGAAGGGTAGGTCTACCAGGAAGGGTAGGTCTACCAAGAAGGGTAGGTCTACCAGGAAGGGTAGGTCTACCTGGAAGGGTAGGTCTACCAGGAAGGTAGGTCTACCAAGAAGGGTAGGTCTACCAGGAAGGGTAGGTCTACCAGGAAGGGTAGGTCTACCAGGAAGGGTAGGTCTACCAGGAAGGGTAGGTCTACCAAGAAGGGTAGGTCTACCAGGAAGGGTAGGTCTACCAGGAAGGGTAGGTCTACCAGGAAGCGTAGGTCTACCAGGAAGGGTAGGTCTACCAGGAAGGGTAGGTCTACCAAGAAGGGTAGGTCTACCAGGAAGGGTAGGTCTACCAGGAAGGGTAGGTCTACCAGGAAGGGTATGTCTACTAGGAAGGGTAGGTCTACCAGGAAGGGTAGGTCTACCAGGAAGGGTAGGTCTACCAGGAAGGGTAGGTCTACCAGGAAGGGAACGAAAGAGCTGAGGAAGACTGCAGTAGGTCTACTGACCTATGCTTGATTACTTGGAGTTTACCTGGAGAGAGTTTTGGGGGTCAACGCCCCCGCGACCCGGTCTGAAACCAGGCTTCGTGGTGGATCAGGGTCTGATCAACCAAGCTGTTACTGTTGGCCGCACGCAAACTGACGTACGAACCACAGCCCGGCTGGTCAGTTACTGACTTTAGGTGACTGTCCAGTGCCTTCTTGAAGACAGCCAGGGGTCTTGAAGACAGCCAGGGGTCTTGAAGATAGCCAGGGGTCTTGAAGACAGCCAGGGGTCTTGAAGACAGCCAGGGGTCTTGAAGACAGCCAGGGGTCTTGAAGACAGCCAGGGGTCTTGAAGACAGCCAGGGGTCTTGAAGACAGCCAGGGGTCTTGAAGACAGCCAGGGGTCTTGAAGGACACCCAGGAGTCTTGAAACGTCAGGATCTATTGGTAATCCCCCTAAGTAGTCGGAGGCGTTAAACAGTTTTGGGCCCCTGCTCCCCACGGTTTCACACGCCCCACTCTATTTTGAAAGATCTTTTTTTTAATACAGTAGGTCGATCGCTACGCACTCCCCTAACACTGGGGCCCCGGGGTTCGATTGGGGGTATGGTAAAAACACTGGGACGTTTTTTCCTTTAAGACCCCGGTTTTCCAGTTCACTAACAAAAAATAGGTACCTGGGGTTAGTGGACGGGTTGGGTCGCATCCGGGAAAAAAATTGATTTAAAATTTCCAAATGGTCTACAAAACCCAGTGGCTTTCTATAAGATGTCGGGTATATCTTAAAAGTTTACACTAGAATAATATTTTATTATTATTATTATATATTATTATTATTTTTATATTATTATTATTATTAGTAGTATAGTATGTAGTAGTAGTAGTAGTAGTAGTAGTAGTAGTAGTAGTAGTAGTAGTAGTAGTTTCTACGTTATGTTCATTAAATTTACGAGAAAGTGGAGGCCTAAAATAATATTTATGGACTCCTCTGACTTACTTTATGCTGATCAATTATCTTTCTTTAAAGGTCTATCAAACTGAAGAAGAAATGTATTAATTAGTGCTTCAACCTTAACCTCTGATATACCTAATTACCATTTATAGTAATGAAATTGGGAACGATACTAATTACAAGCAATTACGTGATCTTAGTCTATCTTCGCATCCCATTAATACCTCAACACCATTTTGTTATTGTCCTTAGCGAGTAGTGAATCGTGGTTTATACGGGGACTAAACCCGTGACACTGGCCACGTTGATTCTTTTAATTATCAGTGTTCATTATGGTATCTCTGGAAACCAGTTTATATACGGGGTGTTTTAAATATATGGACCCAATTTCAAAGCAGATTACTTTATAATTGGGTCCATCATTTTAAAACACCGTGTATGTTGTAATGGTATTAAATTGTGACACAGTAGATGGTGTAAGAATGGCAGCGATTTGTTCAAAAGGAACAACAGCAAAATATTATACAACGTTTCGCCTAATGAGCAACGTTTTTTACCCCTAATAGATCCTGCCTTAGGTTGGATAAATAAATGAGTAGGTGTGGGTGGGTATAAGTTGGACCTGACTAGCTTGTGCTGCTAGGTTAGATGCCGTGTTCCTTGAGTGAATGTGACTGACCTGACTAGGTCAAGTAGGCCACCTGCAGTGTTCCTTTTTTCTGATGTTCTTACATCAGGTTAGCTTAGATAAGTCTTGTTAAGAAACAGCTGAAGCTTTTGATCATCTGACCGAGGCCTTCCCCTGGCTTACCTCTCCACCCATTAAAAAACCACTAACATAAACCGGCAGAAGCAAAATAAATAACTTCCAGGAGAAATATTTGAGTTACACCAAGAAGTTGTTCAGGTGTATTAAAAACTTTATATATCACAAAATTATTTTTGGTCAATATTTAGACTAATAATTTAGATGACGGCTGCATCTACACGTAGAATTATGTAATATATTGACATATAATTAAATAATATACGGGGGGGGGGGCTTCTCCAACACACAACATGGGGGGGGGGCTTCTCCAACACACAACATGGGAGGGGGCTTCCCAACACACAACATGGGGGGGCTTCTCCAACACACAACAGGGGGGGGGCTTCTCCAACACACAACATGGGAGGGGGCTTCTCCAACACACAACATGGGAGGGGGGCTTCTCCAACACACAACATGGGGGGGTTCTCCAACACACAACATGGGGGGGCTTTTCCAACACACAACATGGGGGGGCTTCTCCAACACACAACATGGGAGGGGGGGTTCTCCCAAAACACAACATGGAGGGGGCTTCTCCAACACACAACATGGGGGGGGGCTTCTCCAAACACAACATGGGGGGGCTTCTCCAACACACAACATGGGAGGGGGCTTCTCCAACACACAACATGGGGGGGGGCTTTTCCAACACACAAACATGGGAGGGGGCTTCTCCAACACACAACATGGGAGGGGGGCTTCTCCAACACACAACTGGGAGGGGGCTTCTCCAACACACAACATGGGAGGGGGCTTTTCCAACACACAACATGGGAGGGGGGGGTTCTCCAACACACAACATGGGAGGGGGGGTTCTCCAACCCCACACATGGGGAGGGGGCTTTTCCAACACAAAACATGGGAGGGGGGCTTTCTCCCAACACACAACATGGGAGGGGGGCTTCTCCAACACAAAAACTGGGAGGGGGGGTTCTCCAACACACAAAATGGGAGGGGGGGGCTTCCCAACACACAACATGGGAGGGGGGCTTCTCCAACACACAACATGGGAGAGAAACTTCTCCAACACAAACATGGGAGGGGGGACTTCTCCAACACATAACATGGAGGGGACTTCTCCAACACATAACATGGGAGGGGACTTCTCCACACACAACATGGGAGGGGGCTTCTCCAACACATAACATGGGGGGGGGGGACTTCTCCAACACACAACATGGAAGGGGGGCTTCTCCCAAAACACAACATGGGAGAGAAACTTCTCCAACACACAACATGGGAGGGGGGACTTCTCCAACACAAACATGGGGGGGGACTTCTCCAACACACAACATGGGAAGGGGGACTTCTCCAACACATAACATGGGAGGGGGGTTCTCCAAAAACAAAACATGGGGGGGGAACTTCTCCAACACACAACATGGGAGGGGGACTTCTCCAACACACAACATGGGAGGGGGAACTTCTCCAACACACAACATGGGAGGGGGCTCTCCAACACACAACATGGGAGGGGAACTTCCTCCAACACTCAACATGGAGGGGAACTTCTCCAACACACAACATGGAGGGGAACTTCTCCAACACACAACATGGGGGGGAACTTCCCCCAACACACAACATGGAAGGGGGGACTTTCCAACACAACAACTTGGGAAGGGGCTCCCCCAACACACACATGGGAGGGGGAACTTCTCCAACACACAACATGGGAGGGGGAACTTCTCCAACACACAACATGGGAGGGGAACATCTTCAACACACAGCATGGGAGGGGGAACTTCTCCAACACACAACATGGGAAGGGGAACTCCTCCAACACACAACATGGGAGGGGGAACTTCTCCAACACACAACATGGGAAGGGGAACTCCTCCAACACACAACATGGGAGGGGGAACTTCTCCAACACACAACAAGGGAAGGGAAACTCCGTCCAACACACAACATGGAAGGGGAAACTTTCTCCAACACACAACATGGGAAGGGAACTCCTCCAAAACACAACATGGAGGGGAACTTCTCCAACACAGGACAACATGTGAGGGATTCTTCTCCAACACACAACATGGGAAAGGGGACCTCCTCCAACACACAACATGGAGGGGAACTTCTCCAACATCACAACATGGGAGGGAACTTCTCCAAACACAAACCAACATGGGTAAAGGGGAACTCCTCAACACACAACATTGGAAGGGGAACTCCTCCAACACACAACATGGGAGGGGAACTTCTCCAACACACAACATGGGAGGGGAACTTCTCCAACACACAACATGGGAAGGGGAACTCCTCCAACACACAACATGGGAGGGGAACTCTCCAACACACAACATGGGAGGGGGAACTCCTCCAACACACAACATGGGAAGGGGAACTCCTCCAACACACAACATGGGAGGGGAACTTCTCCAACACACAACATGGGAGGGGGAACTTCTCCAACACACAACGTTAACCAATATATTTTCCTCTTATCTTCCTTGTTTAATGTCTTCTGTTTTTTTATTTTTTGGTCTATTCTATTTATAATTAGCTCATCGTTGGCGAGGTAGTGAATCAAACATAGCAAGATAACAACGGTATAATAACCAAAACAAAGGGGAAAAATTAAGATGAATAGGGATAACTAAATCAATGTTTACCAGCAACTCGACTCTCACTAACTCTATGTTATTATGTGAAATATACCTATTATTATAATAATTTATTTTTTTGCTTTCTGACTGCGTACTAATTTATATTTGCAAATTTTCTTTAAGTTCATTTATCATTTTTCACTCTCTCTCTATTCTCTCTCTCTCTCACCTCATTCTCTCTCTTCTCTCTCGTTCACTCTCTCCTCTCCCTTCTCTCCTCTCTCTCTCTCTCTCTCTCTCTCTCTCTCTCTCTCTCTCTCTCTCTCTCTCTCTCTCTCTCTCTCTCTCTCTCTAAGGTTCAACTAACTAAAGTAACCTACAGAAAATTTATGAGGATTAACCGCAGAAAAAAAGATAAACTTTACATCTGGTCAGCGAAGACCAAAGGTAGTCCTTTGCAGCGTTGATAATTGTAATTTTCACTTGTTGAATCGCCCTGTTCACTGTTGGTAACCCCTGGTCACTGTTGGTATCCCCTGGCTCACCTGTTGTATCCCTGGTTCACTGTTAGTCATCCCCCGTTCACTGTTGGTATCCCCCAGGTTCCACTGTTGGTATCCCCTGCCCAGGCTGAGAGAGGGTACACACAGTGTTATGTTGTTGATGACGTCTCACGAATTTGCAAACTCAGCACAAAATATCCTTCAACCAAATGTTAGTGCTGGACGCACGCATGTAGGTGTCACGTTTGAGAGAGAGAGAGAGAGAGAGAGGAGAGAGAGAGAAGAGAGAGAGAGACAAAGAAAACATGGGAAAAACATAAGGAGAATTGATTATGAAGTTCAACTGAGGTTTTGTCTTCTGACAAGAACTACCTATATAATATATATCACACTGGCCGGATACCACCATGGCAGGTGGCCCCCATGCAGGGTGGCCCACCAAGGCAGGGTGGCCCACCAAGGCAGGGTGGCCCACCAAGCAGGGTGGCCCCACCATGCAGGAGGCCCAACCAAGGCAGGTGGCCCACCATGCAGGGTGGCCCACCAGGCAGGGTGGCGCCACCAAGGCAGGGTGGCCCACCATGGCAGGGTGGCCCACCAAGGCAGGGTGGACCACCATGCAGGGTGCCCACCATGGCAGGGTGGCCCCCCATGCAGGGTGGCCCACCAGGCGGGTGGCCCACCATGTCAGGGTGGCCCACATGGCAGGTGGCCCACCATAGGCAGGGTTGCCCACATGGGGCAGGGTTGGCCCACCATGGCAGGGTGGCCCACCATGGCAAGGTGGCCCACCAAGCAGGGTGGCCCACCATGCAGGGTGCCCACCATGGCAGGGTGCCCACACATGCAGGGTGTCCCAACATGGCAGTGGCCCACCTGGGCAGGGAGGCCCACATGCAGGTGGCCCAACAGCAGGGTGCCACCATTGGCAGGGTGGCCCACCATGGCGGGTGGCCAGAACCATGGCAGGGGTGGCCACCATGGCAGTGGCCCAACCAATGGGAGGTGGCCCACCATTGAGGGTGCCCACCATGCAGGGTGGCCCAACAATGCAGGGTGCCCCACCATGGCAGGGTGGCCCACCAAGAGGTGGCCGCACCATGGCATGGTGGCCCACCAAGGCAGTGGCCCACCATGGCAGGTGCGCCACCATGGCAGGGTGTCCCACACGGCAGGGTGGCCCACCATGGCCTGGGTGGCCCACCATGGCAGGGTGGCCCACACATGGCAGGGTGGCCCACCATTGCGGGTGCCCACCAAGGCAAGTGCCCACTCAAGGCAGGGTGTCCCACCAAGGTAGGATGCCCACCAAGTAGTGGTGGCCCGCCAAGCAAAGGGTGAGCCCGCCAAGGCAGGGTGGCCTGCCACCAAGGCATGGTGCCCACCAAGGTAGGTGGCCCACCAAAGGTAGGGAGGCCCACCAAGGGAGGGTGGCCCACCACGGGTAGGTTGGCCCCCACCAAGGCAGGGTGGCCCGACAAGGAGGTGGTCCCACCAAGGCAGGAGGCCCACCAAGGCAGGGTGGCCCACCAAGGCCAGGGTGGCCCACCAACGGCAGGGTGGCCCACCAGGGCAGGGTGGCCCACCAAGGTAGGTGGCCCACCAAGGTAGGGGTATGCCCACAAGGCAGGGTGGCCAACCAAGTCAGGGTGCCGCACAAGGTAGGGTGCGCCACCAAGGCAGTGCCCACCAAGGCAGGTGGCCCACCTAAGGCAGTGGCCCACCAAAGGCAGGGTGGCGCCACCAGGCAGGTTGGCCCACCATGGCAGGGTGGCCCCACCAAGGTAGGGTGGCCCACTCAATGTAGGGTGGCCCCACCAAGGCAGGTGGCCCACCAAGGCAGGTGGCCCACCAGGCAGGGTGGCCCACACAAGGCAGGGTGGCCCCACCAAGGCAGGGTGGCCCACCAAGGCATGGTGGCGCCACCAAGAAGGGTGGCCCCCAAGGTAGGGTGGTCCCACCAAAGGCATTGTGCCCAGGCGGGGTGGCCCACCAAGGCAGGGTGGCCCCACCAAGTCAGTGGCCCCCCAAGGTTGGGTGGCCACCAAGGTAGGGTGGGCCCACCAGTATGGGTGGCCCACGCAAGGTATGGTGGCCCACCAAGGCAGGGAGGCCCTCCAAGCAGGGGTTGCCCACCAAGGCAGGTGGCCCACCAAGGCAGTGTGGCCCACCAAGGTAGGGTGGGCCCACCAGTAGGGTGGCCCACCAAGTAAAGGGTGGCCCACCAAGTAGGGTGGCCCACCAAGGTGGGTGGCCCACCAAGGCAGGGTGCCCACCAAGGTAGGGTGGCCCACCAAGTAGGTGGCCCACCAAAGACAGGTGGGCCCCACCCAGGTAGGTGTGCCCACCAAGTAGGGTGGCCCACCAAGGTATGGGTGGTCCACCAAGGTAGGGTGTGCCCACCAAGAAGGTGGTCCACCAAGGAAGGTGCCCACCAAGGTAGGGTGGCCACCATGGGCAGGGTGGCCCACCAAGGCATGTGGCCCACCATGGACAGGTGGCCCACCAAGGCAGGGTGGCCCACCATGGCCGGGTGGGCCCACCAAGGCAGGAGGCCCACCAAGGCAGGTGGGCCCAAACAAGGCAGGATAAGCCCACCAAGGCAGGGTGGCCCACCAGCAGGGGGCCCACCAAGGCAGGGTTGGCCTACATCCAAGGCAGGTGGCCCACCATTGCAGGGTGGCCACATGGCAGGGTGGCCCACCACGGCAAGGGTGGCCCCACCAATGGCAGGGTGCCCACCATGGCACGGTGCCCACCATGGGCAGGGTGGCCCACATGGCAGGGTGGCCCACATGGCAGGGTGGCCCACAATGGCAGGGTGGCCCCACCATGGCAAGGGTGGGCCCACCATGGCAGGGTGGGCCCACCATGGCAGGGTGGCCCACACATGGCAGGGAGGCCCACCAGTGGCAGGGTGGCCCACCATCAGGGTGGCCACCATGGCAGGTGGCCCACCATGGCAGTGGCCCACCAGGCAGGGTCGGCCCACCATGGCAGGGTGGCCCACCATGGCCAGGGTGGCCCACCCAGCAGGGTGGCCCACGCAGGGCAGGTGGCCCACCAATGGCAAGGGTGGCCCACCAAGGCAGGGTGGGCCCTCCCATGGCAGGGTGCCCACCAAGGCAGGGTGGCCCCACCATGGCATGGTGGCCCACAAGCAGGGATGGCCCACCATGGCAGGGTGGCCCACCAAGGCAGGGTGGCCCACCAGTGGCAGGTGGCCCACCATGGCAGGGTGGCCCACCATGGCAGGGTGGCCCACTCATGGCAGGGTGCCCCACCAAGGCAGGGTGGCCCACCATGGCAGTGGCCCACCATGGCAGTGGGCCCACCAAGGCAGGGTGGCCACCATGGCAGGGTGGCCCACCAAGGCAGGGTGCCCACCATGGCAGGTGGCCCACCAAGCAGGGTGGCCCACCATGGACGGTGGCCCACCAAGCAAGTGTGGCCCCACCAAGCAGGGTGGCCCACTCCATTGGAAGGGTGGCCCACCTAGGCAGGGTGGCCCACCATGGGCAGGGTGGCCACCATGGCAGGGTGCCCACCATGGCAGGGTGGCCCACCAAGGCAGGTGGCCCACCATGGGGGCCAAGGGTGGCCCACTCATGGTCAGGGTGGCCCACCAATGGCAGGGTGGCCCACCATGGCAGGTGGCCCACCAAGGTAGGGTGGCCCACCATGGCAGGGTGGCACCCATGGCAGGCGGTGGCCCACCATGGCAGGTGGGCCCACCAAGTAGGGGCCCACCATGGCAGGGTGCCCACCATGGCAGTGGGCCCACCATGGCAGGGTGGGCCCACCAAGGTAGGGCGGCCCACCATGGCAGGGTGGCCCACATGGCAGGGTGGCCCCCAGGTAGGGTGCCCACCATGGCAGGGTGGCCCACCATGGCAGGGTGGCCAACCATGGCAGGGTGGCCCACCATGGAAGGGTGGCCCACCAGGTAGGTGGCCCACCATGTCAGGGTGCCCATCCATGGCAGGGTGGCCCACCATGGCAGGGGGTGGCCCACCAAGGCAGAGGGGTGGGCCCACCAAGGCAGGGTGGCCCACCAAAGGTATGGATGCCCACCAGCCAGGTGGCCCACCAAGGCAGGGTGCCAACCAAGGCAGGGGTGCCCACCAAGGGAGGGTGGCCCGAAAAAAATAACTTTCACCATCCTTCACTCCATCACTGTCTTCGCGGAAGGGTGCTTTACACTACATTTTTTAAACTGCAACATTAACACCCCTCCTTCAGAGTGCAGGTCACTGTACACCCATCTCCAGGACTCAAGTCCAGCCTCCCGGTTTCCCTGAACGTACCCCTTCATAAATGTTACTTTGCTCACAGGACGTCCAACAGCACGTCAAGTATTAAAAACCATTTGTCTCCATTCACTCCTATCGAATCACGCTCAGCAGCCCACTGGAAGTCCAGCCCCAGCACACAAAACCTCCTTTATCCCCTCCCTCCAACCTTCCTAGGCCGACCCCTAGACCCTCCTTCCTTCCACTACAGACCGATACACTTTTGAAGTCATTCTGTTTCGCTCCATTCTCTCTACATGTCCGAACCACCTAAACAACCCTTCCTCAGCCCTCTGGACAACAGTTTTGGTAATCCCGCACCTCCTCCTAACTTCCAAACTACGAATTCTCTGCATTATATTCACACCACACATTGCTCTCAGACATGACATCTCCACTACCTCCAGCCTTCTCCTCGCTGCAACATTCATCACCCATGCTTCACACCCATATAAGAGCGTTGGTAAAACTATATTCTCATACATTCCCCTCTTTGCCTCCATGGACAAAGTTCTGTCTCCACAGACTCCTAAGTGCACCACTCACCCTTTTCCCCTCATCAATTCTATGGTTCACCTCATCTTTCATAGACCCATCCGCTGACACGTCCACTCCCAAATATCTGAATACATTCACCTCCTCCATACTCTCTCCCTCCAATTTCATATCCAATCTTTTGTCACCTAATCTTTTTGTTATCCTCATAACCTTACTCTTTCCTGTATTCACTTTTAATTTTTTCCTTTTACATACCCTACCAAATTCATCCACCAACTTTTGCAACTTCTCTTCAGAATCTCCCAAGAGCACAGTGTCATCAGCAAAGAGCAACTGTGACAACTCCCACTTTATGTGTGATTCTTTATCTTTTAACTCCACACCTCTTGCCAAGACCCTCGCATTTACTTCTCTTACAACCCCATCTATAAATATATTAAACAACCACGGTGACATCACACATCCTTGTCTAAGGCCTACTTTAACTGGGAAATAATCTCCCTCTTTCCTACATACTCTAACTTGAGCCTCACTATCCTCGTAAAAACTCTTCACTGCTTTCAGTAACCTACCTCCTACACCATACACCTGCAACATCTGCCACATTGCCCCCCTATCCACCCTGTCATACGCCTTTTCCAAATCCATAAATGCCTATAACTACTATGTATATTAAGACCCATCGTAAATCATTTGCATGTTTGATGCTACGGATGGTAAAGGAGAAGGCTCTCTCCCTACCCTCCACTCCCTTTCATCACTGTTATACACTCGAATCGACATTTTATTTAATAGCATAAGTATGCCAGGCTCAGTCTGGATTCTAAACTGGCGCTGCTGTGAGAATCAGCAGTCTTGCTGACACAGTGACTGAACAGTGACCGGACTACAGTATCCCTCCAGCTTAACATCACTATCACATACAGTGCCAACGTTTTGCTTCCTTCCCCTGACTTGTTCCGGTGACGGAACAAGACAAGTGATGGCAGCAGCTGTGACGCTGACGTGACGGAACAAGACAAGTGATGGCAGCAGCTGTGACGCTGACGTGACGGAACAAGACAAGTGATGGCAGCAGCTGTGACGCTGACATCATTTATCAAGTGATAACAGCTGGTATCATTTATCAGGTGATGGAACTAATTACTCTTAAGGGTTTACCGCTTCTCACTAATAATAATGATTATAAAAATAATTATAATAATAATAATAATAATATAACCAGAATTTTATGGATTCTTACCTAAAAAGTTTTAAATATTAAACTGTATATAAATACTGTAAGCATAAAATAATGTCATTCATTGGAAAGCGCTAAACTGGTAAGGGTTATACAGTGTCTTACGATTTGGCAGATAATCAGGTTTGATCCGAGGAAGGGGCGTCACAGAAACATTCCCGTTTTCTGTGTCAGAAAATTTGTGTCATTTCACCATGAGGAATTTTAGCGCGGGAAGAGGGTGACTTTTTTATGAATATCTAAAAGAAAACTATCACGAATAATGTGACGCAACTGTAACACGCTACTGCTGACTCCACGCTCACCTGCTGACCTGTTACAAGATGTATATATATAATATATATATATATATATATATATATAATATATATATATATAAATATATATATAAAATTAGCAAGATGATAAATATATTTAAATAATATATTATACTGAAAGACCGAAAGAATTCGCAACAAGGCAGGCGAATAACCATAACTCTGAGAAATTACAATACTTGGTGCAACTCTGGCTATCTTTGATGCGAAATTTTGCATCGTAATTTCTAGTAAGTGCATAGGAGAAACTTGAAGAAAGGAGAGAAATGAGTAACAGTCCCTCAAGCCTTGGGCTCGGATTGTTCAGTCTGTCAAGTGATCCAAGGTCGGTTCCTGGGTCATTTCTTCAATTTGCACGGATATCTTGTTGAAGGGACTCGATCCGACGAACCTTCAACAAGGAGACCAACTGGACCATAATACTTGGATAATTCCTAGACGATTTTTGAAATCTGATGTTAATCCCAGTAAGGCGACATGTAGGCATGAGATAAAAGCCCAGCCTTCTAGCGTAAAGGGTGGCTGTCTGGATCAAAGTCTAGCGCAAGCTGACTCCACGGATTGCCCAGTGTGGGGAGATTTGGGATAGACTGGTACCTTGTTCATTTCCTACGAGAGCTAGCCGGAGACAGTGTTATACAATAATATAGGTATATATAATATCTCCTATATATATATATAAATACATCCTTAGAAGTCAAACCACGATTTGATAAAGACGGGATCGGAACCCGGGAAGGATACGACAACCATCCCAGCCCTCAGTAGGGTATGTGCCTGAGCCAGAGCTTGCAGCTCACAAGCCTGCCATTCCCATTAGCCCCCTTGGGGCGGGGATGGTAGACTAGAGAGGCCTAGCTTCTCTCTACGAGAAGCTAGGCCTGGGGACAGTTGGTCCCAAAGATGAGGGGTACTTGTGCCTCCTCCCATGGGAGACTTAGGTCTCAGACACTCCCTAGACAGCGAGTCAAGGCCGGGTCACCACTTGGAAAAGGCCCGGGCCGGGAGAATACCCGCGAATCTTTAATAATAAAAATAACACCAGAAGGCCTCGGTCAGATGCCTAAAAGTTGCAACTAATGGGTCATCATATGACTGAGACTCACGTCAGGTAACACTTGTCCTGTTTCCTGGCAAATATTGTACCTACTTATATGAAGAGACAGTTATGCATATTTCGACCTTGGCCTGAGGTCCTCGTCAGCAGAATAGACTGAATCATGTACCTTCTAGATGTGTTTGGGCAGGAGGTCCATGTTAGAGAGCCGGAGCTTGTCTTGTGTGACACCTGGTTGTAGTGGTGAGCCTCCTGGGATCGTGTCAGTACCATGGTGTGTCTCCACAATTTAAAACTGGAGCTGAAAAACCTTTCTTAATGGAACTTGGGTTATTTAAACAGTGTTTTCCTTTCCCTTTTGAAACAAATTTAAAGGGTTGTCAATTAATGCGCTTCTTGAGTTTTCATGTTGAAAGAATTTTTAAAGTAAAATCGACGAAAATAATACGAGTTTAATTTTCGACACATACTTCTTGATTTATTTTGTTTTTTATCCTGGATTTAAAAATTTTACTCGGTTCCTTTATCTTTTGAAATTTTTTAGCAAAAGGGGAAACCCGTCTCTGAAATAAAATATAAGGGTCCCTCACTTTTTATCATAAATATGACCATTGTTTCCCACCCTCGGCCCGGGGAAACGAAAAAGGACTTTTCGCCTGGAAGCGGGGAGGTTTTTCAAAACCCGGCCACGGGGCAAACCCAAACTATTCCCAAGTTATTTCCATACCGGGGAAAAGTAACCATGGTGTTTTTCCAGGATAAAAAACCCTTTTAAAGTTTTCGGAAAAATTTTAAAAGATTTTGCTTGGCTTCAGGGCCACCACCTTTAAAGCTTCCTTCTGCGTTCTTTTGACGGTGGGGGGTTTAAATCAGGAAACCAAAAAAAACCCCTCTAAAAGACACAGGTAAATATTTTGTTTAATTTTGACACAGGACACATAATTACATTTATCACAGGTAAAATGGTATAAACCTTGGGAAAGATAACGACAAACTGGCTTGAAAAGCAACCTTTATCAAGGTCACGACTGTAAAAAACTTCCTAATAAAACCCAGTGCGCTTCCTGTGTTTTTTTTTTTTTTTTTTTTTTTTTTTTTTTTTTTTTTTTTTAAAACCCACAGTGTAAAAATACATTTATTCCCCCCCAAAAAAAAGAGAAAATTTTAAAAAACCCTTAAGTATTTATCAAGAAGATCTTCCCCTGGTTTTTTAGCATCCAAAAGAAAAACCCCCCCCCTCCTTTACCCCCCCCCCCTTTATCCACCCCGGGGAAAAAAAACCCCATTCAAAATAACAAAAGCTCACTGCATAGCAGTGATTCTTAAGATGACGCCTGTGTCCTATTAACGCTCGAGAGGACAGAACCACACGCTACTGCGGCCCTCACGACGCTGTCATCACCTTGCGGCTCTCAGGACGCTGTCATCACCTTGCGGCCCTCACGACGCTGTCATCACCTTGCGGCTCTCACGACGCTGTCATCACCTTGCGGCCCTCACGACGCTGGTCATCACCTTGGGGCTCTCACGACGCTGTCATCCCCTTTGCGGCTCTTCAGGACGCTGTCATCACCTTGGGGCCCTCTCAGGACGCTGTCATCACCTTGCGGCCCTCAGGACGCTGTCATCACCTTGCGGCTCTCACGACGCTGTCATCACCTTGCGGCTCTCAGGACGCTGTCATCACCTTGCGGCTCTCAGGACGCTGTCATCACCTTGCGGCCCTCACGACGCTGTCATCACCTTGCGGCTCTCACGACGCTGTCATCACCTTTGCGGCCTCACGCCCGCTGTCATCACCTTGCGGCCCTCACGACGCTGTCATCACCTTGCGGCTCTCAGGACGCTGTCATCACCTTGCGGCTCTCAGGACGCTGTCATCACATTAGATACGATTGTTTTGGGTTCACGTCATGGTCTGTGGCTAAATATGGCGTTCTTTCTCACACTCTTTTCCCCATGTCTGCTTAATATGTTAATTGTAAAGCTGTCGAATACACCAGTCCAAGATTGCATGTCACTAGTACACCACCAGTCAAAATTCTGTAATCCCTTAAATACGGATTAAAAATAAATCACAGAATACACAACACACACACACACACACACACACACACACACATAAATATATATATATATATATATATATATATATATATATTTTATATATTATAATATATATATATATATATAATATATATATATATATATATATAATTACTACACCTACTATTTACATCTTAAAAAAATCGATCTTTTAAATAACAAATATAATTAAATTTACATAATTTAATACAACTGATACACATTAATGTAGCAGATTGCACGTTAATATAATTAATATAATTCCTACATAGAATCTTTATCCCTTGATCAGATAAATGCTATAATGTACGTAAATATATAATTGGTAATTAGTCTGGTTGACTGTTATAACCTGACAAGATTAATGTAATTCCTGTCTGTGTGATTCACTTGTCATCGAGGGATGAAGGTTCTTGATCCAGGGATGCTGTGCCATCCCTCAAATTCTACAGGAGCTGTTTGAGCCCCTGCGGATTTAGCACTTCTCATGAACATAATAATAATAGGTCTGAAAGAGGTGGGTTGTGCTAATAATTTCTCTGAGAGAGAAAACCCCTTCACTGTACCATACATGTTATTATCTCTCTCTCACTGTACCATACATGTTATTATCTCTCTCTCACTGTACCATACATGTTATTATCTCTCTTCTTTACTGTACCATACATGTTATTATCTCTCTCTCACTGTACCATACATGTTATTATCTCTCTCTCACTGTACCATACATGTTATTATCTCTCTCTCACTGTACCATACATGTTATTATCTCTCTCTCACTGTTTTCATACATGTTATTATCTCTCTCTAACTGTACCATACATGTTATTATCTCTCTCTCACTGTATCATACATGTTATTATCTCTCACTGTACCATACATGTTATTATCTCTCTCTCACTGTACCATACATGTTATTATCTCTCTCTCACTGTATCATACATGTTATTATCTCTCACTGTACCATACATGTTATTATCTCTCTCTTTACTGTATCATACATGTTATTATCTCTCACTGTACCATACATGTTATTATCTCTCTCTCACTGTATCATACATGTTATTATCTCTCACTGTACCATACATGTTATTATCTCTCTCTCACTGTACCATACACGTTATTATCTCTCTCTCACTGTACCATACACGTTATTATCTCTCTCTCACTGTACCATACATGTTATTATCTCTCTCTCACTGTACCATACATGTTATTATCTCTCTCTCACTGTACCATACATGTTATTATCTCTCTCTCACTGTACCATACATGTTATTATCTCTCACTGTACCATATATGTTATTTTCTCTCCTCATGTACCATACAGTTATTATCTCCTCTCACTGATCACAAGTTATTATCTCACTGTACCATACATGTTTTTATCTCTCTCTCACTGATCATAATGTTATTATCTTCCCCCTGTACCCTACATTTATTATCTCTCCCAGTAACATACATGTTTTTATCTCTCTTCACTGTATCATACATGTTATTATCTTTCTCTCACGTACCAACATGTTATATCCTCACTGTTTCCGCATGTTTATTATCTCTCTCTCACGTAACCCTAAAAATGTTATTTTTTCACTGTACCATACATGTTATTATCTCTTCTCACTGTACCAACATGATTATCTCTCCCTTTTATGTACCTACAGTTTTTTCTTCTCTCACGTCCATACATTTATTATCTCCTCTACTGTACCATACATGTTATTTCTTCACGACCATACATGTTTTATCTCTCTTCACTGACCATACATGTTATTATCTCTCCTGTACCCTACTGTTTTTTCTCCTTTTCACTGTACCATTTCATTTAAATTTTTTCTCTCTCACGTACCCTCATTTATTATCTCTCTCTCACTGACCCTAAATTTTTTATCTCTCTCTTCGCTGTACCATACATTTATTTCTCTCCTCGCTTTACCCTACATGTTTATCTCTCTCTCCCCAAAGAACCATACATGTTTTTACTCCTCTCACGACCATCATTTATTATTTCTCCTCACGTAACCCCAAAATGTTATTTTTCTTCACGTCCTACAGTTATTATCTCTCTCCACTTACCAACATTTTATTATTCTCTCCAGACCAACAGTTTTATCTCTCCCTTTCCCCGTACCATACATTTATTATCTCTCTCTCACTCTATCATACATGTTTTTTCTCTCTCTCACTGTACCAAAATGTTTATTTTCTCCACGTACCAACTGTTATTATCTCTCCTTTCCCACGACCTCGTTATTATCTCCCCAAAGTACCATACATGATTATCTCCACTGTACCATAACAGTTTTATCTCTTCACTGTACCATACATGTTTTATCTCTCTCCACGTACCATACATGTTTTACCTCTCTCACTGTACAAAACATGTTATTTTCCTCTCTCACTGTACCATACACGTTTTTTCTCTTTTCCCCTTTCCATACATGTTTTATTTCCCCTCACTCTACATAATGTTTTTTTTTCTTCTCTCACTGTACCCCTAATTTTTATTACTCTCATGAAACCTACAAGTTTATTTTCTTCACTGACCCTAATTTATTATCTCTCTCTCACGTACCAACAGTTTTTTCTCTCACGTACCCTACATGTTATTATCTCCTTCACTGTAACCCAAAATGTTATTATCTTCACTGTACCATACATGTTTATTATCTTCCTCTCACTGTACCATACATGTTATTTCATCTCTCTCGCTGTACCATACATGTTATAAACTCTCTCTCACCTGTATCATACATGTATTATCTCTCTCTCACTGTACCATACATGTATATCTCTCTCTCACGTTACCATACATGTTTAATATCTCTCTCTCAACTGTATACCAGAGATTTTTATCTTCTCTGTCCCTGTCTGTCTGTCTGTTTGTCCTCTCTCTCTCTCTATCTCCTCTCTCGACTCTCTCTCTCCCTCTCTATCTGCTCTCTCCACTCTCACAGCCTCTCTGCTCTCCTCTCTCATCTCTCTCTCTCACTCCTCACCAGCTCCTCTCTCATCTCTCTCTCTCTCTTCCTCTCTCGTCTCTTCTCTTCTCTCTCTCCATACTCTCTCTCCTCTCTCTCTCTCCGTGTGTCACTCTCTCTCTCTCCTCTCTTCCTCTCTCTGATCTCTCTCTGTCTCTCTCTGTCTTGTCTGTCTCTCACATGGTCTCTCCTCAGTCTGTCACTGATCCGTCGTCTCTCTCCTCCTCAGCTTCTTCACTCTCGTCTCTCATCTCTCTCTCATCTCTCTCTCTCATCTCCTCTCTTCTTCTCTCTCTAACTCTCTCCCTCACTCTCTCTCACTCTCTCTCTCTCTCTCTCTCTCTCTCTTTCTCGAGTCTCTCCCTCTCTCTTCTCTCTCTCTCATCTCTCTCTCATCTCTCTCTCTCTCTTTCTCGTCTCTCTCTCCTGTCTCTCTCTGTCTCCATCTCTGGTCTGTCTGTCTCTCTCTCTCTCTCTCTCTCTCTCTCTTCTGTCTCCTCTCTTCTCTCTCATCTCTCCACTCTGTCTCATCTGCTCCACCTCTGTCACTCTCTCTCTCTGTCTGTCTCTGTCTCTCTCTCTCTCTCTTCTCTCTCTGTCTGTCGTCTGTCTGTCTGGTCTGTCTCTGTCCTGTCTGGGTCCTGTCTGACCTTCTCTCTCTCTCTCTCCTTCCCTCTGCCTCTCTCTCTCTCTCTTCATCTCTCTCTCGCATCACTCTCCTCTCTCTCTCTCTCTCTCTCTCTGTCCAGTCTCCTCTGTCTCTCTCTTCACTCTCTCTCTCTGTCTCTCTCTCTCTCTCTCTCCTCTGTCTGTCCTGTCTGTCGTCCTGTCTGTCTGTTCTGTCTGTCTGTTCTCCCTCTCTCTCTCTCTCTCTCTCTCACTCTCTCTCTTTCTCCATTCTCTCTCTCGACTCTCTCTCTCTCTCTCTCTCATTCTCTCTCTGCTCAGTCTCTCTCTCTTCTCTCTCTCTCTCTTTATACACAGGGTTTACCAAGTTTAATGATCCCTAAGCTTTATTGACAAGGTAATATACAGTTAAGGATTCGCAACTTTATTGGCAAGCTAAGAGCAGTTACCTACATCAAGGTCATTTTGAAAGCATTTTTATTGTTGATAAACATACAAGTAGGAACAGATGAAGTTGAGCCATCTGTGGGCCAGCATTCTCATTTGAATCACTGACTTTATCACGTTGACAGCTAATGCTGTACGAATGTGTTCCAACTCGAGTCATCCTGGGTAAAATGATCTCAGATGAGTGATGTTCGAGAGAAGGGTACAGCCAAGTGAAGGTGCTGCTTTCTTCTGCCCGTCTTGTGGCAAAAAAGCTTGTTTCACGCTGTCCTCGAAGTTTGATCCAATGGTGGTACTTTGACAATACTGGCCTTGTAACCATAACAGTAATGCCATCCAACATCCCTCCTGCCGTTGAAGGCTTCTGCTGAAATGACAGATCTTATCCAGGATGGTCCAGAGCGAGAGATGAGACGTCTTGCCCACTGTTCTCTACTCTGCGAGCAGGTCGCAGATGAGTGGGGGGCAGGCAACCAAGAATGGAGCATACTCAATGTGTGAGCGTACTTGTGCCTCGTACAGGATCTTGCAACCCCTACTGTCAAGCAGATGCGAAGATACGGCGAAGTGCTGTAAGACTTCCTGCTGCCTTTTGCAAGATTTACAACATGGTCTTCTGGTTAGTTTGGAGTCTGATTTCACTCCACCCAAGGATATCACTCTTCTCCGTGCCAACACCTCTCCCATTCTCCTTACTACTGCCCAGCATTACCATCATGGTGACTAGAGACCATCATCATTTTGCGTTTTTCTCAGTGTAAATGTTACATGCAACTATTTCTCCAAGCTGATATAGCCCTCACTGGTGATTGATGTACTTAGAGCAGCTGCATTTCTTCCTTGGATAAGTGTAATGTCCGTGTACAGTCGGTCTGCATATGCATGTATTCTGGGATGAGATGAAGAAGTCGTTGAAGTAACATTCCATAACAATGGACCTCCAGCACGCTTCCTTGTGGAACACTTGCCCCAATAGGATTCCTTGCTGATTTCCGTCCATGAACTCTCTCACTCTCTCTCTCCTCATCGTCTCCGTCTATCTCCGTCTCGTCCTCGTCTCATCCATCTCCCTCTCACTCTCTCTCTCTCTCTCTGTCTCTCAAGGCATATATCACGGTGGGGTTACAACAATGGACAAGTAAATTATTAATTGTTGAGGCTGGGAGAAAGGAAGGAGAGAAGAAGAGAAGGAAGGAGGGGAAGACTAGGTCAGAAGCATGTCCTAGGTGCTGACTGTGTGAATGTAGTATTAGTAATGTATATCTGAGAGGTGTGTACGTTCGTGAGTATGTGCTTTATATCGCATTTTCGCTGTGTAGCACGTATATGTATAGGTCATCTGTGTATGGTACATCATTGTACACGCACGTCTCTTATGTAACATCTTGTAACATGCCACGTCTGTATGTACATCGTGGTGCATGCAAGTCTTGTATGTACATCATTGGTACATGCACGTCTTGTGTGTACAATCAGTGTGCATGCACGTCTTGTATGTAACACAGTGTGCATGGACGGTCTGTATGTAACATCATTGTAGCATGCACGTCCCTTTGTGAACATCATTGTACATGCACGTCTTGTGTGACATCAGTGGCATGCACGCTCTTATGTACATCAGTTACATATCACGTATCTATGTACATCAGAGTACATGCACGACTCTTATGTACAATCAGTTGTGCATGCACGTCCCTTATGTACAAATCAGTTGTGCATGCACGTCTCTTATGTACATCATTGTGACATGACACGTCACCTTATGTACATCATTGTAACATGCACGTCTTGTGTGTACATCATTGTGCATGCACGTCTTGTGTGTTACATCAGTGTGCATGCACGTCTCATAAGTACAAAACAGTGTACAGCACGTCTCATAGTACATCATAGTGCATGCACGTCTTGTGTGTAACAACAGTGGCATCACGTCCTCTTATGTACATCAGTTTGCATGCACAGTCTCTATGTACATCAGTGTACATGCACTTCTCCTTATGTACATCAGTGTACATGGCACGTCTCTTATGTACATCAGTGTACATGCACGTCTCTTATGAACATCAGTGTGCATGCACGTCTCTTATTACATCAGGTGCCTGCACGTCTCTTATGTACATCATGTACATGCACGTCTCTTATGTACATCATTGTACATGCACGTCTCATATGTACATCAGTGTACATGCACGTCTTGTGTATACATCATTGCGCATGCCACGTCTCTTATGTACATCATTGTGCATGCACGACTCTTATGTACAATTCCGTTGTACATGCACGTCTCTTATGTACATCCTTGTACATGCACGTCTTTGTGTGTACATCATTGCGCATGCACGTCTCTTATGTACATCATTGTGCGATGCACGTCCTCACTTATGTAATCATTGTGGCATGGCACGTCTTGTGTGTACGTCATTGTACACGCACGTCTCTTATGTACATCATTGTACATGCACGTCTCTTATGTACATCATTGTACATGCACGTCTCTTATGTACATCATTGTGCATGCACGTCTTGTGTGTACATCATTGTGCATGCACGTCTCTTATGTACATCATTGTGCATGGCACTTCCATGTATGTACATCATTGTACATGCACGTCTTGTATTACATCTTGTACTTGCACGTCTTGTATGTACATCATTGTAATGCACGTCTATTATGTACATCCATTGTACATGCAACGTCTTGTATGTACACATTGTGCATGCAACGACATGTATGTACATCAATGTGCATGCACGTCTTGTATGTACATCATTGTAAATGCAACGTCTAGTATAGTACATCAGTGTACATCCGTCTCTTATGTACATCAGTGTGCAAAGCACGTCTCTTATGTACATCAGTGTGCAATGCACGTCTCTTATGTACATCATTGTTACATGCACGTCCTCATTATGTACATCATTGTACATGCACGTCTCATATTTACATCAGTGTACATGCACGTCTTTGGTATACATCATTGCGCAGCACGTCTCTTAATGTACAACATGTGCATGCACGTCTCATATGTACATCATTGTACATGCACGTCACTTATGTACATCATTGTACATGCACGTCTTGTGGTACAAACATTGCGCATGCAACCTCTTATGTACATCATATGTGCATGCCGTCTCTTATGTACATCAATTGTGCATGCACGTCTTTGTGTGGTACTCATGTACATGCAACGCTCTATGTACATCATTGTACAAATGCACGTCTCCTATGACATCATAGTACATGCACGTCCTCTTATGTACATCTTTGTGCAAGCACGTCTGGTTACATCATTGTGCATGCACGTCTCCTTATGAGTAACATCATTGTGCATGCAACGTCTTGTAATGTACATCTTGTACATGCTCGTCTTGTATGTACATCATTGTACATGTCACGTCGTATGTACATCATTGTACATGCACGTCTATTATGTACATCATTGTAACATTCACGTCTTGTAATGTACATCATGTGCATGCACGTCCTTGTATGTACATCATTGTACAAGTCACGTCTTGTATGTATATCATTGTACATGCACGTCTTGTATGGTACATCATGTACATGCACGTCTTGTATGTACATCATTGTACATGCACGTCTTGTATGTACATCATTGTACATGCACGTCTTGTATGTACATCATTGTGTCATGCACGTCTCTTAATACATCATTGTGCATGGCACGTCATGTATGTACAACATTTGTACAAGCACGGTCTTGTCTGTACATCATTGTACAAGCAACGTCTTGTAAGTACATCAATGTACATGCACGTCTGTATTACCTCATTGGTGCATGCACGTCTTGTATGTACATCATTGTACATGCACGTCTTGTATGTACATCATTGTACTGCACGTCTTGTATGTAGCATCATTGTACAGCTACGTTCTTGTATGTCAACATTGTAACATGCACGTCTTGTAGTACATCATTGTTACAGCCCGTCTTGTATGTACATCATTGTACATGCACGTCTTGTATGTACATCATTGTACATGCACGTCTTGTATGTACATCATTGTACATGCACGTCTTGTATGTACATCATTGTGCATGCACGTCTTGTATGTACATCATTGTACATGCACGTCTTGTATGTACATCATTGGTACAAGCACGTCTATATGTACATCATGCATGCACTTCTGTATGTACATCATTGTGCATGCACGTCTTGTGTGTAACATCATTGTGGCATGCCACGACATGTAGGTACATCATTGTACATAGCGCACGCTCTGTGTTGTACATCAATGTGCATGGCCAACGCTATTCTGTACATATTGTACATGCAGCGTCTTGTATGTTACATCATGTGCATGCACGTCTTGTATGACGATCATTGGTGCATGCACGTCTTGTATATGTACATCAGTGTGCATTCAACGACTGTATGTACATCCATGTGCATGCACGTCTATTATGTAACACAATGAACATGCACGTCTGTATGTACATCAGTGTTGCATGCACGACTTGTATGTACATCATTGTGCATGCACGTCTTGTAAGACATCAGGGTGCATGCAACGTCTTTATGTACATCATTGTGCAAGCACGTCTAATATGTGACATCAATGTACCTGCACGTACATTGTAATTTACATCATTGTACATGCACGTCATGTATGTACATCATTGTACATGCACGTCTTTGTATGAACAACATTTTACATGCACGTCTGTATGTACATCATGTGGCATGCACGTCTTGTACTGTACACAATCAAGGTACATGCACGTCTTGTATGTCCATCATTGTACATGCACGTCTTGTATGTAGCAAATCATTGTAACATGCACGTCCTTTGAAATGTACATCATTGTACATGCACGTCTTGTATGTACATCATTGTACATGCACGTCTTGTATGTACATCATTGTACATGCACGTCTTGTATGTACATCATTGTACATCACGTCTTGTAATGTAAAATCATTGTACATGCACGTCCTTGTATGTTACATCAATGTTGCATGCACGTCTTGTATGTACATCATTGTAATGCACTTCTGTTTGTACAATCATTGTACATGCACTTCCTTTATGTACATCATTGTGCATGCACGTCTTGTATGTACACATTAGTGCATGCCACGTCTTGTGTGAACAACATTGTGCATGCACGTCTTGTATTGTAAATCATTGTACATGGCACGGCTTGTGTGTACATCATGTGCAATGCACGTCTATTATGTACATCATTGTACATCACGTCTTGTAATAAAGAGGGGGGAGACATCATGTGCATGGCACGGTCTTGTATGTACATCATTGTGCATGCACTCCTTGTATGTAAATCATGTCATGCACGTCTTGTATGTTACATCATAGTGCATGCACGTCTATTTTACAATCATGACATGCACGTCTTGTATGTGCATCAGTGGGTTCATGCACGTCTTGTATGATACAACGTCGTATTGATGCATGCACGTCTTGTATGTACAATCAGTGTGCATGCACGTCTTGTATGTACATCAATGTGGCATGCACGACTATTATTACATCATTTGCTACATGCACGTCTTGTTATGTACCTCATTGTACATGCCACGTCTTGTAGTTACAATCATTTGTACATGCACGTCTTGTATGTACAACATTGTACATGCACGTCTTGTATGTACATCAGTGTGCAGCACGTCCTTGTATTGTATTCATTGTACAATGCACTCTTTGTAACTGACACATCATTGTACATGCACGTCTGTATGTAACCTCAATGTAACATGCAACGTCTTGTATGTACATCATT
This sequence comes from Cherax quadricarinatus, assembly GCF_026875155.1. Classification (NCBI taxonomy): domain Eukaryota; kingdom Metazoa; phylum Arthropoda; class Malacostraca; order Decapoda; family Parastacidae; genus Cherax; species Cherax quadricarinatus. The sequence continues at coordinate 22,270,073 of NC_069413.1, forward strand.
GTACATGACACGTCTGTATGTACAATCATTGTACATGCACGTCTTAGTGGTGTACATCAGTGTACATGCACGTCTTGGTTGTGTACATCATTGTGCACGCACGTCCTTGTATGTACTCAGTGTACATGCAACGTCTTGTATGTACATCATGTGCATGCACACTGTATGTACATCATTTGTACATTCGCACGTCTTTTAATGTACATCAGTGTGCATGCACGTCTTGTATTACATCATTGTACATGCACGTCTTGTATGTAACATCTATTGTACATGCATGGTACTTCTTGTATTACAGTTCCTTGTGCATGCACGTCCATGTATGGTAACATCCATTGTTACACATGACAACGTCTTGTATGTACATTACACAGCGCTCATTGTCAGCACGTCTTGTGTACATCAGTGTACATGCACGTCCTTGTGTGTACATCATTGTGCATGCACGTCTTGTATGTACATCAGTGTACATGCACGTCTGTATTACATCATCGTGCATGCACGTCTTGTATGACAACATTTGTACAAATGCACGACATGTATGTACATCATGTGCATGGCACCGTCCTTGTATGTACATAGTGTGCATGCACGTCTATTATGTACATCATTGTACATGCATCGCCTTGTATGTACTTCAGTGTGCATGCACGTCTATGTATGTATACATCAATGTGCATGCACGTCTATTATGTACAATCATTGTACATGCCACGTCTTGTCTGTACATCATTGAGCATGCACGTCTTGTATGTACATCTTGTGCATGCACAGTCTCTTATGTACATCAGTGTGCATGCACGTCTATTAGTACATCATTGTACATGCACGACTGTAGTACATCATTGTACATGCACGTTCTTGTATGTAACATCATGTGCATTCACGTCTATTATGTACAATCATTGTACATGCACGTCTTGTCTGTACATCAGTGTGCATGCACGTCTATTATGTACATCATTGTACATGCACGTCTTGTCTGTACATCAGTGTGCATGCACGTCTATTATGTACATCAGTGTGCATGCACGTCTAATATGTAGATCCATTGTACATGCACGCTTTGTCTGTACATCAGTGTGCATGCACGTCTTATTATGTACATCACTGTACATGCACGACTTGTGTGTACATCATTGTGCATGCACGTCCTATTATGTACATCAAGTGTGCAGCACGTCTATTATGTACATCCCATTTGTACATGGCACGTCTTGTCTGTACATCAGTGTGCATGCACGTTTATTATGTACATCATTGTACATGCACGTCTTGTCTGTACATCAGTGTGCATGCACGTCTATTTGGTACATCAGTGTGCATGCACGTCTATTATGTACATCATTGTACATGCACGTCTTGTAGAACATCATTGAACATGCCGTCTGTATGTACATCAGTGTGCATGCACGTCTATTATAGTTACATCAATTGTACATAGCCGTCTTGTCAGTACATCAGTGTGCATGCACGTCTATATGTTACATCATTGTACAATGCAACGTCTTGTCCGTATACATCATGTGCATGCACGTCAATTATGTACATCAGTGTGCATGCACGTCTATTATGTACATCATTGTACATGCACGTCTTGTATGTACATCAGTGTGCATGCACGTCTATTAAGTACATTCATTGTACATGCACGCTTGTCTTATACATCAGTGTGCATGCACGTCTATTATGTACATCAGTGGTGCATGCACGTCTATATGTACAATCATTGTACATGCACGTCTTGTCTGTACATCATTGTGCATGCACGTCTGGTATTACATCAGTGTGCACACGTCTATATGTACAACATTGTACATGCACTTCTGTCCTGCACATCATTGTGCAATCACGTCTTGTCTGTACATCATTGTGCATGCAACGTCTCTTATGTACATCAGTGTGCATGCACGTCTTGAATGTACATCATTGTAATGCACGTCCTTGTGTGTACATCATGTGCAATGCACGTACCTCTTATGTACAATCCAGTGTGCATGCACTCTCCTCTGTACAACATTGTGCTTGCACTCTCTTATGTACATTCATTGTGCATGCACGTCTGTGTGTACGTCATTGTACATGCACGTCTCTAATGACATCGTTGTGCATGCACGTCTCTTATGTACATCATTGTGCATGCCTCTCTTATGTACATCATTGTGCATGCACGTCTTGTGTGGGACGTCATTTAACATGCACGTCCCTCTTATGTACATCGTTGTGCATGCACGTCTCTTATGTACGATCATTGTGCATGCACGTCTTGGGGTGTGACATCAGTGTGCATGCACGTCCTGTATGTACAACATTGTGCAGCACGCAAATATGTACATCATTGACATGCACTCTTGTAAGTACATCATAGTAACATGCACGTCTATTATGGTACATCATTGTACATGCCACGTCTTGTATGTACAATCAGAGTGCATGCCCGTCTATTATGTACATCAATGTACATGCCAACGTCTAGTTATGTACATCATATGTACATGCATCGTCTATTATGTAACATCATTGTACAAGCACGTCTTGTATGACATCAGTGTTGCAGCACGTCTATTATGTACCTCATTGTACATGCACGTCATGTAAGTACATCATTGTCATGCACGCTTGTATGTACATCATTTGTGCAATGCACGTCTTGTATGTACATCATTGTTTCATGCACGCTATTATGTAAATCATTGTACATGCACGTCTTGTCGTACATCATTGTGCATGCACGTCCTCCTTGCTGTACATCAGTGAGCACGCAAAACCGTCTCCTTATGGTAATCATTGAGCATGCACGTCTCTTATGTACATCAGTGTGCATGCACGTCTTGTAAGTACATCAATGTACATGCACGTCTCTTATGTTACATCATGTGCATGCTCCGTCCTCTGTATGACATCATTTGATACATCACGTCCTTGTATGTACATCATTGTACATGCACGTCTTGTATGTACATCAGTGTGCATGCACCGTCTTGTTGGCGGTGTCATTGTGCATGTCACTTCTCTTATGACATCATGTGCATGCACGTCCTTGTATGTTACATCATAGTAGAGGGCATGCACGTCTCTTATGTACATCATTGTGCATGCACGTCTGTAAGTACATACATTTACAATGGCACGTCTGTATGTACACATTGTACATGCACGTCTTGTATGTACATCAGTGTGCATGCACGAGTCCTGTATTACATCAGTGTACATGCACGTCATGTATGTACACTCATTGTACATGCACGTCTTGTATGTACATCGATTGTTCATGCAACGTCTCTTATATGTACATCATTGTACAGCACGCTTGTATTACAATCAGTGTGCATGCACGTCCTTGTATGTACATCATGTGCATGCACTCCTTGTTTGTACATCATTGTGCATGCACGTCATGTATGTACATCATGTGCATGCACGTCGTTGATTACATCATTTGTGCATGCACGTCTCTTATGTAAAAGAACATCAGTGTGCATGCACGTCTTGTATGTAATCATTGTGCATGCACGACTCTTTGTACATCAGTGTGCATGCACGTCTCTTATGTACATCATGTGCATGCACTCTTCTTATGTACATCAGTGTGCATGCACGTCTTGTAGTGTACATCATTGTGCATGCACGTCTTGTATGTACATCCGTGTACATGCACGTCTCTTTATGTAATCAGTGTGCATGCACGTCTTGTAATGTACATCATTTTGTGCAATTCACGTCTTGTATGGTACATCATGGTGCCAAGCACGTCTCTTATGTACATTAATGTGCATGCAACGACTTGTATGTACATCATTGTGCATGCACCGTCTTGTATGTACAATCATTGTACATGACACGTCTCTTATGTACATCAGTGTGCATGCACGTCCTCTATGTACATCATTGTAACATGCATCGTCCTCTTATGTACATCAGTGAGCATGCACGTCTCTAATTGTACATCATTGTACAGCACGTCCTCTTAATGTACATCAGTGTGCATGCATCGTCTGTATGTACATCATGTGGCATGCACGTCTCTTATGTACATCAGTGTCAGCTACGTCTCTATTTAACAACATTGTTGTGCTGCACGTCTCGTATGTACATCAATGTGCATGCACGTCTTGTGGTGTACGTCATTGTACATGCACGTCCACTTTAGTACATCGTTGTGCATCACGTCTCTTATTACATCATAGTGCAGCACGTCTTGTGAGTACATCAGTGTGCTTGCACGCTTGTATGTACATCATTGGTGCATGCACTCTATTATGTACATCATTGTACATGCACGCTTATGTACATCAATGTACATGCAGTCTATTATGTACAACAGTGTACAAGCACGACTTGTATGTACATCAGTGTGCATACACGTCTATTATGTACAATCATTGTACATGCACGGACTTGTATGTACATCCTTGTACATGCAACCCGGTTTTTTTCTATTATGTACATCAGTTGCATGCACGTCTTGATGAACATCATGTGCATGCACGTCTTGTATGTACATCAGTTGTACATGCACGTCCTCTTATTACATCAGTGTGCATGCACGTCTCTATTTACATCATGTGCATGCACGTCTTGTATGTACACTCATTGTGCATGCACGTCCCCCCCATGTATGTACAGTCAGTGTACATGCACGTCTCTTATGTACATCAGTGTGCATGCACGTCTGTATGTACATCATTGTGCATTCAAGTCTTGTATGGAGACATCATTGGCATGCACGTCTCTTATGTTCATAAGTGGTTCATTACTTTTATGTACATCTTGTGCATGCACGTATTGTATGTACATCAGTGTACATAGCACGTCTCTTATGTACATCATGTGCATGCACGTCTCTTATGTACAATCATTGTACCTGAACGTCTCTTATGTACACAGTGTGCTGCACGTCTCTTATGTACATCATTGTAAATGCAACGTCTCCTAAGTACATCAGTGTGCATGCACGTCTTGTATTACATCATTGTGCATGCACGTCTCCTTATGTACATCAGTGTGCATGCACGTCTCTTATTACATCATTGTGCACACGTCTCTTAGGTACATCATTAGTGCAATGCACGTCTTGGTGTACGGTCATTGTACAGCACGACTCTTATGTACATCGATGTGCATGCACGTCCCTCTTATGTACATCATTGTGCATGCACGTCTTGTGTGTACATCAGTGTGCATGCACGTCTTGAATGTACATCATTGTGCATGCACGTCTAATATGTTCATCATTGTACAAATGCACATCCTTGTAATGTACATCATTGTACATGCCGTCTATTATGTACATCATTGTACATGCAAGCACGTCTTGTATGTACATCAGTGTGCATGCACGTCTATTATGAACATCATTGTACATGCACGTCTTGTATGTACAACCCTTTGTACATGCACGTCTCTTATGTACATCTTTGTGCATGCACGTCTTTTAAATGTACATCATTGTGCATGCACGTCTTGTATGTACACATTGTGCATGCACGTCTTGTATGTACATCATTGTGCATGCACGTCTTGAAATGTACATCATTGTGCATGCACGTCTTGAAATGTACATCAGTGTACATGCACGTCTTTTAAATGTACATCTTTGTGCATGCACTTTCTTGTATTACATCAGTGTACATGCACGTCTCTTATGTACATCATTGTGCATGCACGTCTCTTATGTACATCAGTGTACATGCACGTCTCTTATGTACATCATTGTGCATGCACGTCTCTTATGTACATCAGTGTACATGCACGCCCTTGTATGTACATCATGTGCATGCACGCCCTCTTATGTTACACCCATTGTGCATGCACGTCTCTTATGTACATCATTGTGCATGCACGTCCTCTTATGTACATCATTGTACATGCACGTCTTGTATGTACATCAGTGGCATGCACGTCCTCTTATGTACATCATTGTGCATGCACGTCTCTTATGTACATCATTGTGCATGCACGTCTCTTATGTACATCAGTGTGCATGCACGTCCCTCTTATGTACATCATTGTGCATGCACGTCTCTTATGTACATCATGTGTATGCACGTCTCTTATGTACATCAGTGTGCATGCACGTCCTCTTATGTACCATCAGTTTTAAAGCACGTCTCTTATGTACATCATTGTGCATGAAACGTTTTGTATGTACATCAGTGTGCATGCACGTCTTTTAAAGTACAATCAGTGTGCATGCACGTCTCTTATGTACATCATTGTGCATGCACGTCTCTTATGTACTCTTTGGGTGCATGCACGTCTCTTATGTACATCATTGTACATGCACGTCTCTTAATGTACACATTGTGCATGCACGTCTCTTATGTACATCATTGTACATGCACGTCTCTTATGTACATCATTGTGCATGCACGTCTCTTATGTACATCATTGTACATGCACGTCTCTTATGTACATCATTGTGCATGCACGTCTTGTACTCACCTAGTTGTACTCACCTAGTTGAGGTTGCAGGGGTCGATTCCAAGCTCCTGGCCCCGCCTCTTCACGGGTCGCTACTAGGTCACTCTCCCTGAACCATGAGCTTTATCGTACCTCTGCTTAAAGCTATGTATAGATCCTGCCTCCACTACATCGCTTCCTAAACTATTCCACTTCCTGACTACTCTGTGGCTGAAGAAATACTTCCCAACATCCCTGTGATTCATCTGTGTCTTCAGCTTCCAACTGTGTCCCCTTGTTGCTGTGTCCCATCTCGGGAACATCCTGTCTTTGCCCACCTTGTCAATTCCTCTCAGTATTTTGTAAGTCGTTATTATGTCCCCCCTACCCTCTCCTTCCTCCAGTGTCGTCAGGTTGATTTCCCTTAACCTTTTCCTCGTAGGACATACCTCTTAGCTCTGGAACTAGTCTTTTTTGCAAACCTTTGCACTTTCTTTTAATTTCTTTACATGCTTGGCTAGGTGTGGGTTCCAAACTGGTGCCGCATACTCCAATATGGACCTAACGTACACGATGTACAGGGCCCCTGAACGATTCCTTATTAAGATGTCTGAATGCTGTTCTGAGGTTTGCCAGGCGCCCATATGTTGCAGCATTTAAATTTGGTTGATGTGCGCTTCAGGAGATGTGCCTGGGTTATACTCACCCCAAGATCTTTTTCCTTGAGTGAGGTTTGTAGTCTCTGGCCCCCAGACTGTACTCCGTCTGCGGTTTCTTTGCCCTTCCCCAATCTTCATGACTTTGTACTTGGTGGATTAAAAACTCCAGGAGCCAATTGCCTGGACCAGGTCTGCAGCCTGTCCAGATCCCTTTGTATTTTCTGCCTGGTCTTCGATCGAATGAATTCTTCTCGTCAACTTCACGTCATCTGCAAACAGGGACACTTTGGAGTTTTTTCCTTCCTCATGTCGTTCACAAATACCAGAAACAGCGCTGGTCCTAGGATTTGACCCCTGTGGGACCCCGCTGGTCACAGGTGCCCACTCTGCCCACCCCCGCCACGTACCATTACTCGCTGCTGTCTTCCTGAAAAGTATTCCTTGATCATTGTAGTGCATTCCCTGTTATCCCTGCTTGGTCCTCCAGTTTTTTGCACTAATATCTTGTGTGGTACTGTGTCAAACGTCTTCTTGCAGCCCAAAGAAAATGCAATCTACCCCCCCCTCTCTCTCTTGTCTTACTGCTGTCACCTTGTCAATAGAACCCCAGTGGGTTTTGTGACAGGATTTCCCGTCCCTAAACCATGTTGGCTGCTTTTGATGAGATCATTCCTTTCTAGGTGTTCCACCACTCTTCTCCTGATAATCTTCTCCATGACTTTGCATATTCTACATGTCAGTGACACTGGTTTGTAGTTTACTGCTTTATGTCTGTCTCCTTTTTTAAAGATTGGGAGTACATTTGCTGTCTTCCATGCCTCAGGCAATCTCCCTGTTTCGATAGATGTATTGAATATTGTTGTTAGAGGTACACATAGTGCCTCTGCTCCCTCTCTCAGGACCCATGGAGAGATGTTATCTGGCCCCATTGCCTTTGAGGTATCTAGCTCACTCAGAAGCCTCTTCACTTCTTCCTCGGTTGTGTGTACTGTGCATGCACGTACATCATGTACATCATTGTGCATGTACAAACACGATATGTAACGTTCATGTACGTATTTGTCTATGTTTGCATTTGTATACATACGTGTTCGTATATGTACCTGTACGTGTGACTGTACGTGTACGTGTGAATGTACCTGTACGTGTGAATGTACGTGTACGTGTGAATGTACGTGTACGTGCTCTATAAATACCTATGTTGAGGCTCCTTAATATATTTCAAGTTATTTTATCTCGTAGTCTGATAAATATATTATGATAATTATGTTCACCTGACACCTAGTTAATGAAGGAGGGGGAGGGAAGGATGGGAAGGAAGGAAAGGGGAAGGAAAAGGGGGGAGGGAAGGAGGGAGGGAAGGAGGGAAAAGGGTGGAGGGAGGGAAGGAGGGAAGGCTGGAGGGAGGGAAGGAGGGAAGGCTGGAGGGAGGGAAGGAGGGAAGGCTGGAGGGAGGGAAGGAGGGGAAAGGCCCGGAGGAGGGAAGGAGGGAAGGCTGGAGGGGGGGAAGGGGACAAATTCGGTTTTGGAGAAGAGAAAGCAAAGGGGGAAGTCACCTAGCCCCTTTTCCCCACTTGTTCACCTAGGTGTAAGTAGGTACCTTGGTGTTATTCCCCTTACACCTGCTGTCCTTATTTACCTATCAGTAAGCAGGTACCTGGGTGTTAGTCAACTTACATCTGTTGTCCTTGTTCACTTATCAATAAGTAGGTATCTGCTGCCCCTATTCACCTAGCAGTATACAGGTACCCTGTGCTAGTCACCTTACACGTGCTGTCCCCTGTTCACCTACCAGTAACTATTTTTGTGTCTTACCCCATTTTAAACTGCAGCACTGGTGTTGTCGTGCTAATAACCGCAACAAAAATCTGACACCTGACAGTGTCATCAGTATGCTCGTTAAGCAGAGTCAGTCTCCTTGTAAACTGTAGATTTTAATTATTATTATTATTATAATCAAGGGGGAAGCGCTAAACCCAGAGGATTATACAGCGCCTGGGGGGGATGTGGAAGGCATTCAGGCTTAATTCGGGGAACTGGAGCACGGATCCAATTCCCTAAATCAAGAGCCCCTCACCAACATCAAGGAACCTTCCTTGAGGGGTGTAGATTTTAAGCAGCGTCGTTTATTCTCTGGTTGGTTCATGGGTTGTAAATCTACCAGACGAGTGTGATTAAGTCTGCCTCTCACCTGTACACCACCAGTCATCAATACATCAAATTGTTCCTGGAGTAAACTTTGATGGTATATATAAGCATATATACCTCTAAGTTCTCTACATATATGCTGCTGTGTATGATAATCTTTGTTACTGTATTTGTGTATATCTGAATAAACTTATATACACTGAGAGATATACACCTCAGTGTATATATGTTGAGAGGCTTACATCTCTCATTGTATATACCGAGACACTTGTCCTGTTTCCTGACAAACCTTACCTAACCTAACCTGAAGACCACGTCAGGAAACACTTGTCCTGTTTCCTGACAAACCTTACCTAACCTAACCTGAAGACCAGCGTCAGGAAACACTTGTCCTGTTTCCTGACAAACCTTACCTAACCTAACCTGAAGACCAGCGTCAGGAAACACTTGTCCTGTTTCCTGACAAACGCAACACCTACCAATCATTTCCCTGACTCCTCACATCAAGGAACGACACAATAACACATCAGCTGTTCCTCTGTGATATAACTGCGCCCGTCACAGTACACCTCACATATTACTGCGCCCGTCACAGTACACCTCACATATTACTGCGCCCGTCACAGTAACACCTCACAATTACTGCGCCCGTCACAGTACACCTCACATATTACTGCGCCCGTCACAGTACACCTCACATATTACTACGCCAGTCACAGTACACCTCACATATTACTGCGCCAGTCACAGTACACCTCACATATTACTGCGCCAGTCACAGTACACCTCACATATTACTGCGCCCGTCACAGTACACCTCACATATTACTGCGCCCGTCACAGTACACCTCACATATTACTGCGCCCGTCACAGTACACCTCACATATTACTGCGCCCGTCACAGTACACCTCACATATTACTGCGCCAGTCACAGTACACCTCACATATTACTGCGCCAGTCACAGTACACCTCACATATTACTGCGCCCGTCACAGTACACCTCACATATTACTGCGCCAGTCACAGTACACCTCACATATTACTGCGCCAGTCACAGTACACCTCACATATTACTGCGCCAGTCACAGTACACCTCACATATTACTGCACCAGTCCACAGTACACCTCACATATTAATGCGCCATTACAGTACACCTCACATATTACTGCGCCAGTCACATTTCACCTCACATAATTACTGCGCCAGTCACAGTACACCTCACATATTTACTGCGCCCGTCACAGTAAAACCTCACATATTAAATGCGCCAGTCACAGTACACCTCACATATTACTGCGCCAGTCACAGTACACCTCACATATTACTGCGCCAGTCACAGTACACCTCACATATTACTGCGCCCGTCACAGTACACCTCACATATTACTGCGCCCGTCACAGTACACCTCACATATTACTGCGCCCGTCACAGTACACCTCACATATTACTGCGCCCGTCACAGTAAAACCTCACATATTAAATGCGCCAGTCACAGTACACCTCACATATTACTGCGCCAGTCACAGTACACCTCACATATTACTGCGCCAGTCACAGTACACCTCACATATTACTGCGCCAGTCACAGTACACCTCACATATTACTGCGCCAAATCACAGTACACCTCACATATTACTGCGCCAGTCACAGTACACCTCACATATTACTGCGCCAGTCACAGTACACCTCACATATTACTGCGCCAGTCCCAGTACACCTCACATATTACTGGGGCCAGTCCCCAGTACACCTCACATATTACTGCGCCAGTCACAGTACACCTCACATATTACTGCGCCAGTCACAGTACACCTCACATATTACTGCGCCAGTCACAGTACACCTCACATATTACGCGCCAGTCACAGTAAAACCTCACATATTTACTGCGCCAGTCACAGTACACCTCACATATTACTGTGCCCGTCACAGTACACCTCACATATTACTGCGCCAGTCACCGTAAAACCTCACATATTACTGCGCCCGTCACAGTACAACCTCACATATTACTGCGCCAGTCACAGTACACCTCACATATTAAATGCGCCAGTCACGTACACCTCACATATTACTGCGCCAGTCCCCAGTACACCTCACAATATTTTCTGCGCCATCACAGTACACCTCACATAATTTCTGCGCCAGTCACAGTTACACCTCACATATTAAATGCGCCAGTCACAGTACAACCTCACATATTACTGCGCCAGTCAAGTACACCTCACATATTACTGCGCCAGTTCACAGTACACCTCACATAAATTTCTGCGCCAGTCACAGTACACCCTCACATATTACTGCGCCAGTCACAAGTACACCTCACATATTACTGCGCCAGTCACAGTACACCTCACATATTACTGCGCCAGTCACAGTACACCTCACATATTACTGCGCCAGTCACAGTTAAAACCTCACATATTTACTGCGCCAGTCACAGTAAAACCTCACATATTACTGCGCCCGTCACAGTAAAACCTCACATATTACTGCCCCGTCACAGTACACCTCACATATTACTGCGCCAGTCACAGTACACCTCACATATTACTGCGCCAGTCACAGTACACCTCACATATTACTGCGCCAGTCACAGTACACCTCACATATTACTGCGCCAGTCACAGTACACCTCACATATTACTGCGCCAGTTATTTATACTCTAATTATTCCAGCTTATATTGTCTTCATTTTGTCTCAAAGACCCAAAAAAAAAACCTTTGAGTAATTACTACGGTTTTCAGCGCATTTTTATATTAAGTTGCAATTGAATTATTTAATAATTTGCTTATCTTAAAGCTTGCAATTATCATTAGAATTAATATTGAATTTCCAGCTTTGTTATACAGAACAGAAGAACATGTTAAGTTATTCTTGTAGTTTCTAAAGTACAGCTTTTGTTATGTGTTTGTGGGATATATACACTGTGAGGTGTATGTCTCTCTGTGTATATACACTGTGAGGTGTATGTCTCTCAGTGTATATACACTGTGAGGTATATGTCTCTCAGTGTATATAAACTGTGAGGTGTATGTCTCTCAGTGTATATACACTGTGAGGTGTATGTCTCTCAGTGTAACACTGTGAGGTGTATGTCCTTTAGGTATATACACTGGAGGTGTATGTCCTTGTTATATACACTGTGAGGGGATTTCTCCAGTGTATATCACTGTGGGTAATTCCTCATGTATATAAACTGTGAGGGGTTGTCCCGTGTATATACCTGTGAGGTGTATTCCTCATGTATACACGTGAGGGGTTTTTCCCAGTGAATACACTTAGGGTATGCCTTTAGTGATATACATTTGGGGGGTATACTTCGTGAAACCGTAGGGGTTATTCTCTCATTTATACACGGGGGGTTTGTTCTAGGTATATACACATGAGGTGTATGTCCTCATTTTATATCCGTGAGGTTTTTCCCAGTGATATACACTGTGGTGTATTCTCTCTGTAATACACGGGAGGGTATTTCTCCAGGGATATACACTGTGAGGGGTAAGTCTCTAGTATAACACGGAGGGGTATGTCTCTCATGATATAACGGGAGGGGGTTTGCTTCATTTATACACTGTGAGGTGTATGTCTCTATGTTATACACTTGAGGGGAGCTTTTCAGTGTATATACACGTGAGGTTATGTTCCTTTTTTAAACACGTGGGTTATTCTCTCATGATATACATGTAGGTTATGTCTCTCATGTTAACACTTGAGGTGTATGCTCTCATTTTATTACACTTGAGGTGTATTCTCTCAGTGTAAACACTTGAGGTGTAGTTCTAGTTTTAAACATGGGGTGTATTCCCAGTGTAAAACGTAGGGGATTTTCTCAATTTTTATACCGGGGAGGTGTATGCTCTCAGTGTATATACACTGGGGTGTAGTCTCCAGGGTTTTATACACTGTGATTTTGTTCCCCCAGTTTTTATACCTGGAGGTGATTCTCCATGATATACACGTGAGGTGATGTCCTCAGTGTAATACACTGTGAGGTGTATGTCTCTCAGTGTATATACAGGTGAGGGGTTGTTCTCATGTTTAAAACCGGGGAGGTGTATGTCCTCATGTATTACACTGGGTGATGTTTCAGGGGAAACACGGATGAGTCTCTCAGTGTATATACCGTGAGGGGTTTATGTCTTCATGTAAACATGTGAGGTTTTATGCCTCGTGTATATCCGGGGGGTTGACTCCCCAGTGTATATCACTGATTTGGGCTCTTTATAACACGGTGGGTGTATTCTCTCGTGGATATACACTGTGGGGGTAGTCTCTCGGGGTTTTACACATGAGTGATGACTCTCATGTATAACCTGGGGTAAGTCTCTCTGTTTAAAAACACTTGAGGGGTAGTCTCTCATCTTTAAAACACTGTGGGGTGTAGTCTCTCATTTTTATACACATGGGGTATGCTTCATTTATTACATGTGGGTTTGTCTCTCATTTATACACTGTATGTATTTTCTCAGGTATATCACTGTGGGTGTATTCTCTCAGTGTATTAAAAACTGGAGGTATATGTCCTCAGGATATACACGTGAGGGGAGGCTCCGGTAAAACGGGGGGTTATGTCTTTATGATTACACTGTGATTTTTTCTCTCAGTGTATAAACTTGAAAGGATTTTCCCCAGTGTTATACACTGGAGGTAATTTTTCTCTCATGTATAACACGTAGGGGTATTTCTCATGATTTACACAGTGAGGGGAAAAATTCTCATATTAAAACACTGTGGGGTTTTTGTCTCCAGGTATAACACTGTGAGTGTATGTCCCAGTGTAATACATGGAGGGGTATGTTTCTCAGTTATATATACTGTAGGGAATGTTCTCATGTAATAAATTGAGGGGGTTATTCTCTCATTATATAAAAGTAGGGTAGCCCCCGGATATACACGGAGTGTATGTCTCTCAGGGAAACACTTGAGTGTTGGGGTCTCAGTGTATTACACTTGGGTGACTCTCTCATGTATAACAGTGAGTTTTTGTTCCATGTATATACACGGAGTTTGTCTCTCAGTGTATAACACTGTGAGGGGGATGTCCCCTGTAAAACACTGGGGTGTAGTCTCTCGGTATATACACGGATGTATTCTCCAGCTATAACACTTGGTGTATGTCTCTCAGGGGTTTTATACACTGAGGGGTATTCTCGGTATAACACGGAGGGATTGTCTTCCCTGTTATACCTGTAGGTGAAGTCTCTCAGTGTAAACACTGTGGGTGTATGCTCTCGTGATAACCTGTATTATGTCTCCAGTGTTAACACTGGAGGTGTATGTCTCTCATGTTATAAACGGGGATGTATTCTCTCATGTATTACACTGTGAGGTGTTGTCCTCCTTTATAACATGGAGGGGTTTTGCTCTCAGTAATACACTGGAGGTAAAGTCTCTCATGTATATCATGTGAGGGGGTAGTCTTCAGGTATATACACATGGGGGTATGTCTCTCCCTAATTTTAAAAACTTTAGGTTTAGTCTCATGTAATACACTGGGGTTATGTCTTCATGTATATACCGGGGTTTTCTCTCGTGTAATATACGTGAGGGGAATGTCTTTCAGTGTATAACACTGTAGGGGATGTCTTCCCTGATATACACATTTAGGTTAGTCCCCCATGTTTTTAACGTGAGGTGAATTTTCTCAGTGTATATACCTGTGAGGTTTGGCCCATGTTATACACTGTATGTATCTCTCTCATTATTTCACGTGAGGTTATTTCTCATTTTTACACGTAGGGTATTTTTCTCAGGGGGTTTTCACTGTAGGTTATTCTTCAGGTAATACACTGTGAGGGGTGTCTCTCATGTTATACACTGGGAGGTGTTTGGTCCATGTATATACCTCGAGGTTTGTTTCGTGTATATACATTTTATGTATGCTCCAGTGTATATAACTTTAAGGGTTATGTCCTCATGTTATAACTGTAGTGTTTTCCCCCTAAGTTATACACGTAGGTTATCCTCATTTTTTACCATAGGGGAGTCCTCGTTTTACACTGGAGGGTAAATTTCTCTCCGTATATACCGGGGGGTTTTGGTCTCTCATGAATACACTGTGGGTTTTTTCCTCAGGTAAAACACTGTGGGTTTTTTGTCTCTCAGGTATATCCTGTGAGGGGTTTCTCTCAGTATAACACGGGAGGTGTTTCTCTCAGTGTATTCCTGTGAGGGTATGTCTCATGTATTACCAGTGAGTGTTTTCTTCATGTTAACACGTGAGGTGTATGGCTCTCATGTATATCACTGTGAGTTATGGGGTCTCAGTGTATATACCGTTAGTTAATTTTTCAGTGTATAACCTGTGATATATGTCCCTCATGTATTTACACTGTAGGTTGGCTTCAGTGTATAACCTTAGGTTTGTCTCTCAGGGATATACACTTGAGGGGTATGTCTCCATGATATACCGGAGGTGTATGGCTATCAGGGTTTTAAAACACTTAGGGGTTAAGTCTCTCAGTGTATATACATTTTGAGTGTAGTCTCTCTTATAACACTGTGAGGGGTATGTCTCTCAATTTATTCACTGTGGGGGTTTAGTCCTAAGTGTATTACACTGTGAGGGTATGCCTCATGTATAACACATGAGTTTTGTCCTCAGTGAATACCTTGGGTGTATGTCTCTCACGTATTTTCCGGGGAGGTGTTTCTCCATGTATTACACGGGGGGTGATTTCTCTCATGTATATACATGTGAGGGGTATGTCTCCAGGAATACCTGTGAGGGGGATTTTCCCGGTATTAACTGTGAGGTGTAGTCCCTGTGTATATACATGTGAGTGTATGTTCCCTTTTATACACTTGAGGTTATGTCTTCAGGTATATACACGTGAGGTGTAAATTCTCCGTGTATATCCGTGAGGGGTTGGTCTCATGTTTTTCACTGTGAGGTGTTGCTCTCATGTATATACAACCTTGAGGTGTATTTTCCCCAGTTATATACACTGTGAGGGGGATTCTCTAAGTGATATACACTGTGAGGTGTATGTCCTAGGTTTATACACAGTGAGGGTTTTGTCTCTAGTGTTAACACTGTGAGGTGTTTGTCCTCACGGGATATACACGTGGGTGTATGTCTCTCTGAAAAACACTGTAGGTTATGTCTTCTGTAATACCCTTTTAGGTGTATGTCTTCATGTAATACACGTGAGGGGTTTTGTCTCCAGGTTTTAACACTGTGAGTGTAGTCTCTCATGTAATACATGTGAGGTGTAATCTCAGTAAAAACATGTGAGGTGTAAAATTCTCTCATGAATACAGTGAGGTGTATGTCTCTAGTGTATATACACGGAGGTGTTGGCTTCCCTGATATACCTGTGAGGTGTAGTCCTTTATGTTATACCTGGAGGTTAGTCTCTCAGTTAAAATACACGGAGGTTAAAGGCTTCAGTGTATAAACTGTGAGGTGTATGTCTTCGTGATTTAAAAACCCGTAGGTTATTCCCCAGTGTATATACATGTGAGTGATTCTCTCAGTTTTATAACACTTGGGGGGTGTATGTCTCTCAGTGTATAACACTCGAGGTTAATCTCCAGTTAATACACGGGAGGGATGTCTCTCAGTGTTATACCTTGAGGTATATCTCTCATGTATATACACTGGGTGATGTCTCTCATGTTATACACTGTGATTTAGCTCTCTTTTTATATCATTGAGGGGTTTTCTCTCATTGGATATACACTGTGGGGGTATGTCCTCATTGTATATACACGTGAGTGTAGTCTCTCAGGGGTGTTCACTGATGATGTCTCTCTTGTATTCACTGGGGGTGTATGTTTTCTTGTATAAAACGTGAGGGGTATGTCTCTCAGTGTAATACACGTTGAGGGTTTTTGCTCTCAATGTATTACACGTTATTTTTAGTCCTCAGTGTATTACTTTTTTGAGGGAATGTCTCTCAGGTATATCACTTGAGGGGATTTTCTCTCAGTGTTTTACACTTGAGGAATTTTCATTTTAATAAAATTGGAGGGGGTATGTTCTCAGTGTAATACAGGGGGGAAAATGTTTCCCTGTATAACATTGTGAGGGGTATGTCTCTCATGTATATACAAGTGAGGTATAGTCTCTCATTGTATATACACTTGGGTGTTTGTTCTCAGTGAATACACGGGGAGGTGTAGGCTTCATTGTATTACACGGTAGGGATTGTCCTTTTTTGTTATACATGTAGGGTTTTTTTGCTCTCATGTTAAAAAACGGTGAGGTTATGCTCTCATTGTTTTAAAAACCCGGGGGGTATTTCTCTATTGTATATACACGGAGGTTTTGTCTCCAGTATAAACCGGTGGGTATGTTCTCTCATTTGAATGCACTGTGAGGTGTAGTCTCCAGTTATAACATTGTGAGGTTAGTCTCCAGTGTATAACACTTAGGGATAGTTCTTTTATTTTAATCACGTAGGTTATGTTTCTTTTTATTCCTGTGAGGGGTATGTCTCTCATTTAAATTTTCACGGTGGGTAGTTCTCTCATTTTTATATCACGTGAGGGGTATGCTCTCAGTGTATAACACTGTGGGTTGTTCCATTGTTAACACGTGAGGTGTAGTCTCTCAGTTTATAACCCTGTGAGGGGATGTCTCTCAGGTTTATACACGGGGAGGTATATTCTCTTGTAAACCGGGAGGGAATGTTTTTTCATTTTATATCATTGGAGGTGTAGTACCAGGTATAACACTGGGTGGTGTATGTCCTCTTTGTTTTTTACACGGGAGGTTAGCCCTTTATGTATATACACGGTAGATATATGGGCTCATTTTATATACACGTGGGGTTTTTCTCTCGTGTATATACACATATTTATATCTCTCTTTTTTTTTTAAAAACTGTAGGTATATTCTCTATAATATACAAGGGGGGTATGTCCTCATTGTAATACACTGTGAGTGTTGTCTCTCTGTATATCCCCGGGGGATATTCTCTCATGATAACATTGTGAGTTATTTTTTCCCTTGATTTTACCTGTAGGTTTTTTCCTTTTTTGTATATACCGTGAGGGATATGTTCCCCTTTATTGTAATCTCTGAGGGTTTTGTCCCCCAGTGTATATACACTTTGAGGGTATGTTCCCCATGTAATACATTTTGAGGTTATGTCTCTCAGTGTATATACCTTGAGGATTGTCCTCATTGTATATACACTGTTAGGGTTATTTTCTCGGATAACACTTGGGGGTATTGTCCTCATTATTACACTGGAGATGTTTTTTTTCTCTCAGTGTATATACCGGTGAGGGAATTTTCCCCATTGTTTTACACATTTAGGTATATGCCCGGTTTACACTGGGGTGTAGTTCTCTTGTATATCAAATTGGGTATATTTTCTCAGTTAAACCGTGGGGGTGTATGTCTCTCAGTTATATACACGTGAGGTTATGTCTCTCGTGTTTACATGTGGGTTATGCTCTCATTGTGTATACCTTTTAGGATATTTCTCTCATGTTATACACTGTGAGGGTAGTCTCTCAGTGTAAAAACACGTGAGGTGCAGTCTCTCAGTTTAACACTGTAGGTTATGTCTCTCAGTGTAATTTTACACTGTGGAAGAATATTCTCTCATTTGTTACATGTGAGGTGTAGGTCTTCATGTGTATACACTGTGAGGGTTGTTCCCCCATGTTTTCACGTATTATGTCTCTCATTTTGTAACACTGTGAGGGGTTAGTCTTCAGTGTGTATCACTGTTAGGGGTTGTCTCTCAGGTATATACACTGGGAGGTATTTCCTCATTGTGTATACACTAGGGTGTAAAATCTCTCAGTGGTATACACTGGAGGGTTTTTCTTCATGTATATACACGGGGGTGTTGCTCTCATGTAAACCGTGGGTGTTTGGGCCTCATTATATACACTGTGGGTATTTGTCCTTTAGTATAACACTTGAGGGGTATGTCCCGTGCATATACACTGTGGGTGTTGTCTTCATGTATTACACGTGAGGGTATGTTTTCAGTGTAATACAAGTGAGGATAGTCTCCAGTGCATAACACTGTGAGGGGGATGTCTCTCCCTGATATCAGTGGGGAGCTCTCATTATTACACTGGTGGTATATGTCTCCAGTGTATATACACTGTGGGTGTATGCTCTCATTATTACACTTGGGGCTATGTTCTCAGTGTATAACACGTAGGGGGTATGTCTCTCGTTTTATACACTTGAGGTGTTGTCTCTCTTGTATAACACTGTGAGGTTTTTTGTCCTCATGTATAACACTGGGAGGTGAGTTCCCCAGTGTATAACACTGTGAGGTGTATGTTCTCTCAGGTTTTAAAACTGTGAGGTGTTGCTATCAGTATATACACGTGAGGTTTGTCCTCATGTATTACCTGTGGGTTATTTTCTCATGTAATACATGGAGGGGTAGTCATCAGGGGTATAACGTGAGGTTATGTCTCTCGTGTATATACATTGAGGGTAGTTCTCAGGTTATACATTGAAGTGTTTGTCTACAGTGTAATAAACTGTGAGGTTAAGCTATCAGGTAATACACTTGAGGTTAGTCCTCATGTATGTACACTGGGGTGTATTCTATCAGTGTATAACACTGTGAGGGTTGTCTATAGTGAAAAACACTGTGAGGTGTATGCATCATGTTATACCGGAGGGTAAACTCTCATGTATATACACTTGAGGTTATTTTCATCATGTATTACATGTGAGGGGATGTCTATCAGTGTATATACACGTGAGGTTTTCTACAGTGTATATACAGTGAGGTGTAGGGCCTTTAGTTATAAAACACTGAGGTGTATTCTCTCAGTGTTATCCTTAGGGTATGTCTACATGATATACACTTGAGGGGTATGCTATCATGTATATACACGTGGGGTATGTCTATCAGGTAATACACTGGTGAGGGGTATGTCTATCAGTGTAAAACACTGTGAGGTGTTTGTCTCCGGGATTACCGTGAGGTTTTTGTCCCCTCAAAGAAATACACTGGAGGGGTATGTAACAGGGGATAAAACTGTGATGTTTTGTCTCCCATGTAAACCGTGGGTGTATGTCTCTCTTTTATATCCTGTTGGGATATGTCTCTCATGTATATACACTGGAGGTGTATGTCTCTCATGTATTACAGTGAGGCGTTTTCGTATATAACTGTGAGGTTATGTCTCCATGTTATCACTTGAGGTGTAAAGTCTTCAGTTATATAACTGTGAGGTGTATTCTCTCAGGGGTTTTACCCTTGAGGGGTATTTCTCAGTGATTACACTTAGGGGAGGCTCTCATGTATATCACTTGGGGGTGTATGTCATCAGTGTATATACCTTGAGGTTATGCTCTCAGGTATTGCACTGGAGGTGTAGTCTCTCATGTTAACATGTGAGGTGTAGCTATCAGTTTATACACGTGAGGGGTTTTGTCTCTCGTTAAATTTCACGTGAAATGTATTTTTTCATGTATTACACTTGGGTGTAGTCTATCAGTGATAAAAACCGTGAGGGGTATGTGTCTCATTATATACACTTGAGGTGAAAAGTCTATCAGTTATATACACTGGAGGTGATGTTACAGTGATATTCACTTTAATATGCTCTCTTGTGTATAACGTGGGGTTGTTACCCTGTAATACACTGTGAGGGGAGTCTCTCATGTATAAACTGTGAGGGATATGTCTCTCATTTATAAACTGTGGGTGTAGTCTATCAGTGTAATCACTGTGAGGTTATTCTCTCAGTGTATATAAACCCGTTGGGGGGTTTTTTTATCGTGATTACACTGTGAGGGTATGTTTCAGTGTATATACACTGTGAGGTGTATGTCCCCTTTATTTAACACTGTGAGGTGAAAGTCTTCATTGTAATACCGGAGTGTATGTCATCATGTATATACCTGTGAGGGGTATGTCTACTGTATTACACGTGAGGTGATGTTTCAGTGTATTACACTTTAGGGTATTCCTCATGTTACATGTGAGGGGTTTTTCTCTCATTAAACATGTAGGGGTTTTATCAGGTAATTTCACTTGGGTGTATGTCCCAGGTATATCATGTGAGGGGTATTCTTTTTCAGTTAATATCACTTGGGGTTGTCTATCATGATATACACGGAGGGGTTTTTCTCTCAGTGTATATACACGTAGGTGTTGTCATCATGTATTCACTGTGGGTGTATTTCTCTCAGTGTATATACACTTGGGTGAGTTTTCAATGAATAACACGTAGGTTTATGCTAACGGATATACACTGTGGGGGTATGTCTTTATGTAAATTTCAATGTGAGGTGTAGTCTACATGTATATACCTGTAGGGGGTATTCTTCCCCTGAATATACACATTAATAGTTTACTTTAATCACTTTTTTTACGGGGGTTTAAATTTTCTTTGGGTCGTCAGAGTTTACGGGGGTTTTTAAGACCCCTTTGTAGATAGGGGTTAAACTCATTAATCAATCATACTATTTGTAAGTTTAAATTATTGCCCTTAATTTTTTATTAATGCAGTTTTTCATTTTTTTCAAAAGGGTTTAAAAACATATGGGTAAATACATTGGTTCAATTGTTTTATTTTAGTTCCCTATGGTATATTGTGTATATTTTTAATTTCCCCCAAAACCCTTTTTTAAAGAAATTTTTGTACGTTAAAACCTGCTAATTTTCCCTGTTATTAGTTTTAACATATGTCGCCCCTGACAAAACTTGCGTTTGACGCACGCTCGGCCTTTTTTCCTCTCAGCCTTTTTTTTCCTCTCAGCCTGACTTACACCGTGGGCATCACATAGATTTTAAAAACCTTGTTTTCGTTTTTCTGGGTTTTTTTTTTTTTTACCTACTTTTACCATCTGACTCATAAACTGCCATCCCACAGGCCCCTTTTTGGGGGGGGCAATCAACCAAGCCAGCTTCTCCCCCAGCCCCTGAGGGCGGGGAAGTCTAGGCCTGGGCATTGGGCCCCAAAAAGAGGGGTTTTGTACCTCCCCCTGGAGACTTTAAATCTCGAGACACTCCCCAGAAGGGGGCCAAGGGCCCGGGTCACCACTACTTGAAAAGACCACCGGAAATAACGGCGAATAAAAAAAAAAAAAATTGGTATTAAAAAATTTTTAAAAGTTAAATCTAACTTTAAAATTTTTTGAGAGGGGCTGGTAAGCAGCTGACTCCTCGGGCAGTTAACTAAATTACCAGCAGTGAGTCATGGTCTTTAAACCGGTTAGGAAACCCTATCCTGGCCTGACAACTTTTCTACCTACAAGATATAATAAAAGGGGAAATCTTAACCATAATTTTTAAAGGGTGGACGGTAACCAGTGAAGGCCTCAGGCAGAGACCTAACCTATTTTGGATTTTTTATTAAGACCCACGCAGGAAACAAATTTTCGTTAATCTTATCATACCAAATCAACACTGAAATTTAACCCCGAGGGAGGGGTATTTTCCACAGCATATATATGCGAGTCATCTACATCAGTTAGTAAGTTTTTTCAGGGGAACGGACAAGTTTTCCTAACGCGGGGCTTTGGCAAGGCAACACGCAGCACCTTTGGGCAATGACCGAGGCCTTATGGTTACCACACCCAAACCTCTTTATAAAATTTTGGCCATGATTAAATCATTAGGACTCATCCAGCTCAAAGATCTTCCCACAACACTCATAACAAGACTTTACCACCCTGACTCCTATCAACCTACCTCAGTGACACACCGGTAAAATCTCACAACCTAAAATTTTTCCCCGGCCCTTTCAATCCTGTTCCCATCCCCCTCTACACTTAACCCTTTTCATGCCCTTTGCACAATGGACCTTTAAAGGTCCTGTTTTTTGACGTCATCACCTATAAAAACAGCATTATATTCTTTCCACACCACACTGGAACGTGTTTTTGAGCGGAGGAAATCCCTTTCCCACCTTGTTTTGGTTTTGCCTCGCCCCGTCAAGCCTTAACATCCTGGGCCTACATCATTACCCG
>NC_069413.1:22293703-22318703 GCF_026875155.1 Cherax quadricarinatus
TGGGGCCAGTTTTTTTTCATTGACAACTGATTTTATCTCGTTAAACATTATGCTGTACGAATGTGTTCCATACTCGAGTCATCTGGGTATATATGATCTCAGATGGAGTGATGTTCTGGGAAGGGTACAGCCAGAGTGAAGTTGCTGCTTTCTGCCGTCTTGTGGCATAAAAGCTTGTTTCACGCTGTCCTCGAAGTGGATCCAAGTGTGGTATTTTGACAATATTGGCCTTGTACATAACAGTAAGGCCACCCACATCCCTCCTGCGTTGAAGGCTCTGCTGAAATGACAGATATATCCAGGATGGGTCCAGGAGAGAGATGAGACGTCTTGCTCTGTTCTCTACTCTGTCAAGCAGTCGCAGATGAGAGGGGGGGGGGCAGGCAAACCAAGAAAGTGGAGCATACTCAAGGTGTGAGCGTACTTGTGCCTCGTACATGATCTTGCAACCCCTGCTGTCAAGCAGATGCGAGATACGGCGAAGTGCTGTAAGCTTCCTGGCTGCCTTGTTTGCAAGATTTACAACATGGTTCTTCATGGTTAGTTTGGAGTCAAATTTCACCCCAAGGATATCAACTTCTTCTCCAGGTGCCAACATCCTCCCATTCATCCTAACTACTGCACCAGCACTACCATCATGGTGCCTAGAGACGATCATCATTTGCGTTTTCTCAGGTGTAAATGTTACTTGCCATCTATTTCTCCAAGCTGATATAGCTCTTAGCTGGTGATTGATGTAGCTTAGAGCAAGCAACTGGCATTTGTTCTCTTGGATAAGTGAATGTCAGTGTACAGTCGTCTGCATATGCATGTGATTCTGGGATGAGATGAAGAAGGTCGTTGAAGTAGACATTCCATAACAATGGTCCCAGCACGCTTCCTTGTGGAACACTTGCCCCAATAGGATGTCTTGCTGATTCCGTTTATTGAGAACTCTCTCTCTCTCTCTCTCTCTCTCTCTCTCTCTCTCTCTCTCTCTCTCTCTCTCTCTCTCTCTCTCTCTCTCTCTCTCTCTCTCTCTCTCTCTCTCTCTCTCTCTCTCTCTCTCTCTCTCTCTCTCAAGTCTATATATCACGGTGGGTTACAACAATGAGACAAGTAAATTATTATTTGTTGAGGCTGTGGAGAAGGAAGGAGAGAAGAAGAGAAGGAAGGAGGGGAAGACTAGGCAGAAGCATGTCTAGGTGCGACTGTGTGAATGTATGTATGTATGTATGTATATCTGAGGGTGTGTACGTTCGTGAGTATGTGCGTTTATCTGCATGTTCGTCTGTGTATGCACGTATATGTATATGTGCATCTGTGTATGTACATCATTGTGCATGCACGTCTTGTGTGTACATCATTGTACATGCACGTCTTGTGTGTACATCATTGTACATGCACGTCTTGTGTGTACATCAGTGTGCATGCACGTCTTGTATGTACATCAGTGTGCATGCACGTCTTGTGTGTACATCATTGTACATGCACGTCTTGTGTGTACATCAGTGTGCATGCACGTCTTGTATGTACATCAGTGTGCATGCACGTCTTGTATGTACATCAGTGTGCATGCACGTCTTGTATGTACATCATTGTACATGCACGTCTTGTGTGTACATCAGTGTGCATGCACGTCTCTTATGTACATCAGTGTACATGCACGTCTCTTATGTACATCAGTGTGCATGCACGTCTCTTATGTACATCAGTGTGCATGCACGTCTCTTATGTACATCATTGTACATGCACGTCTCTTATGTACATCATTGTACATGCACGTCTTGTGTGTACATCATTGTGCATGCACGTCTTGTGTGTACATCAGTGTGCATGCACGTCTCTTATGTACATCAGTGTGCATGCACGTCTTTTATGTACATCAGTGTACATGCACGTCTCTTATGTACATCAGTGTACATGCACGTCTCTTATGTACATCAGTGTGCATGCACGTCTCTTATGTACATCAGTGTGCATGCACGTCTCTTATGTACATCATTGTACATGCACGTCTCTTATGTACATCATTGTACATGCACGTCTTGTGTGTACATCATTGTGCATGCACGTCTTGTGTGTACATCAGTGTGCATGCACGTCTCTTATGTACATCAGTGTGCATGCACGTCTCTTATGTACATCAGTGTACATGCACGTCTCTTATGTACATCAGTGTACATGCACGTCTCTTATGTACATCAGTGTGCATGCACGTCTCTTATGTTACATCAGTGTGCATGCACGTCTCTTATGTACATCATTGTACATGCACGTCTTGTATGTACATCATTGTACATGCACGTCTTGTGTGTACATCATTGTGCATGCACGTCTTGTGTGTACATCAGTGTGCATGCACGTCTCTTATGTACATCAGTGTGCATGCACGTCTCTTATGTACATCAGTGTACATGCACGTCTCTTATGTACATCAGTGTACATGCACGTCTCTTATGTACATCAGTGTACATGCACGTCTCTTATGTACATCAGTGTACATGCACGTCTCTTATGTACATCAGTGTGCATGCACGTCTCTTATGTACATCAGTGTGCATGCACGTCTCTTGTGTACATCATTGTACATGCACGTCTCTTATGTACATCATTGTACATGCACGTCTTGTGTGTACATCATTGTGCATGCACATCTCTTATGTACATCAGTGTGCATGCACGTCTCTTATGTACATCATTGTACATGCACGTCTCATATGTACATCAGTGTACATGCACGTCTTGTGTATACATCATTGCGCATGCACGTCTCTTATGTACATCATTGTACATGCACGTCTCTTATGTACATCAGTGTACATGCACGTCTTGTGTGTACATCATTGTGCATGCACGTCTCTTATGTACATCATTGTGCATGCACGTCTCTTATGTACATCAGTGTGCATGCACGTCTCTTATGTACATCATTGTGCATGCACGTCTCTTATGTACATCAGTGTGCATGCACGTCTTATTATGTACATCATTGTACATGCACGTCTCTTATGTACATCATTGTGCATGCACGTCTCTTATGTACATCAGTGTGCATGCACGTCTATTATGTACATCATTGTACATGCACGTCTCTTATGTACATCAGTGTGCATGCACGTCTCTTATGTACATCATTGTGCATGCACGTCTCTTATGTACATCATTGTGCATGCACGTCTTGTATGTACATCAGTGTGCATGCACGTCTCTTATGTACATCATTGTGCATGCACGTCTCTTATGTACATCAGTGTGCATGCACGTCTCTTATGTACATCATTGTACATGCACGTCTCTTATGTACATCAGTGTGCATGCACGTCTCTTATGTACATCATTGTACATGCACGTCTCTTATGTACATCAGTGTGCATGCACGTCTATTATGTACATCATTGTACATGCACGTCTCTTATGTACATCATTGTGCATGCACGTCTCTTATGTACATCAGTGTGCATGCACGTCTATTATGTACATCATTGTACATGCACGTCTCTTATGTACATCATTGTGCATGCACGTCTCTTATGTACATCAGTGTGCATGCACGTCTATTATGTACATCATTGTACATGCACGTCTCTTATGTACATCAGTGTGCATGCACGTCTATTATGTACATCATTGTACATGCACGTCTCTTATGTACATCATTGTGCATGCACGTCTCTTATGTACATCAGTGTGCATGCACGTCTATTATGTACATCATTGTACATGCACGTCTCTTATGTACATCATTGTGCATGCACGTCTTGTGTGTACATCAGTGTGCATGCACGTCTCTTATGTACATCAGTGTGCATGCACGTCTCTTATGTACATCATTGTGCATGCACGTCTCTTATGTACATCAGTGTGCATGCACGTCTCTTATGTACATCAGTGTGCATGCACGTCTCTTATGTACATCATTGTGCATGCACGTCTCTTATGTACATCATTGTACATGCACGTCTCTTATGTACATCATTGTGCATGCACGTCTCTTATGTACATCAGTGTGCATGCACGTCTCTTATGTACATCATTGTACATGCACGTCTCTTATGTACATCAGTGTGCATGCACGTCTTGTATGTACATCAGTGTGCATGCACGTCTCTTATGTACATCATTGTACATGCACGTCTCTTATGTACATCAGTGTGCATGCACGTCTCTTATGTACATCAGTGTGCATGCACGTCTCTTATGTACATCATTGTGCATGCACGTCTCTTATGTACATCAGTGTGCATGCACGTCTCTTATGTACATCAGTGTGCATGCACGTCTCTTATGTACATCAGTGTGCATGCACGGTCTTTATGTACATCATTGTACATGCACGTCTCTTATGTACATCAGTGTGCATGCACGTCTCTTATGTACATCATTGTGCATGCACGTCTATTATGTACATCAGTGTGCATGCACGTCTCTTATGTACATCATTGTACATGCACGTCTTGTGTGTACATCAGTGTGCATGCACGTCTCTTATGTACATCATTGTGCATGCACGTCTCTTATGTACATCAGTGTGCATGCACGTCTCTTATGTACATCAGTGTGCATGCACGTCTTGTACTCACCTAGTTGTACTCACCTAGTTGAGGTTGCAGGGGTCGATTCCAAGCTCCTGGCCCCGCCTCTTCACTGGTCGCTACTAGGTCACTCTCCCTGAACCATGAGCTTTATCGTACCTCTGCTTAAAGCTATGTATAGATCCTGCCTCCACTACATCGCTTCCTAAACTATTCCACTTCCTGACTACTCTGTGGCTGACGAAATACTTCCCAACATCCCTGTGATTCATCTGTGTCTTCAGCTTCCAACTGTGTCCCCTTGTTGCTGTGTCCCATCTCTGGAACATCCTGTCTTTGCCCACCTTGTCAATTCCTCTCAGTATTTTGTAAGTCGTTATTATGTCCCCCCTATCTCTCCTGTCCTCCAGTGTCGTCAGGTTGATTTCCCTTAACCTCCCCTCGTAGGACATACCTCTTAGCTCTGGAACTAGTCTTGTTGCAAACCTTTGCACTTTCTCTAGTTTCTTTACATGCTTGGCTAGGTGTGGGTTCCAAACTGGTGCCGCATACTCCAATATGGGCCTAACGTACACGGTGTATAGGGTCCTGAACGATTCCTTATTATGATGTCGGAATGCTGTTCTGAGGTTTGCTAGGCGCCCATATGCTGCAGCAGTTATTTGGTTGATGTGCGCTTCAGGAGATGTGCCTGGTGTTATACTCCACCCCAAGATTTTTTCCTTGAGTGAGGTTTGTAGTCTCTGGCCCCCTAGACTGTACTCCGTCTGCGGTCTTCTTTGCCCTTCCCCAATCTTCATGACTTTGTACTTGGTGGGATTGAACTCCAGGAGCCAATTGCTGGACCAGGTCTGCAGCCTGTCCAGATCCCTTTGTAGTTCTGCCTGGTCTTCGATCGAATGAATTCTTCTCGTCAACTTCACGTCATCTGCAAACAGGGACACCTCAGAGTCTATTCCTTCCGTCATGTCGTTCACAAATACCAGAAACAGCATTGGTCCTAGGACTGACCCCTGCGGGACCCCGCTGGTCACAGGTGCCCACTCTGACACCTCGCCACGTACCATTACTCGCTGCTGTCTTCCTGACAAGTATTCCTTGATCCATTGTAGTGCATTCCCTGTTATCCCTGCTTGGTCCTCCAGTTTTTGCACTAATATCTTGTGTGGTACTGTGTCAAACGTCTTCTTGCAGTCCAAGAAAATGCAATCTACCCACCCCTCTCTCTCTTGTCTTACTGCTGTCACCTTGTCATAGAACTCCAGTAGGTTTGTGACACAGGATTTCCCGTCCCTGAAACCATGTTGGCTGCTGTTGATGAGATCATTCCTTTCTAGGTGTTCCACCACTCTTCTCCTGATAATCTTCTCCATGACTTTGCATGCTATACATGTCAGTGACACTGGTTTGTAGTTTAATGCTTCATGTCTGTCTCCTTTTTTAAAGATTGGGACTACATTTGCTGTCTTCCATGCCTCAGGCAATCTCCCTGTTTCGATAGATGTATTGAATATTGTTGTTAGGGGTACACATAGCGCCTCTGCTCCCTCTCTCAGGACCCATGGAGAGATGTTATCTGGCCCCATTCCCTTTGAGGTATCTAGCTCCCTCAGAAGCCTCTTCACTTCTTCCTCGGTTGTGTGTACTGTGCATGCACGTCTTGTATGTACATCATTGTGCATGTATAAACACGATATGTAACGTTCATGTACGTATTTGTCTATGTTTGCATTTGTATACATACGTGTTCGTATATGTACCTGTACGTGTGAATGTACGTGTACGTGTGAATGTACGTGTACGTGCTCTATAAATACCTATGTTGAGGCTCCTTAATATATTTCAAGTTATTTTATCTCGTAGTCTGATAAATATATTATAATAATTATGTTCACCTGACCTAGTTAATAAAGGGAAAGGAGGGAGGGAGGGAGGGAGGGAGGGGGGGGAGGGGAGGGAAGGAGGGAGGGAGGGAAGGGGAGGGGGGAAAGATGGAGGGAGGGAGGGAGGGAAGGCTGGAGGGAGGGAAGGAGGACTAGAATTCGGTTTTTGGAGAAGAGAAAGCAAAGGGGAAGTCACCTAGCCCCTTTTCCCCACTTGTTCACCTAGGTGTAAGTAGGTACCTTGGTGTTATTCCCCTTACACCTGCTGTCCTTGTTTACCTAGCAGTAAGCAGGTACCTGGGTGTTAGTCAACTTACATCTGTTGTCCTTGTTAACTTATCAATAAGTAGGTATCTGCTGCCCCTATTCACCTAGCAGTATACAGGTACCCTGTGCTAGTCACCTTACACCTGCTGTCCCCTGTTCACCTACCAGTAACTATTTTTGTGTCTTACCCCATTTTAAACTGCAGCACTGGTGTTGTCGTGCTAATAACCGCAACAATAATCTGACACCTGACAGTGTCATCAGTATGCTCGTTAAGCAGAGTCAGTCTCCTTGTAAACTGTAGATTTTAATTATTATTATTATTATAATCAAGGGGGAAGCGCTAAACCCAGAGGATTATACAGCGCCTGGGGGGGATGTGGAAGGCATTCAGGCTTAATTTGGGGAACTGGAGCACGGATCCAATTCCCTAAATCAAGAGCCCCTCACCAACATCAAGGAACCTTCCTTGAGGGGTGTAGATTTTAAGCAGCGTCGTTTATTCTCTGGTTGGTTCATGGGTTGTAAATCTACCAGACGAGTGTGATTAAGTCTGCCTCTCACCTGTACACCACCAGTCATCAATACATCAAATTGTTCCTGGAGTAAACTTTGATGGTATATATAAGCATATATACCTCTAAGTTCTCTACATATATGCTGCTGTGTATGATAATCTTGTTACTGTATTTGTGTATATCTGAATAAACTTATATACACTGAGAGATATACACCTCAGTGTATATATGTTGAGAGGCATACATCTCTCAATGTATATACCGAGACACTTATCATGTTTCCTGACGAACCTAACCTAACCTAACCTGAAGACCAGCGTCAGGAAACACTTGTCCTGTTTCCTGACAAACCTTACCTAACCTAACCTGAAGAACAGCGTCAGGAAACACTTGTCCTGTTTCCTGACAAACCTTACCTAACTTAACCTGAAGACCAGCGTCAGGAAACACTTGTCCTGTTTCCTGACAAACCTACCTACCTAACTAAACCAGCTCGGAAACACTTTTTCCTGTTTCCTGACAAACCTTACCAAAACCTAACCTGAAGACCGCGTCAGGAAACACTTGTCCGTTTCCTGACAAACCTTACCTAACCTAACCTGAAGACCAGCGTCAGAAACACTTGTCCTGTTTCCTGACAAACCTTCCCTAACCTAACCTGAAGACCACGTCAGGAAACAACTTGTCCTGTTTCCTGACAAACCTTCCCTAACCAAACCCTGAAGACCGGGCGTCAGGAAACACTTGTCCTGTTTCCTGACAAACCTTACCTAACCTAACCTGAAGACCAGCGTCAGGAAACACTTGTCCTTTTTCCTGACAAACCTTACCTAACCTAACCTGAAGACCAGCGTCAGGAAACACTTGTCCTGTTTCCTAAACAAACCTTACCTAACCAAACCCTGAAGACCAGCGTCAGGAAACACTTTTTCCTGTTTCCTGACAAACCTTACCTAACCTAACCTGAAGACCAGCGTCAGGAAACACTTGTCCTGTTTCCTGAAAAAACCTTACCTAACCTAACCTGAAGACCACGTCAGGAAACACTTGTCCTGTTTCCTGACAAACCTTACCTAACCAAACCCTTGAAGACCACGTCAGGAAACACTTGTCCTGTTTCCGGGACAAACCTTACCTAACCTAACCTGAAGACCAGCGTCAGGAAACACTTGTCCTGTTTCCTGACAAACCTTACCTAACCAAACCCTGAAGACCAGCGTCAGGAAACACTTGTCCTGTTTCCTGACAAACCTTACCTAACCTAACCTGAAGACCAGCGTCGGGAAACACTTGTCCTGTTTCCTGACAAACCTTACCTAACCTAACCTAAGCCCAGCGTCAGGAAACACTTGTCCTGTTTCCCTGAAAAACCCTTTAAACCTAACCAAACCCTGAAGAGCCAGCGTCAGGAAACACTGTCCTGTTTCCTGAAAAACCCTTACTAACCTAACCTGAAGACCAGCGTCAGGAAAAAACACTTGTCCTGTTTCCTGACAAACCTTACCTAACCAAAACTTGAAGACCAGCGTCAGGAAAACTTGTCCTGTTTCCTGAAAAACCCTTTAAAACCTACCTAACCTAAGCCAGCGTCAGAAACACTTGTCCTGTTCCCTGACAACCTTACAACTACGAAGACCAGCGTCAGGAACACTTGTCCTGTTTTTTGACAAACTACCTAACCTATTACCTAAACCACCGTCAAGGAACCTGCCTTTTCTACAAACCTTACCTTACCTAACTTGAAGCCCAGCGCCGGGACGTCCGCCTACAAATTACCCCCTATCACAGTACACCTCACATAACTCGCCGTCCGTACACCTACATATTACTTGCGCCAGGTACAGGTAAACACCTCACATATACTGCGCCCGTCACAGTAACACCTCACATATTACTGCTCCGTCCACAGAAAACCTCACATATTACCATCACGTCACCCATATTTACTGCGCCCAGTCACAGTAAAAACCTCACATATTACTGCCCCCGTCACAGTACACCTCACATATTACTGCGCCGTCACAGTACACCTCACATATTACTGCGCCCGTCACAGTACACCTCACATATTACTGCGCCAGTCACAGTACACCTCACATTTTACTGCGCCGTCACAGTACAACCTCACATATTACTGCGCCGTAAAACAGTAAAACCTCAAAATATTACTAGCGCCCGTCACAGTACACCTCACAAATTTACTGCGCCTTCACAGAAAAACCTCACATATACTGCGCCAGCCCACAGTACACCTCACATATTACTGCGCCCGTCAAAAGTAAAACCTCACATATTACTGCCCAGTCACAGTTAAAACCTCACATTTTTACTGCGCCCATCACGAGTAAAACCTCACATATTACTGGGGCCGTCACAGTACACCTCACATATTACGCGCCTCAAAATTTACACCTCACATATTACTGCGCCGTCACAGTACACCTCACATATTACTGCGCCCAGTCACAGTACACCTCACATATTACTGCCCCCGTCACAGTACACCTCACATATACTGCGCCGTCACAGTACAACCTCACATATTACTGCGCCAGTCACAGTACACCTCAAAATATTACTGCGCCGTCACAGTACACCTCACATATTATAGCGCCAGCCCACAGTACACCTCACATATTACTGCGCCGTCACAGAAACACCTCACATATTACTGCGCCCGTCACAGTACACCTCACATATACTGCCCCCGTCACAGTAAAACCCTCACATATTACTGCGCCAGTCACAGTACACCTCACAAAATTAAACTGCGCCAGTCACAGTACACCTCACATATTACTGCCCCGTCACAGTACACCCACATATTACTGCGCCAGTCACAGTAAAACCTCACATATTACTGCGCCAGTCACAGTACACCTCACATATTACTGCGGCCCCGTCACAGTAACCTCACATATTACTGCCCCCGCCCACATTTACACCTCACATATTACTGCGCCAGTCACAGTACACCTCACATTTTACTGCGCCCGTCACAGTACACCTCACATATTACTGCGCCCAGTCACAGTACACCTCACATATTACTGCGCGACCAGAAAACACCTCACATATTTACTGCGCCAGGTTCACAGTACACCTCACTAGGGGGACTGACATCAATTTACTGCGCCCGTCACAGTACACCAATCTATATTACTGCGCCATCACAGTAAAACCTCACATATTACTGCGCCCGTCACAGTAACAAACCTCACATATTACTGGCGCCGTCACAGTAAAAACCTCACATATTACTGCCCCCGTCACAGTACACCTCACATATTACTGCGCCAGTCACAGTACACCTCACATATTACCTGCGCCCGTAAACAGTACACCTCCCCATTTACTCGCCCGTCACAGTACACCTCACATATTACTGCGCCGTCACATTTTTTACACCTCACATATTATTTACTGCCCCCTTCACAGTACACCTCACATTTTAAACTGCGCCATCCACAGTAAAACCTCACATATTACTCGCGCCCGTCACAGTACACCTCACATATTACGCCCCCGTCACAGTACAACCTCACATATTACTCCGCCCGTCACAGAAACACCTCACATATTACTGCGCCAGTCACAGTACACCTCCATATACTCCGCCCGTCACAGTAACCTAAATTACTGCCCCCGTCACAGTACAACCTCACATATTACTCCGCCCGTCACAGTCCCACCTCACATATTACTGCGCCAGTCACAGTAACCTCACATATTACTCCGCCCGTCACAGTACACCTAAACATATTACTGCGCCCAGTCACAGTACACCTCACATATTACTCGCCCGTCCAGGTACACACCTCACATATTACTGCGCCAGTCACAGTACACCTCACATATTACTGCGCCAGTCACAGTACACCTCACATATTACAGCGCCAGTCACAGTACACCTCACATTATTACTGCCCCCATCCAAGTACACCTCACATATTACGGGCCCCCAGTCACAGTACACCTCACTATTACTGCGCAGTCACAGTACACCTCACATATTACTGCGCCAGTCACAGTACAACCTCACATATTACTTGCGCCCGTCACAGAAACAACCTCACATATTACTGCGCCAGTCCACAGAAACCTCACATATTACTGCGCCGTCACAGTACAAACCTCACATTTTAACTGCGCCCATCACAGTACACCTCACATATTACGGGCGCCGTGCATTACCCCTAAATAACCGCCCTCACAGTCAATTACCAGCGCCGTCACAGGTAAACCTCACATATTACTGCGCCTCCACAGTACACCTCACATATTTACTGCGCCCGTCACAGTACAACCTACTATTACTGCGCCTTTCACAGTAAACACCTCACATATTACGCCCAGTCACAGGTACACTAAACATAACGCGCCAGTCACAGTACCACCTCACATATTACGCGCCGGGTCACAGTACAACCCACATATTACTGCGCCGTCACAGTAAAAACCCCTCACATATTACTGCGCCGTCACAGTACACCTCAATATTACTGGGCCCCCCCGGGGACAGTAACCTCACAATTATGGCGATAGTAATAATTTTGGCGAGTGTAATCACATATTACTGCCGAGTAGGCCTAAGTACTGAGAGCCAGCAATTGTAGAATGGGTTGGGCGGAGTACAGAAAAATATATGGCAGGCGGCAAGACATAATTAGCGGGCGCGTACTAACCTCACATATTACTGGCCAGTCACAGTAAAAACCTCACAAAAATTACTGCGCCGTCAAGACATCACTATTATTACTGCGCCAGCACAGAACACCTCACATATTACTGCGCCAGTAAACAGTAAACTCAAAAATTATACTGGCCCAGTCACAGTACACCTACTATTACTGCGCCAGTCACAGTAAAACCTCAATATTACTGCGCAGTCACAAGTCACCTCACATTATTATACTGCGCCAGCCCACAGTACACCTCACATATTACTGGCCAGTTATTATACTTAATTAATTGCATTTAATTCCAGTTTTAATGTGTCTTCATTTTGTCTCAAAGACCCAAAAAAAACCTTTGAGTAATTACTACGGTTTTCAGCGTATTTTTATATTAAGTTGCAATTGAATTATTTAATAATTTGCTTATCTTAAAGCTTGCAATTATCATTAGAATTAATATTGAAGTTCCAGCTTTGTTATACAGAACAGAAGAACGTGTTAAGTTATTCTTGTAGTTTGTCCAGTACAGCTTTTGTTATGTGTTTGTGGGATATATACACTGTGAGGTGTATGTCTCTCAGTGTATATACACTGTGAGGTGTATGTCTCTCAGTGTATATACAATGTGAGGTGTATGTCTCTCAGTGTATATACACTGTGAGGTGTATGTCTCTCAGTGTAATTTCACGGTGGGTGTATGTCTCTCAGTGTATGTACACTGTGAGGGGTATGTCTCTCTTTTATATACACTGTGAGGGGTATGTCGTCAGTGTATATACACGGTGAGGTGTATGTCTCTCAGTGTAATACACGTGAGGTGTAATGTCTCTTCAGGGTTAATACACGTGGGTGTATGTCTCTCAGTGTAAAATACACTGTGTGGTGTATGTCTCTCAGTGTATATACACTGTGAGGTGTTAAAGTCTCTCCGTGTATATACAAACTGTGAGTGTATGTCTCTCAGTTTATTACACTGTGAGGCGTATGTCTCTCAGTGTATATACACTGTGAGGTGTATGTCCTCAGTGTATATACACTGTGAGGTGTATGTCTCTCAGTGTATATACACTGAGGTGTATGCCCCGTCAGTGTATATACACTGTGAGGTGTATGTCCTCAGTGTATATACACTGTGAGGCGTATGTCTCTCAGTGTATATACATGTGAGGTGTATGTCTCAGTGTATAAAACACTGTGAGGTGTATGTCTCAGTGTATAACACTGTGAGGTTGTATGTTCTCAGTAAAATACACTTTTGAGGTGTATTCTCTCAGTGTATATACACTGTGAGGTGTATGTCTCAGTGTATATACCTGTGAGTGTAAAGTCTCTCAGTGTATATACACTGTGAGGTGTATGTCTCAGTGTATATACACTGTGAGGGGTATGTCCTCTCAGGGATATACACTGTGAGGTGTAGTCTCAGTGTATATACACTGTGAGGTGTATGTCTCTCAGTGTATATACATGTGAGTGTAAAGTCTCAGTGTATATACACGTGAGGTGTATGTCTCTCAGTGTATATACACTGTGAGGTGTATGTCTCAGTGTATAAAACACTGTGAGGTGTAATGTCTCTCAGTTTATATACACTGTGAGGTGTATGTCTCTCAGTGTATATACACTGTGAGGTGTATGTCTCTCAGTGATATACACTGTGAGGGGGTATGTCTCTCAGTGTATAAACACTGTGAGGTGTATGTCTCTCAGTGTAAAATACACTGTGAGGTGTATGTCTCTCAGTGTATATACACTGTGAGGGTATGTCTCAGTTATATACACTGTGAGGTGTATGTCTCTCAGTGTACATACACTGTGAGGTGTATGGTCTCCCCAGTGTATAAACACGTGAGGTGGTGTTCTCAGTGTATATACACTGTGAGGCGTATGTCTCTCAGTGTATAACACTGTATGTGTAAGTCCTCTCATGATATACACTGTGAGGTGTATGTCTCTCAGTGTAAATACAACTTGAGGGTATGTCTCTCAGTGTATATAACACTGTGAGGTGTAAAGTCCTCAGGTATATACAAATGTGAGGTGTATGTCTCTCATGTATATACACTGGGGAGGTGTAAAGTCTCTCAGTGTATATACACTGTGAGGGTAATGTCTCTCAGTGTATATACACTGTGAGGTTTATGTCTCTCATGTATATCACTGTGAGGTGTATTTCTCTCAGTGTAATATACACTGTGAGGTGTATGTCTCTCAGTGTATATACACTGTGAGGTGTATGTCTCTCAGTGTAATACACTGTGAGGTGAAGTCTATCAGTGGATATATACACTGTGAGGTTATGTCTCAGTGTATAACACTGTGAGGTGTATGTCTCTCAGTGTATATACACTGTGAGGTGCATGTCTCTCAGTGTATATACACTGTGAGGTGTAGGCTCTCAGTGAATACACTGTGAGGTGTATGTCTCTCAGTGTATAAACACCCGTGAGGTGTATGTCTCTCAGTGTATATACACTGTGAGGTGGGATGTCTCTCAGTGTATATACACTGTGAGGTGAATGTCTCTTCAGTGTATATACACGTGAGGTGTATGTCTTCTCAGTGTATATACACTGTGAGGTGTATGCTCAGTGTATATACACTGTGAGGTGTATGGCTCCATGTATATACACTGTGAGGTGTATTCTCTCAGTGTATAACACTGTGAGGGGTATGTCCTCTCAGTGTATATACACTGTGAGGGGTATGTCTCTCAGTGTATATACACGTAGGTGTATGTCTCTCAGTGTAAAAATTTCACTGTGAGGTGAATGTCTCTCAGTGTATAACAAATGTGAGGTGTATGTCTCTCAGTGTATGTACACTGTGAGGGGGTATGTCTCTCAGTGTATAACACTGTGAGGTGTATGTCTCCAGTGTATATACATGTGAGGTGTATGTTTTCTCAGTGTATATACACTGTGAGGTGAATGTCTCTCAGTGTAATACACTGTGAGGTGTATGTCTCTCAGTGTATATACACTGTGAGGTTTTAATAATCTCTCAGTGTATATACACTGTGAAGACTACACCTCACAGTGTATATACACTGTGAGGTGTAAATGTCTCTCAGTGTATATACACGTGAGGGGTATGTCTCTCAGTGTATATACACTGTGAGGTGTATGTCTCTCAGTGTATAACACTGTGAGGTTTTATGTCTCTCAGTGTATATACACTGTGAGGTGAATGTCCTCTCATGTATATACACTTGAGGTGTATGTCTCTCAGTGTATATACACTGTGAGGTGTATGTCTCTCAGTGGGATATACACTGTGAGGTGTATGTCTCCAGTGTATTACACTGGAGGGGTAAAGTCTCTCAGTGTAAAAATACACTGTGAGGTGAATGTCTCTCAGTGTAATAACACTGTGAGGGGTATGCCCCTCAGTGTATATACACTGTGAGGTGTATGTCTCTCAGTGTATATACACTGTGAGGTGAATGTCTCTCAGTGTATATACACTGTGAGGTGTATGTCTCTCAGTGTATATACACTGTGAGGTGAATGTCTCTCAGTGTATATACACTGAGAGGTGTAGTCTCTCAGTGTATATACACGTGAGGGTATATCTCTCAGTGTATATTTCACGTGAGACATACACCTCACAGTGTATATACACTGTGAGGTGTATGTCTCTCCCGTGTAATAACACTGTGAGGTGTATGTTCTCCAGTGTATATACACTGTGAGGTGTATGTCTCTCAGTTTTATATACACGTGAGGTGTATGTTCTCTCAGTGTATATACACTGTGAGGTGAATGTCTCCAGTGTATAACACTGTGAGGTGTATTCTCTCAGTGTATATACACTGTGAGGTGTATGTCTCTCAGTGTATATACACTGTGAGGTGTATGTCCCCTCAGTGTATATACACTGTGAGGTGTATGTCTCTCGTGTATATACACTGTGAGGTGAATGTCTCTCAGTGTATATACACTGTGAGGGTATGTCTCCAGTGTATATACACTGTGAGGTGTATGTCTCTCAGTGTATATACCCCTTTTGAGGTGTATGTCTCTCAGTTGTATATACACTGGAGGGTGAATGTCTCTCAGTGTATATACACTGTGAGGTGTATGTCTCTCAGTGATATACACTGTGAGGTTGAATGTCTCTCAGTGTATATACAACTGTGAGGTGTATGTCTCTCAGTGTAAAAACACTGTGAGGTGTATGTCTCTCAGTGTAATACACTGTGAAGTGTATGTCTCTCAGTGTATATACACTGTGAGGTGTATGTCTCTCAGTGTATATACAACTGTGAGGTGAATGTCTCTCAGTGTATATACACTGTGAGGTGTATGTCCTCAGTGTATATACACTGTGTGGTGGGATGTCCTCAGTGTATATACACCGTGAGGTGTATGTCTCTCAGTGTAATTACACTGTGAGGTGTATGTCCTCTCAGTGTATATACACTGTGAGGTGTATCCCTCAGTGTATATACACTGTGAGGTGTAATGTCTCTCAGTGTATATACACTGTGAGGTTGTATATCTCTCAGTGTATAATACACTGTGAAGGTGTATATCTCTCAGTGTATATACACTGTGAACATACACCTCACAGTGTATATACACTGTGAGGTGTAATGTCTCTCCCGTGTATATACACTGTGAGGTGTATTCTCTCAGTGTATATACACTGTGAGTGTATACTCTCATGTATATACACTGTGAGACATACACCTCACAAATGTATATACATGTGAGGTGTTGTCTCTCAGTGTATATACCACTGTGAGGTGAATGTCTCTCAGTGTATATACCCCTGAAAGGGTGTATATCTCTCAGTGAATATACACTTTGAAAACATACACCTCACAGTGTATATAAAACTGTGAGGTGTATGTCCTCAAAGTATATATACTGTGAGGTGTATGTCTCTCAGTGTATATACACTGTGAGGTGTATGTCTCTCAGTGTATATACACTGTGAGGTATATGTCTCTCAGTGTATATACACTGTGAGGTGTATGTCTCTCAGTGTATATACACATTAATAGTTTACTTTAATCACTTTTTACGGGGTTAAAGTCTTCTTGATGTGGTCGTCATGAGGTTTACAGGGAGT
This sequence comes from Cherax quadricarinatus, assembly GCF_026875155.1. Taxonomy (NCBI): domain Eukaryota; kingdom Metazoa; phylum Arthropoda; class Malacostraca; order Decapoda; family Parastacidae; genus Cherax; species Cherax quadricarinatus. Next base: position 22,310,641 of record NC_069413.1, read on the forward strand.
GTTAATGACCCTCGTGTAGTAGATAGGAGTTAAACCTCATTAATCAATCATATCGTATTTGATAAGTTAATTATTGCCATTAATTTATGTGATTAATGTCAGTCTTTTCATTGTTTTCAAGTGATTTATAAACATATGTGGTAAATAGCATTGTGTTCAGATTGATTTATTTTAGTTCCTCATATTGTGTATATTGTGTATATTGTGTATATTGTGTATATTGTGTATATTGGCTCCTATGACGCGTTTAAAGAAATTTTTGTCTCAGTATACCTGCTAATTTTCCCTGTGTATTATGTGCTTAACATACTGTCGCACTCTGACATAAACTTGACGTATGACGCACGCTCGGCCTTTCTTCCTCTCAGCCTGACTTACACGGTGGTCATCACATAGATTATAGAACCCTTGTTTACATGTTATCATGGTTGATCGATACCATGCCTAACCCTTCTAGGGTAGGGTAGGTGCCTGAGCCCGAGCCTTTAGCTCACAAGACTGTCATTCCCATTAGCCCCCTTGGGGCGGGGATGGTAGACCAGAGAGGCCTAGCTTGTGGTTAGGCCTGGGGACAGTTGGTCCCAAAGATGAGGAGGTACTTGTGCCTCCTCCCATGGGAGACTTAGGTCTCAGACACTCCCTAAAGAGGGAGCCAAGGCCGGGCCACCACTTGGAAAAGGCCCGGGCCGGGAGAATACCGGCTAATCTTTAATAATAATAATATCATGGTTATTAATATATTTAATAGTTATAATCATAACTTTGAATTTTAATGAGAGGGACTGGTAAGCTAGCTGACATCCTCGGTCAGTTAACTAAATGTACCAGCAGTGAGTCATGTGACTTAAGACCGGTGTTAGGAAACCCTAGTCCTGAGTCCTGACAAACGTTATTCCTACCTAAATCAGATATAATAATTGGTTATAATCATAACCAGAATTTTTAAAGTGGTGGACTGGTAAGCCAGTGGAAGGCCTCAGGCAGATGACCAAAAGCTCTAGTTGTGGATTATCATATGATTAAGACCCACGTCAGGAAACAATTGTCCTGATTAATCTTATGATACGAAATCAACACTGGAAGTTTACCCTGAGGGAGGTGTATTTTCCACAGCATATATATGCGAGTCATTCTACATCAGGTTAGGTAAGATTTGTCAGGAAACAGGACAAGTGTTTCCTAACGCGGGTCTTAGGCATATGGCAACACGCAGCTGGAGCCTTTGGTCATATGACCGAGGCCTTCACTGGCTTACCACACCACCTCTTTATAAATTATGGCCATGATTATAATCATTAGAACTAGTATCGCAGCTCTGAAGATCTTCCCAACAACACTCAGTAACACAGACTTGAGCCACCATGACTCCTGATCAACCTACCTCAGTGACACTACCAGGTACTCTCACAACCTAAATCTCTTCCAGGCTCCTTGCAATCCTGTTCCCATCCCTCTCTACACTTAAGACACTTATCATGCCCTTTGCACAATGGACCTTCAAAGACGTCCTGTTTTTTCGACGTCATCACCATCATAACACAGCATTCATATTCTTGCCACACCACAGCTGTGAACGTGTTTGTGCAGCGTGAGAGAATATCTTGCCCACTCTTGTTTTGTGTCTGCCTCGCCCCGTCAAGCCTTATCATCCTGAGCCTGACATGTCACAAAACAACTCTGCTGCTGGCTCTTTGTATCTTCTCCATAGGCCTTCCTGTCCCTCCACTGTCTCTCTTGTCTCACCGCTTCCTCCTCTTTTTGATTCCCCGGTATTCTCCCGGTCTGGGTGTTTTCCAGATGGTGCCCCGGTCTTGGCTCAATGTTTAGGATGTGTCTGAGACCTATGTCTGCCATGGGAGGAGGCACAAGTACCTCCTCATCTTCTGGGACCAACTGTCCCTAGGCCCCATTCCCCGCCCTCACGGGGCTCGTAGGGAGAAGCTAGGCCTCTGGTCTGCCATCTTCCCCGCCCCAGTAGGCTCGTGGGAATGACAGTCTTGTGAGCTGCAGGTGGTAGCAAGCTCTGGCTCTAGTTACGTCCCCCTCACGAGTCTCTACCTGAGTTTTCTAGTTTAGAGAGGTATATTTTTCTCAGAATATATATATATATAATATATATATATATATATATATATATATATATATATATATATATATATATAAAATATATATATATATATATATATTTGCCGAGAGTTTACTTTAATCCCCATTTTAGGGATTAAAGTATTTTTGTCTGGTGGTGAAAAGCTTAAGCATGAACCTCCTTAATGATGCCAGTATATGATCTTAGAATCACATTAACTAATCAAGCAGACCCATTACATGGTACATATTATTGTTCCCACAGAAGACTAACATGTTACTACGAGAGATTATCATTCAATCTCAGTGTGAATACACAAGTGTTGGAGACATTGATGACCATTCTGTTGGTGATTATTACGTCCGTTATGCCGTCACGACCGTTATGCCGTCACGACCGTTATGCCGTCACGACCGTTAGGCCGTCACCTCCGATATGCCGTTAAGTCCGTTATGCCGTTACGTCCGTTATGCCGTCACCTCCGTTATGCCGTTACGTCCCTCATACCGTCATGTCTGTTAACTTCTTTATCAAACTTGACAAAATCAGTTTTTTTTATTTAAAGTTTGTTAGCATTAAGGAAGAGTAAATTTGAACACTATTATCATATAATAATTGAAGAGAATGACACAAATAAATTGCACCAGCAGACATTCACAGCATCGAGCGTTTACCAAATGTTTCACAGTAGTTATTTTGTAATGATCTCGCTTGGCATTAATTTAAATGTTCATAATTTCATAATTTTTAAGGGGGTGGATCGGTAAGCCAGCGGAAAGCCTCGGTCAGCTGACCAAAAGCTCCAATGGCGGGTCATTATGTAAGACCCGCGCCAGGAGACATTTGTGCTGTTTCCTGACAAACCTAACTTAACCTAACCTAACCTAACCTAACCTAACCTAACCTAACCTAACCTAACTTAACCTAACCTAACCTAACCTAACCTAACCTAACTTAACCTAACCTAACTTAACCTAACCTAACCTAACCTAACCTAACTTAACCTAACCTAACCTAACTTAACCCAACCTAACCTAACTTAACCTAACCTAACCTAACCTAACTTAACCTAACCTAACCTAACTTAACCTAACCTGCTGTTACAGACTCATTATTTATTTATTTTATGTCTTTGCAAACAGTACATTGAGATTGTGTATATACAATAGTGGGTTGTAATGTAAAGAGCATCTATTATGCCTAGGTATTATGGTCCAACTTAACATTATTGACTTACAGTCTACTTAGTTAGTTAAAGATTAGCCGGTATTCTCCCGGCCCGGGCCTTGTCCAAGTGGTGGCCCGGCCTTGGCTCCCTCTTTAGGGAGTGTCTGAGACCTAAGTCTCCCATGGGAGGAGGCACAAGTACCTCCTCATCTTTGGGACCAACTGTCCCCAGGCCTAGCCACAAGCTAGGCCTCTCTGGTCTGCCATCCCCGCCACAAGGGGGCAAATGGGAATGACAGTCTTATGAGCTAAAGGCTCGGGCTCAGGCACCTACCCTACCCTAGAAGGGCTAAGCATGGTGTCGATTACAGTCTACTTAATACTAAGGAGTAGTATATCATAGTTGTACAGTAGGAAAGTAATTATATCATAGTTGTACAGTAGAATAGTAATTATAAGTGAATCTAATTTGTATAAGACAAAAGATATATTTAAATATTCGAAAATACTTTTTGTGAAAACAATGATTCAATTATATTCGTGTCAACAATGGATGAAAGGTTCAATGTGATTGAAGTTATGATGTGGGAGAACATAGGTGAGTAAGTGTGTACTGAGTATTTAACATTTAGTCTAGGGTGATTAAGTGACTTTTGAGAAGAGTCTTAAATTGATTTTCAGACTGAGTTACTTTAATATCTTCTGGTAATGAATTCCATATTTTGGGGCCTTTATGTGCTTAGAGTTTTTACACAGTGTGATATGGACACGAGGTATATCAAAAAGAGATCTGTGTCTTGTGTTGTGGTCATGTGTCCTGTTAAGGTTGGTGAGGAGAAGTTTGAGTGGAGGGTTTATATTTGTGTGTATTGTTCTGTGTATGTAGTAGGTACATGAATAAGTATGAATGTTCTTAATGGTGAGCAGATTCAGACTTTTGAAAATTGGTGGAGTATACTGGCAGGAGTGGGAATTTATTATTCTTACTGCTGCCTTTTGCTGGGTTATTGGGGGTTTAGGTGATTGGATGTTGTTGATCCCCATGCACAAATTCCATATGTAAGATAAGGGTATATGAGTGAATGGTACAGTGCCAGGAGAGCTGATTGTGGAACACAGTACCTTATCTTTGATAGTATACCTACAGTCTTGGAGATTTTCTTGGTGATTTGTTGTATGTGTGTTCGGAACTTAAGGCTACTGTCAAGGTGGATACCTAGGAATTTTCCCTCTGTGAGTCTTGTGACTGATGATCCATTTAGCGTTATGTTAATCGGATCATTTACAGCTTTGTTTCCAAACTGAATGAAATAGCTTTTAACAGTATTCAAGGTAAGTTTGTTAGCCATCATCCAGGCAGATATTTTCTGCAATTCGGCATTGACTGTGTTTGCTAGTATGACTGTGTTTGGGTGGGAGAAGACTTATGTAGTGTCATCTAAGTAGCTGTGATGCATTCGGTAGATCATTGATGTAGATGAGAAAGAGGAGTGGTCCAAGGACACTTCCTTGTGGGACTCCTACTGTGATTGGTTGGGTGGAAGAGTTTGCACCATTTGCATACACATATTGAGTTCTGTTACTAAGTTATGACTTTAGGTAGTTGAGGAAGTGGCCTCTGATACCATAGTGCATTAATTTGGAGTACAGCAGTTCATGGTCGACTGTATCGAGAGCTTTACGTAAATCAATGAAAATGCCCAGCGGGACTTCTTTCTCTTCAAGTGTGGTATATATTAGTTCTAGCATGTGTATGATAGCATCATTTGTGCTTTTATTATTCCTGAATCCAAACTGACAAGGGTTTAATATGTTGTGTGAAACGAGGTAGGAATAGATCCGTCTATGAATTAATTTTTCAAAGATTTTAGAGAGCAGTGGTAAGTTAGATATTGGTCTATAGTTGTTCAAGTCAGCTTGGTCACCTCCTTTATGGATCGGAGTGACCCTCACTATTTTGAGGATTGTTGGGAAGGTAGATGATTCAATGGATTTGTTAAAGAGCGTTGCAATAATTGATGACAATACTTGAGAAGCTTTTTTGTACATAAAAACAGGCAAGTTGTTTATGTCTCAGATGAGTACAATGAAAGGTTCACTGACTTTGACAATGATGACCTCACACTGAGATAAACATTACAGCCTCACCTAGTTCATGTCCACAACAGTCCCTATAGAGTTACAGATGGGACTTACTGAACTCTCAGAAGATAACATTGTACGTCCCTGTTTGATACCAAGAAAGGTATCACTGTAATATGGAAAAATGCAATGGAATACCCACATCTACAGCATTATGAATCCACATTCTCCTGCCTAACCCAAATTAAGAAGGTCTTAAGGTCCACACTGACGGATACGTACGTGGAGGATCAGTTGAAAATGGACGTTCATCTTTCAACCATGTATGTTGTATGTTCGTGTGTGCGTGATGCATGTTGTATGTTCGTGTGTGCGTGATGCATGTTGTATGTTCGTGTGTGCGTGATGCATGTTGTATGTTCGTGTGTGCGTGATGCATGTTGTATGTTCGTGTGTGCGTGATGCATGTTGTATGTTCGTGTGTGCGTGATGCATTTTGTAGGTTCGTGTGTGCGTGATGCATTTGTATGTTCGTGTGTGCGATGAAATTTTGTATGTTCGTGTGTGCGTGATCAGTTGTAGTTAGTGTGTGCTGGTGTATTTTGGGTATGCTCGTTTGTGCGTGGTGATTTTTCTATGTTTGTGTACGTGGTGTATGTTGCATGTTCGTGTGTGCGTGGTGTATGTTGTATGTTCGTGTGTGCGTGGGGCATGTTGTATGTTGTGGGTGCGTGTTTGCATGTTGTATGATCGTGTTGCGTGGTGTTGTTGTATGTTTCGTGTGTGCCGTGGTGTAGTTTTGTTCGTTGTGCGTGATGTATGTTGTATGTTCGTGTGTGGGGGGTGTATGTTGTAATGATCGTGTGTGGGTGGTGTATTTGTATGTTCTGTTGCGTGGTGATGTTGTTGATCGTGTGTGGGTGGTGCATGTTTTTATGTTTCGTGTGTGCTGGTGTAATGTTGTTATGTTCGTGTGTGGGTGGTGTATGTTGTAGGGAATCGTGTGGGGGGTGCATGTTGTATGTTCGTTTGTGCGTGGTGTATGTTGTATGATCGTGTGTGGGTGGTGTATGTTGTATGTTCGTGTGTGCGTGGTGTATGTTGTATGTTCGTGTGTGGTGGTGTATGTGTATGTTCGTGTGGGGTGGTGTATGTTGTATGTTCGTGTGTGCGTGGTGTATTTTGTATGATCGTGGTGGGTGGTGTATGTTGTATGTTCGTTTTGTGCGTGGTGTATGTTGTATGTCTTTGTGTGGGTGGTGTATGTGTATGTTCGTGTGTTGGGTGGTGTATGTTTTTATGTCGTGTGTGGGTGGTGTATGTTTATTTTTCGTGTGTGGGTGTGTATGTTGTATGTTCGTGTTGGGTGGGTATGTTGTATGTTCGTGTGTGGGTGTGTATGTTGTTGATCGTTGTGTGGGTGGTGTATGTTTGTATGATCGTGTGTGCGTGGGTAATGTTGTATGTTCGTGTGTGCGGGGTTGTTGTTGTATGTTCGTGTGTGGGGGGTGGTGTTGTTGTATGTTCGTGTGGGGGTGGTGTATGTTGAAGTTCGTGTGTGCGTGGTGTATGTTGTATGATCGTGTGTGGGTGGGTATGTGTATGTTCGTGTGTGGGTGGTGTATGTTGTTGATGTGTGTGGGTGGTGTATGTGTATGTTCGTGTGTGGGGGTGTATGTTGTATGATCGTGTGTGGGTGGGTATGTTGTATGATCGTGTGTGGGGGGGGTGTATGTTGTATGATCGTGGGTGTGGGTGGGTATGTTGTATGATGGTGTGGGTGGTGTATGTTGTATTTTCGTGTGTGGGGTGTTGTTGTATGATCGTGGTGGGGGTGTATGTTGTATGACGGTGTGGGTGGTGTAGTTGTTGATCGTGGTGGGTGGGGTATGTTGATGATCGTGTGTGGGTGGTGATGTTGTATTTTCTTTGGGGGGTGGGTGGTGTATGTTGTATGATGTGTGTGGGTGGGTGTAGTTGTATGTCGTGTGTGGGTGTGTATGTGTAGTTCGTGTGTGGGTGGGGGTTGTTTTTATGTCGTGGTGGGTGGTGTATTTTGGGTTTTTCGTGTGGGGTGGGTATTTTGTATGTTCGTGTGGGGGTGGGATGTTTTTGTCGTGTGTGGGGTGGCATTTTGGGTATGATCGTGGTGGGTGGTGTATGTTGATGATCGTGTGTGCGTGGTGTATGTGCATGGTTCGTGTGTGCGTGGGTATTTTTGGGTATGTTCGTGTGGGGCGGGTGCATGTTGTATGTCGTGTGTGGGGGTGGGGCATGTTGTATGTTCGTGGTGGGTGGTGTATGTGTATTCGTGTGTGCGTGGTGTATGTTTTTATGTTCGTGTGTGGTGATGTATGTTGTATGTTCGTTTTGTGGGTGGTGTATGTTGTATGATCGTGTGTGGTGGTGTATGTTGTATGTTCGTGTGTGCGTGGTGTATGTTGATTTTCGTGTGTGCGTGGTGTATGTTGTATGATCGTTGTGTGGTGGTGCATGTTGTATGTTCGTGTGTGCGTGGTGTATGTTGTATGGTTCGTGTGTGGGTGGTTATTTTGTATGATCGTTGTGGGTGGGCTGTGTATTTCTTTTTGTGCGTGGTGTATGTTGTATGATCGGGGTGTGGGTGGTGTATGTTGTATGTTCGTGTGGCGTGGGGGTATTTTGGTATGTTCGGGGTGTGCGTGGGTATGTTGTATTTGTGTGTGGGTGGTGTTTTTGTTGTTCGTGT
>NC_069413.1:22323703-22421203 GCF_026875155.1 Cherax quadricarinatus
AACGGGAACATATAGTCTTTTGGAATTTTTTCACATCGCCAAAAAAGTTTTGGGCCCTTTAAAACCCAAATTCTTTGGGAACCCATCTGTCATATTTTTCCAGGGGGGCAACCTTTACCCGTACAATATCTTTTCTGTAGTTCCTTTCCCGTTATGTCCGTCCGCCAGTGTGAAGACAGTGTCAAAGGCATTCTTGCAGTCCAGGAATAGCATCCAACCATCCCCCTCCTGCCCAACTTTGTTGATAATTCAGAAAAGGAAAATTGGGGGGACAAAACTTCCTTTTCTGCCCCCCGTGATGGTATTTATTTATGAAGGCACCTCTGTCCAAGTGGTGTTGTGTGTGTGGGGTTTGTGTGTGGTGTGTTGTTTTTGGTGTTTTGTGTGTGTGTGTGTGTATCACCTATTACTCACCTAGTTGGGGTGCGGGGCTCAAGTCACAGCCCCGGCCCCGCCTTTCACTGGCCGCACTCGGTCCCCACTTCCCCGTCTTGATTTTAAATCATACCTCTTCTTTTAAAGCTATGTATGGATCCTGCCTCCACTACAAACCCCAGGGGCCCTTCCCGTTTTCCCACAAACCCGTACGAACAAAAACTTCCTAACACCCCGTGTTCCTGAGTTTCAAATTCCAACTGTGACCCCTTTTTTCCTGGTCCCCTCTCTGGGAAAATCCTGTCTCTTCCACCGTCCCGTTCCTCTCAGATTTTATATGTCGTTAACAAATCCCCCCATCTCTCCGTTTTTCCAGTTCGTCAGTTGATTTCCCTTAACTTCTCTTGGTAGGGCTACCCCTTACTCCGGGACTATTTTTTTCAAACCTTTGCACTTCTCTAGTTTCCTTGCATGTTTTGGGGCCCGGTCATGTTTGGCCAGGGTGGGTTTAAACTGGCGCTGCATACTCCTATAGCCTAACGTACATTAAAAAGGGGGTAGGTGGGTGTGTGTGTGTTGTGTGTGTGTGTTGGTTTTTGTTGTGTTTTTTGTGGTGTGTGTGTGTGGTTTTGTATTGTGGTGTGTTGGGTGGTGTTGGTGGTGTGTGTGTGGTGTGTTGTGTGTGTGGTGTGTGTTGTTTTGTGGTGTGTTCTGTTTGGGGGGTTTGTGTGTGTGTGTGGTTGTCTGTGTTGTGTGTGTGGGGTGTCCTGTGTGGTGTGTTGTCATACAGGCACGCAAGCAATCAGTGTTTCGTGACATTTTCGTTTTGACTGCGAATTTCACACACTGTTTTTTTCCTTTAAAACCTGTTTGACCCCACAACCCCCCACCTGTCGACCTCCACACCCACCACCTGTCGACCTCCACACCCACCACCTGTCGACCTCCACACCCACCACCTGTCGACCTCCACACCCACCACCTGTCGACCTCCACACCCACCACCTGTCGACCTCCACACCACCACCTGTCGACCCCACCCCACCACCTGCGACCTCCACACCCACCACCTGTCGAAAAATCCCCCCACCACCTGTCGACCTCCAAAACCCACCACCTGTCGACCTCCAACACCCCCCACCTGTCGACCTCCCAACCCCCCCTGTCGACCTCCACCCCACCCCCCTGTCGACCTCCACACCCCCACCTGTCGACCTCCACACCCACCACCTTCGACCTCCACACCCACCACAACCGTCACCCCACACCCCCCCACCACCTGTGACCTCCACAAACCCACCACCTGTCGACCTCCACCCCCCCACCTTCACCTCCACACCCACCACACCTGTCGACCTCCACACCCACTACCAAACCCCCCGACCTCCCCACCCACCACCTGTAACCCCCCACCACCAAACCCGACCCCTTCCCACCACCCCACCTGTCGACCTCCACCCCCACCACCCCCCCCCCCCACCTCCCCCCCCCCACCACCACCTTTACCCCACAAACCCCCACCTTCCGATCCACACCCACCACCTGTCGACCTCCACCCCACCACCTGTCGACCTCCACACCCACCACCTGTCGCCTCCACACCCCCACACCTTCACCTCCACACCCCTCCACCTTCGACCTCCCAACCCCCCCCACCTGTCGACCCCCCCACCAAAACCCCCTACGCCTCCACAAACCCCCCACCACCTGTCGACCTCCACCCCACCACCACCACCACCACCTGTCGACCTCCACACCCCCACCACCTGTCGCCTCCACCACCACTGTCGACCTCCACATCCACCACCACCTGTCCGACCTCCACCCCACCTGTCGACCTCCCCACCCACCGCCACCTGCCCCACCCCCACCACCACCCGTCGGGCCTCCACACCCCCACCACCACCTGTCGCCTCCACCACCACCTGTACCCCATACCCAACCACCTTCGACCTCCAACCCACCGACCTTACCCTCCCCCACCACCTTCGGCCTCACACCCACCACCATTCGCCTCCACCCACCCCCACCAAAAACCTGTCGACCTCCAAACCCACCACCAAAAAACCACCACCTTCGACCTCCACCCCACCATCCTGGGACCTTTCCCCAAAACCCCCACCACCACCACTGTCGACCCCCACACCCACCATCACCGCGACCTCCACACCCACCCACCACCTTCCACCTCCAACCCACCCCCACCTGTGACCTCCCCACCCCCACCACCACCCCGACCCCACACCCACCACCACCACTGTGACCCCACACCCACCACCACCGTCACCCTCCACACCCCCACCCCCACCCCCCCCAACCCCCCTCGACCCCACACCCCCCACCACCACCTTTACCTCCACACCCACCACCACCCCACCTTCACCTTTACAACCCCCACCACCCCACCAAACCACCACCTGCACCCCACACACCCACCACCACCACCCCTATCGACCTCCACAAAACCCCCCCCCCCACCACCACCACCTATCGACCCTCCACACCTACCCCACCACCCTTTCGACCCTCCCACCCCACCACCACCACCGTTTGACCTCCACACCCACCACCACCACCACCCCTGTCCACCTCCACCCCACCACCAACCAAAACCACCTTCCCACCTCCACACCCACCACCACCACCACCTTCGAAAACCCCCACCCAAACCCACCACCACCACAACCCCGTCACCCCATACCCACCCCCACCACCCCCTTCGACCTCCAACGCACCACCACCCCACCCCTCGACCTGCACAACCCCCCACCACCACCTGTCGACTTTCCCCAAAACCCCCACCACCACCACCACCTTCCCACCCCCACACCCACCACCACCACCTGTCGACCCTCCAAAACCCCCCCACCACCACCACCGTCCCACCTCCTCACCCCCCCAACCCACCTTCGACCTCCAACCCACCACCACCACCACCTTTCGACCCCCACACCCACCACCCCACCTGCACCTCCACACCCCCACCCCACCACCTTCGACCTCCACCCCACCACCACCACCTTCGACCTCCAACCCACCACCACTACCTTCGACCTCCACACCCCCCACCCCACCTGTCGACCTCCCCACCCACCCCCACCACCCCCTGCACCTCCACACCCACCACCACCACCTTCTGGTCGACCTCCCCACCACCAAACCTTTTTACCTAACCCAAACCCCAACCCCCACCTCCACAAAACCCCCCACCCAACCCCACTTCGACCTCCACCCCCCCACCTGCACCCCCAACCCCCAAACCCCCACCGTCGAACCCCCCCCCACCCCCACCTTCCGACCTCCACAACCAACACCACCACCCCAACCTGTCCCCCCACACCCACCCCACCACCCTTCGACCTCCACACCCCCAAAACCACCACTGCACCCCCACCACCCACCCCCCCACAAACCTGTTACCCCCTCCCCCCCACCCCCAAAACCCCACCTGTCGACCCCACCCCACCAACCCACCACCTTCCCCCTCCCAAAACCCACCACCCACCACCACCACTTCGACCCCACACCCACCAAACCACCTGTCACCTCCACACCCACCACCACCAAACCTTTCGACCCCACACCCCCCCACCACCCCCTTCCGAATCCACAACCAACCCCTTCCACCCCACACCCCCGCTCCAACCCCCTGTCGACCTCCAACACCCAACACCCACCTTTTGACCCCACACCCACCACCACCTGCGACCTCCACACCCACCACCACCACCTGTCCGCCCCCACACCCCCCACCACCACCGTCGCCTCCAACCCACCACCAACCCCCTGTCGAAACCCCCACACCCACCACCACACCCCCCGACTTCCCACCCCCCAACCAACCTGTCGACCTCCACACCCACCCCCACCCCTGTGCCTCCCCCCCCCACCCCCACCACCACCACCACCACCACCAGTCACTTCCCACACCCCCCACCACCACCTGTCGACCTCCACACCCACCCCACCATCTTCGACCTCCACCACCCCCCCACCACCACCACCAAACCTGTTTACCCCCCACCCACCACCACACCACCTGTCGACCTCCAACCCACCACCACCACCACCTGCGACCTCCACACCCACCCCACACCACCTGTCGACCTCCACACCCCCCCACCACCTGTCGCCCTCCACACCCACCACCACCACCTGTCGACCTCCACACCACCAAAAACCACCACCTTTGACATCCAACCCACCACCACTACCGTCGACCCCACACCCCCACCACCAACCAACCCTTTGACCCCCCCAAAACCCACCACCACTACCTGTCGAAACCCCCCACCCACCAAAACCACCACCACCCCCTGCGCTTCCAACACCCACTACCACCCCCTACGACCTCCACCCACCCACACTTTCTCCCCCCCCCCGTCTACCTTCCCCCACCCACCCACCACCACCTGTCTATTCCACCCACCCCCACACCTCCACCCCTGAAACTCATCCCCAACAAAGACTCATAAAAAGCCGGAAGGAGACCTGACTGCAGAGGAGACAGACCAGGGGTAAACATACTGTCGACATATCCCCAAACTCCAGCACGAAAACTCAAGTGCCCTTTCTCGTCTGGGAAATCAGGAAATTTAAGACATTCACGACCCCTTTACAGATGTGAGGCGATCTTAGGAAAGCAGCCCAGCATGGAAAACCCCCCCGTTAAAAATATGGGGACATAACGTGCAATTTGCAACGAGACAGTTAAATAGATAAGGAAAGGCTATTAAACTGAACCTGACATCATTACAAATAGTTTTAGGGGGGAAAAATCAAATACATGTTTTTATACCCTAACTAAACAGGTCAAACGATCCTAAAAGACCAGGGAGGGGAAAAGAAGGAAAGAGGAAGGGGGAGGGAGGGAGTTAGGGGGGGAGGTGAGGGGGAAGGAAGGGGGGAAACTTCCCCCTCTGTGATCTTACCAGGGTTTAAAAACCTCGTGATATTACCAGGTAATAAAAATCTGTACATTACCAGGTTTTAACCTCTGTGATCATTACCAGGTTAATAACCTCTGTGATCATTACCAGGTTAATAACCTCTGTGATCATTACCAGGTTAATAACCTCTGTGATCATTACCAGGTTAATAAACCCCTGGATCATACCAGGTTAAAACCCTGTGACATTACCGGTTAATAACCCTGTATCATTACCCGTTAATAACCCCCTGTGATCATTACCAGGTTTTAAAAACCTCTGTGATCATTCCGGTTTTAAAAACCTCTGTGATCTTTTCCAGGGTTTAAAACCTCTTTTCTTACCAGGTTAAAACCTCGGATCATTCCAGGGTTTAAAAACCTTGTATCATTACCATAAAACCTCCTTTATGACCTTAGTTGGATACCTAATTAATAACCATTCCCCCCCCCCTCCATTCCTCCCTCCCTCCCCCCTCCCTCCCTCCCTCCGTTCCTTCCTCCCTCCCCCATTCCTACCTCCCTTCCTCCCTCTCTCCCTCCCTTCACCCCCCCTCCCTTCCTCCCCTCTGTTTCCCTCCCCCTCTCTCCCCCTCCCCCTCTCTCCCTCCCCCCTTCCTTCCCCCTCCCTTCCCCCTCCCTCCCCCCCTCCCCTCTCCCCCCTTCCTTCCTCCTCCCTCCCTTCCCCCTCTTTTCCCTCCCCCTCTTCCTCCCTTCCTCCCTCTCTCCCTCCCTTCCTCCTCCCTCCCCCCCCCCTTCCTCCTTCCCCTTTTCTCCCCCCTCCCTCTTTTCCCTCTCTCCCTCCCCCCTCCCTCCCTCCCCCCCTCCCTCCCTCCCCCCCTCTCCCCTCTCCCCATCCCCCCTCCCTCCCTCCCTCCCTCCCTCCCTCCCCCCTTTCCCTCCCTCCCTCCTTTTCCTCCCTCCCCCCTCCTTCCTTCCTTCCTCCCCCCCTCCCTCCCCCCCTTTCCCTCCTCCCTCCATCCTCCCCCCCCCCTTTTCCTTCATTCCCACCCCCCTCCCTTCCCCCTCCTTCCATTCCCACTTCCCCCCTCCCTCCCTCCCCCCCCCCTTCCTTCCTTCCTTCCTCCCTCCCTTCCTCCCCCCCCTTCCTTCCTCCCCCCCCCTTTCCTCCCTCTCTCCCCTCCCTTCATCCTCCCCCCCTTTCCCCCCTCTCGTTTCCCTCCCCCCTCTCTCCCTCTCTCCCTCTCCCCCTCCCCCCTCCCCCCCCATCCTTCCCCCCCTCCCTTCCCCCCTCCCTCAATTCCTCCCCCCTAAATTCCCCCTCTCTCCCTTCCTACCCCCCCTCCCTTCCCCCTCCCTTTCCCTCCCTCTCCCCCCCTTCCTCCCCTCTCCCCCCCTTTTCCTCCCCCCTCCCTCTTTCCCCCCCCTCCTCCCTTTCTCCCTCCCTCCCCTCCCCCCTCTCTCCCCCCCCCTCCCCCCCCCCTCCCTCCCTCTCTCCCTCTCCCATCCCTCCCTCCCCCCTTCCCCCCTCCCCCCCTTCCTCCCTCCCTCCATTCCCCCCCTCTCTCCATTCCCCCCCCCCTCTCCCCCCCCTCCCTTCCTTCCTCCCTCCCCCCTTCCTCCCTTCCTCCATTTCCCCCTCCCCCCCCCTCCCTCCCCCCCCCCTTTCCCCCTTTCCTTCCTCCCCCCCCCTTCCCTCCTCCCTCCCCCCCTCCTCCCTTCCTCCATTCCTCCCTCCCTCCCTCCCTCCCTCCCCCCCTCCCTCCCTTCCCCCTTTCCCCCATTCCTCCCTCCCTCCCTCCCTCCCCCCTTCCTCCCTTCCCTTTCCCCCTCCCCCCTTCCTCCCCCCCTCCCTCCTTCCTCCCCCCCTCCCTCCCTCCCTCCCTCCCTCCCTCCCTGCCCTGGGGGTGCTGGGTTAACAACCCGGGAATTAAAACAGGGGTTTTTGGGAACTCCCCGGGAAAATTTAACGCGAAAAGTCTAGTTAAGCGGTATGTTTGTTTTAGTTGTAACGTGACCGGGGGGTCCCACTGTGACCTGGGGCCAGCCTTGACCGGGGTCCAGCACGTGACCGGGTCCACCTGTGACCTGGGGTCCAGCACTGGACCGGGGGGCCAGCACTGGACCTGGGGTCCACACTGTGACCTGGGCCAGCACTGTCCTGGGTCCACACTGTCCCGGGGGTTCAGCATGTGACCTTGGGTCCAGTACTGTGACCTGGGGTCCAGCACTGTGACCTCGGGAACTAGCACCGTGACCTGAGGGACCAGCACTGTGGCCTAGGGACCAGAACTGTGGCCTAAGTTCCAGCACTGTGACCTTGGGAACTAGCCCTGTGACCTGAGAAACTAGTACCGTGACCTGAGGGACCAGCACTGTGACCTGAGGAACTAGCACTGTGACCTGAGGAACTAGCACCGTGACCTGAGGTCCAGCACTGTGACCTGGGGTTCAGAAATGTGACCTTGGGTCCAGCACTATGACCTGGGATCCGGCACTGTGGCCTGTGGTCCGGCACTGTGACCTGGGGTCCAGCACTGTGACCAGGGGTCCACCACTGTGACCTGGGGTCCACCACTGTTGCCTGGGGTCCAGCACTGTGACCTGGGGTCCAGCACTGTGACCTGGGGTTCAGCACTGTGACCTTGGGTCCAGCACTGTGACCTGGGGTCCGGCACTGTGCCCTGGGGTCCAGCACTGTGGCCTGGGGCCCAGCACTGTGACCTGGGGCCCAACACTGTGACCTGGGGTCCAGTACTTTGACCATGGTTTCAGCACTGTGACCTGGGGTCCAGCACTGTGACCTGGGGTCCAGCACTGTGACCTCAGGAACTAGCACCGTGACCTGAGGGACCAGTACTGTGACCTAGGGACCAGCACTGTGGCCTAAGTTCCAGCACTGTGACCTTGGGAACTAGCACTGTGACCTGAGGAACTAGCACCGTGACCTGAGGGACCAGCACTGTGACCTGGGGAACTAGCGCTGTGACCTGAGGAACTAGCACCGTGACCTGAGGGACCAGCACTGTGACATGGGGAACTAGCACTGTGACCTGAGGAACTAGCACTGTGACATGGGGCACTAGCACTGTGACCTGAGGAACTAGCACCGTGACCTGAGGGACCAGCACTGTGACCTGGGGAACTAGCACCGTGACCTGAGGAACTAGCACCGTGACCTGAGGGACCAGGACTGTGACCTGGGGACAAGCACCGTGACCTGAGGAACTAGCACCGTGACCTGAGGGGCCAGCACTCTGATCTGGGGACTAGCACTGTGACCTGAGGACAAGTACTGTAACCTGGGGACCAGTAATGTGACCTGGGGACAAGCACTGTGACCTGGGGGACTAGCACTGTGGCCTTGGGACAAGCACTGTGACCTGGGGACCAGCACTGTGACCTGAGGAAGTAGCACCGTGACCTGAGGGACCAGCACTGTGACCTGGGGACAAGCACTGTGACCTGGGGACTCCCTACCCTGGGTTATCCACGGTGGCTAACACCCCTACCCTGGGTTATCCTGGGTGGCTAACACTCCCTACCCTGGGTTATCCTGGGCGGCTAAGACTCCCTCCCCTGGGTTATCCTGGACGGCTAAGACTCCCTACCCTGGGTTATCCTGGGTGGCTAACACTCCTTTCCCTGGGTTATCCTGGGCAGCTAAGACTCCCTACCCTGGGTTATCCTGGGTGGCTAACACTCCCTACCCTGATTTATCCTGGGCGGCTAACACTCCCTACCCTGGGTTATCCTGGGTGGCTAACACTCCCTACCCTGGGTTATCCTGGGCGGTTAAGACTCCCTACCCAAGGTTATCCTGTGTGGCTAACACTCCCTACCCTGGGTTATCCAGGGCGGCTAAGACTCCCTACCCTGGGTTATCCTGGTTGGCTAACACTCCCTACCCTGGGTTAACCTGGTTGACTAAGATTCCTTACTCCATGTTAAATATTTAAATCCCAACCAACTTTAGGTGCTGTGGCTGTTGCGGTGATTGAGGTTACCTCACATTTAGAAGCAGGCCTGAACAGCAGACCCTCTCTCGCCTCAGGCTGGCTAACACCACGACAACATGCACTGTTATCGTGGTGTTATTCGTGGGTGTGGTATTGTAGTAACTAGTGTTCACATTTCTTCTCTCTCCAAAACTTTATTCACTGTTAACTTAATGATAATATATAACTATATATATATATAATATATATATATATATATATATAATATATATATATATATATTATATATATATATATAAATATATATATATATATATATATATATATTATATATATATATACACGAGTGGTTGACCGAGGTACAGTTAAGGCAGTGAGGACAATTATTGTGAGTGGCAGTCGACGTTAGCAGCTTGGCCAGCTTATTTAAGCTTCGAGGGTTGCATCACCAACTTAGTTAACCTTCGTGATCCCAGAACATTTTTGTCGATGTAAATTGTAAATATTTATTAAGAGCTCAAATTCAGGTCTACTCATTTAGAAATCTTGGAAGGAACGAGTCAGTTCGTTATAGCAGGCAAGTAGCGACATGCAACACGTCTCATGGCTTTCGTTATCAACTAAGTAGATTCTGTAGCAGGCAAAGGGAGTGAGTCACCTGCTCACTCCCTGCCTAACGAGGCGAAAATAAAAAAACCAGTAACTGTCTTCAATACAGTCATGACAGCACAATGGTGGCACCAGCCAGACAGTTATATAAATAACACACCCAATACGATTCATGTCATATTACTGCGAACACATTTCGCCCATCCAGCGACTTTATCAATAAAACACCGTAACCCGCACTGTCTTATTTACAAATGCGTTCATAACGTAGCATAAGTCAGGTGTAAATGATTCTTCTCCTTGATATTGTGATCTGAGATCTGTCATGTACGACAGGATAACCACACACACACAAGACCAGAGATATATTTCACATAATTCAGCCGTGACAAATGATATATATTTTTCTTCACGTGAGTTACTCAGAGCAGGAAATATATATGATACAGAAGAAACGATATTTGTAGCCAGGTGAGAGACGCTAGGTGAAGTTACTGAGGTGGCAGTAGGTGCGGTAGTTCAGGTGGGTCATTAAGGTTGCAAGGAGCCTGTTCACCACCAGTCAAGATTATTTTTAATCCTAATTTAGAGATTGAAGTTATATTATTAATTATAATAAATATTACTTATACTACCACTAATACTAATATTGGTGTCACAGGTGTGTGTGGAACGTGGTTGGCGGGTGTGGGAGGGGGCGGTGGAGGGGTCAGAGGAGTGGGGGGCGGCGTGCCCCTCCTGGAATATATGGTGGAGACACGGATTTCCCCCCGGGGTTTATCGCAGACTTAAACCCTACCAGGTATGTCTTCAAAATTATTTTTCATCAAATTCTAAATTACCAAAAATCTAAATTATATATATATATATATATAATATATATATATAAATATATATAAATATATAATATATATATATATAATATATATATATATAAAAATATACTTTCATGTTCCAGCCCCCTCAGCGTCGCCATCCAAGAGGAAATGCTTGCTGCATACTTGGCTCACGCCCCAGCCCGGAGGAGCTGGAGGAAATTCATGATCTTTGATACATTTTTGCCATTGTATTCATGTTTATGTTTTTTTTCTGTAAATGTATTTTGTTTATTAATAAATGTTCACATAGAAAAAAAAAATATATAGGGTGGTAGGAGAAGAAAATATTCAAACAGCTCCGGGAGAACCTTGAGTTTTTCCCTGAGGTACGTTTATTGTCTTCTCTGAGGATGGGGTCCCCATTCCAGCTATAGAGGTGGTACTTCCCTATATAAAATATATATTAATATATATATATATATTATATATATATAATATATTTTTATAAAAATATATATATATATATAATAAGTTTCAAAATAATTGATTGTAAGAAATGTTACCACAGGGAATCAACCACATACCTCGTGCCAATGGTCTGTGTAGGAAGGACAGGTCTGGCCCGGCACTGCAAAGATGAAGCAAGTTTTGGGGCTGTCTTTGACTTTATGTGAGTATGCACCACCACCTTGGTTAATATTACGTGAGTATGCACCACCACCTTTGTTAATATTATGTGAGTATGCACCACCACCTTGGTTAAAATTACTGAGTATGCACCACCCCCCTTGGTTAATATTACGTGAGTATGCAACCACCACCTTGGTTAATATATGTGAGTATGCACCATCACCTTGGTTTTAAAATTACGTGAGTAAGCACCAACCACCTTGGTTAATTTACGTGAGTATGCAAACCCCCACCTTGGTTAATATTAACGTGAGTATGCACCACCACCTTGGTTTTAAAATTACTGAGTAAAGCACCACCACCTTGGTTAATATTACTGAGTATGTACCACCACCTTGGTTAATATTACGTGAGTATGCACCACCACCTTGGTTAATATTATGTGAGTATGCACCACCACCTTGGTTAATATTACGTGAGTATGCACCACCACCTTGGTTTTTAAATTTTTAAAGTGAGTATGCACCACCACCATTGGTTAATATTACGTGATATGCACCATCACCTTGGTTAATATTACGTGAGTATGCACCACCACCTTGGTTAATATTACGTGAGTATGCACCATCACCTTGGTTAATATTACGTGAGTATGCACCACCACCTTGGTTAATATTACGTGAGTATGCACCACCACCTTGGTTAATATTACGTGAGTATGCAACCACACCTTGGGTTTAAAATTAAAGTGAGTATGCACCCCCCCCTTGGTAATTTACTGAGTATGCACCACCACCTTGGTTAATATTACGTGAGTATGCACCATCACCTTGGTTAATATTATGTGAGTATGCACCACCACCTTGGTTAATATTATGTGAGTATGCACCACCCCTTGTTAATATTATGTGATAGCACCACCACCTTTGTTAATATTATGTGAGTATGCACCACCACCTTGGTTAATATTACGTGAGTATGCACCACCACCTTGGTTAATATTATGTGAGTATGCACCACCACCTTGGTTAATATTACGTGAGTATGCACCACCACCTTGGGTTTAAAAATTCGTGAGTATGCACCACCACCTTGGTTTTAAAATTACGTGAGTATGCACCAAACCCCCTTGGTTAAAATTACGTGAGTATGCACCCCCACCTTTGGGTTTAATATTACGTGAGTATGCACCACCACCTTGGTTAATATCACGTGAGTATGCACCACCACCTTTGTTAATATCACGTGAGTATGCACCACCACCTTTGTTTTAAAATTACGTGAGTATGCACCACCACCTTTGTTAATTTTTTGATAGCACCACCACCTTGGGTTTAAAAACGTGATACTCTCATACATCCCCCCTTTGCCTCCAAGGACAAAGTTCTTTGCTCCACAGACCCAAGTGCACCATCCTCTTTTTCCCATAAATTTCTTGATTACCTCATTTTTCATAGACCCATCCGCTGACACGTCCACTCCCAATATTGAATACGTTCACCCCCCTCCATACTCTCTCCCCCCCAATCTGATATTCAATCTTTCATCACCTAATCTTTTTGTTATCCTCATAACCTTACTCTTTCCTGTATTCCCCTTTTTAATTTTCTTCTTTTGCACACCCTACCAAATTCATCCACCAATTTCTCTGCAACTTCTCTCAGAATCTCCCAAGAGACAGTGTCTCAGCAAAGAGCAGCTGTGACAACTCCCCTTTGTGTGTGATTCTTTATCTTTTAACTCCACGCCTTTGCCAAGACCCTCGCATTTACTTCTCTTACAACCCCATCTAAAAATTTATATTAACAACCAGGGTGACATCACACACCTTGTCTAAGGCCTACTTTTACTGGGAAAAATTTCCCTCTTTCCTACATACTCTAACTTGAGCCCACTATCCTCGTAAAAACTCTTCACTGCTTTCAGAAACCCTCCCTCCTACACCAATACACTTGCAACATCTGCCACATTCCCCCCCTATCCACCCTGTCATACGCCTTTCCAAATCCATAAATGCCACAAAGACCTCTTTAGCCTTATCTAAATACTGTTCACTTATATGTTTCACTGAAAAACACCGGGTCCACACACCCTACCTTTCCAAAAGCCTCCTTGTTCATCTGCTTCTCTATTCTCCGTCTTACTCTTAATCTTTCAATTATAAC
The DNA here is from genome assembly GCF_026875155.1 of Cherax quadricarinatus. Taxonomy (NCBI): domain Eukaryota; kingdom Metazoa; phylum Arthropoda; class Malacostraca; order Decapoda; family Parastacidae; genus Cherax; species Cherax quadricarinatus. The sequence goes on from NC_069413.1 coordinate 22,337,148, forward strand.
TCTACCTTACACTTTCCCAGGTACACTCAACAGCTTATCCCCTATAATTTTGAAATCTCTTTTGTCCCCTTTGCCTTTATACAAAGGAACTATGCATGCTCTCTGCCAACCCCTGGGTTTACCTTACCCTCTTCCATACATTTATTAAATAATTGCACCAACCACTCCAAAAACTATATCCCCACCTGCTTTTAACATTTCTATCTTTATCCCATCAATCCCGGCTGCCTTACCCCCTTTCATTTTACCTACTGCCTCACGAACTTCCCCCACACTCACAACTGGCTCTTCCCACTCCTACAAAGTGTTATTCCTCCTTGCCCTATACACGAAATCACAGCTTCACTATCTTCATCAACATTTAACCCAATTTCCTCAAAATATTCCCCCCATCTTCCCAATACCTCTAAATCTCCATTTAATAACTCTCCTCTCCTATTTTTAACTGACAAATCCATTTGTTCTCTAGACTTTCTTAAATTGTTAATCTCACTCCAAAACTTTTTCTTATTTTCACAAAATTTTGTTGGATAACATCTCACCCACTCTCTCTTTTTCTCTCTTTTTACATTGCTCACCACCTCTTAACTTCTCTCTTTTTTTCCATATACTCTTCCCTCCTTGCATCACTTCTACTTTGTAAAAACTTCTCATATGCTAACTTTTTCTCCCCTTTCTACTCTCTTTACATCATCATTCCACCCAAACGTCCTCTTCCCCCCTGCACCCAAATTTCCTGTAACCACAAATTCTGCTGAACACTCTAACACTACATTTTTAAACCTACCCCATACCCCTTCGACCCCATTGCCTATGCTCTCATTAGCCCATCTATCCTCCAATAGCTGTTTATATCTTAAACCCCAACTGCTCCACTTTTAGTTTATAAACCTTCACCTCTCTCTTCCCTGATGCTTCTATTTCCTTGTATCCCATCTAACCTTTTACTCTCAGTGTAGCTACAATAGAAAGTGATCTTGATATATCTGTGGCCCCTCTATAAAAATGTACATCCTGAAGTCTACTCAACAGTCTTTTATCTACCAATCAATAATCCAACAAACTACTGTCATTTCGCCCTACATTATTTTAATATATATATATATATATATATTTTATAATATATTATATATATATATTATATATATATATATATATATATATATATATATATTTATATATTTTTATATAATAATTTTATATTATATATATATATACTTCATGTTCCAGCGCCTCAGGCGTCGCATCCAGAGGGGAAATGCTTGCTGCATACTTGGGTCACGTCCAGCTCGGAGGAGCTGGAGGAAATTCATCATCTTTGATACATTGTGCATGTATTCTGTTTATGTTTTTTTCTGTAAATGTATTTTGTTTATTAAAAAATGTTTTACATAGAATAAAAAATATATAGGGGGGGTAGGAGAAGAAAAATATTCAAACAGCTCCGGGGAGAAAACCCTTGAGTTTTCCCTGAGGTACGTTTATTGTCTTCTCTGAGGATGAGGGTCCCCATTCCACCTATAGAGGTGGTACTTCCCTAAATAATATATATATATATATATATATATATATATATATTTATATAATATAATATATATATAATATATATATATATATATATATATATATTATATATATATATATATATATATATAAAATTTCAAAATATTGATTGTAAGAAGTGTTGTTACCACAGGTAATCAACCACATACCTCGTGCCAATGGTCTGTGTAGGAAGGACAGTCTGGCCCGGGCACTACAGAAGATGAAGCATGTGTTTGGGGCTGTCTTTGATTTTATGTGAGTATGCACCACCACCTTGGTTAATATTATGTGAGTATGCACCACCACCTTGGTTAATATTATGTGAGTATGCACCACCACCTTGGTTAATATTATGTGAGTATACACCACCACCTTGGTTAATATTACGTGAGTATGCACCACCACCTTGGTTAATATTATGTGAGTATGCACCACCACCTTGGTTAATATTATGTGAGTATGCACCACCACCTTGGTTAATACTATGTGAGTATGCACCACCACCTTGGTTAATATTATGTGAGTATGCACCACCACCTTGGTTAATACTATGTAGTATGCACCACCACCTGGTTAATATTATGTGATTTATGCACCACCACCGGGTTAATACTATGTGAGTATGCACCACCACCTTGGTTAATATTACGTGAGTATGCACCACCACCTTGGTTAATATTATGTGAGTATACACCACCACCTTGGTTAATATTACGTGAGTATGCACCACCACCTTGGTTAATATTATGTGATTTATACACCACCCCTTTGGGTTAATTTTACTGAGTAAGCACCACCCCCCTTGGTTAATATTATGTGAGTATGCACCACCACCTTGGTTAATATTATATATCATCCCTTCTACTTTATTTCTGTGTTTACTGTTTCTTCTTTATTCCAAATTTCTTATAACTTTCATTCCCAATTTAAAGATTCCATTACTCATCTCAGACTGTCATTTTTCAGTCAAGTTCATTATCTTTCTTCTGTTATCTTAAACTGGTAAAGAAGCCACTCCCACGCCCTCCTAGGGCGGAGAAGGTGCCAGAGCCAGAGCTTGCTACCACCTGCAACTCACAAGACTGCCATTCCCACGAGCCGCCCCCCTCTGGGGCGGGGAAAATGGCAGAGCAGAGGCCTAGCTTCTCCCTACGAGCCCCGTGAGGGCGGGGAATGGGGCTAGGCCTGGGGACACTTGGTCCCAGAAGATGAGGAGGTACTTGTGCCTTCTCCCATGGCAGACATAGGTCTCAGACACTCCCAGGACAAAGAGACACGGCCGGGTCATCATCTGGAAAAGACCCGGGCCGGGAGAGTACAGGAGAATCATGAAGATTAAACTGGTATATGATTTTGTTGGGATTTTTATCCCCGGAGGGTTAGCCACTCAGAATAACCTGGGGTAGGGAGTGTTAGCCAATCAGGATAACCTGGGGTAGGGAGTTTTAGCCACTCAGGATAACCTGGGGTAGGGAGGGTTAAGAACCCAGGATAACCCAGAGTAGGGAGGATTAACAACCCAGGATAGGGAATGTTAGCTACCCAGGATAACCCAGGAAAGTCAGTGCGTCATCATCGTGGACGGCTGTCTGTCTTATGTCACCCACATCAGTCCACTAACATCCACGTACCTACTTATTATTAAGTGAACAAGGAGAGCAGAGGGAAGGTGACTAACACCCAAGTACCTACTTACTGCTAGGTGAACAGTGACATCAGGTGTAAGGAAATACGACCAATGTTCAATGTTTCCACCCGCCTGGGGATCGAAGCACATACACTCAATGTGTGAGGCGAGAGTGCTGCCAACTAGGCCACGGGACACTTATGAGATTTCCTTTTAGTTATCAAGTTTTTTCCTACAGGACTACTGAAACACGGAATACCTTCATCCTTGATATAAACATTAGAGCACTCCAGGAAGATTTGAATAGACTGATGCAGTGGTCGGAGAAGTGGCAGATGCAGTTTAATATTGACAAATGCAAAGTTCTAAATGTTGGACAGGAAAATAACCATGCCATATATAAACTAAATAATGTAGATCTTAATACTACTGATTGCGAAAAGGATTTAGGAGTTCTGGTTAGCAGTAATCTGAAACGAAGAGAACAGTGCATTAGTGTTCCAAATAAAGCTAACAGAATTCTTGGCTCCATATCTAGAAGTATAAATAATGGAAGTCCTCAGGTTGTTCTTCAACTCTATATATCCTTGGTTAGGCCTCATTTAGACTATGCTGCACAGTTCTGGTCACCGTATTACAGAATGGATATAAATGCTCTGGAAAACGTACAGAGGAGGATGACAAAGTTGATCCCATGTATCAGAAATCTTCCCTATGAGGATAGACTGAGGGTCTGAATCTGCACTCTCTCGAAAGGCGTAGAATTAGGGGGGATATGATCGAGGTGTATAAATGGAAGACAGGAATTAATAAATGGGATGTAAATAACGTGCTGAAAATATCTAGCCTAGACAGGACTCGCAACAATGGTTTTAAATTAGAAAAAATCAGATTCAGGAAGGATATAGGAAAGTACTGGTTTGGTAATAGAGTTGTGGACGAGTGGAACAAACTCCCAAGTACCGTCATAGAAGCTAAGACGTTGTGTAGTTTAAAAATAAGTTGGATAAATACACGAGTGGGTGCGGGTGGGTGTGAGTTGGACCTGACTAGCTTGTGCTACTAGGTCAGATGCCGTGCTCCTTCCTTAGTGACGTGACTGACCTGACTAAGTCAAGGCATTGGCTAAGCCGGTGCGAGAATTGGACCTGCCTCGCATAGGCCAGTAGGCCTGTTGCAGTGTTCCTTCTTATTTATATTTTATATATATATATATATAAATATAATATATATATATATATATATATATATATATATATATATATATATATATATATATATATAATATATATATATATATATATATATATATATATATATATATATAAATCTTAGAATATATAACACGGAGAGACATACAGCTCACTGTATATATATCATGTGACAGATATACACTCGCCTCAATGTATATACACTGAGTCGTCACTCGATGTTTATAGTCAAGCCGCTGGGAATTAAATAAAATAATATAAACAAGCTACTTAAATAATATTTAAATATGGAGTTAATACTTATAATAATAGTTACAATAATTACTGTAATTTTATGGAAAAGCAATAATTTTGTATTATTACATTATCCTGTGGAAAAAAAATTGTTTTACTAAAGTTAGCGTGTAAAGAAAACGTTAACCTCAGTTTTCTATGAGAGAGAGTTTAAGTGGTAACTAAAGTATTTCTAAAGTGCCATTGAATTTGTCGCAAGAATGGCTCAATGTTTGCCTTGCCTGACAGCCCTGCAACGTACCTGCTGCCGTGTGAGTACACCAAGCTGGTGGCTGAGTACACGCGACTCATGTACCACAGCAAGCAGGATCAGGGGCCCAAGAGTCCAGCAGGAAGCACAGGTACTTAAATAATATTCGATGTAGTTAAATTCCTGATAATTCCAGCTGCCTGCTAAATTAAAAAATAATAATAACTAAACCTAAATAATCTTGACCTAAATTAATATATATTTTATGTTTTCTGTGTTTTTGTTACTTTCTATATAAATTAAGCATTATAATTATCTTTAAACCTCTAAAGCTTACCTTATCAAACATGACAATTTATATGAATTAAACTCAATATAAGAGGATAACTTTTTTATATTCCTGTGTTTCAGATTTATTCATGTGTGGTATATATGACTTTTTAAATTTTTCTTTCACAGAATAAAATAGCAAGTCCTTCCTTTACCCTTGATATATTAGGTAAATTGACACATGCAAGTAATATGATACTATTTTATTGTAGCAACGTTTCGTTCTCCAGCGAAACGTTGCACACAATAAAATATCACATTAGTTGCATGTGTCCATTAACCTAACATTAGGTAATTCTACCATTATTACCTTGAAAAATTCCGAGAGTTTTTATACTGCCGTTCTTCCTCTCACTTCTGTCCCTCTCACTTCTAACATTCCCTCAGGTCACTCAGCGTCCCTCGGGTCAAGCCAAACACCAGGTCAGGTCAGCCAAGACGCAGCATCACACAACATCTGGATTTGCAAGCCTATTGGCAGTTCTCAGGGACGAGGCATATCCATCTTCCAGGTAACTGCCTTAGCTACTGAGTATAAGAAAAGAGGACCACATTCAGCAGGTCTACCAACCCATATTTGGCAGGTCTTTGTAGTGATTATGACCTCTTATTACTGTAATAATGTTGGTAGACTTACCGACAATATTTTAGGGGAAAATGACAAATGCAACTAGATTGACAATTTTCTGTGGCAACGTTTCGCTCTCTAGAAGCTTTGTCAACCTTTGTCAAAGTACAACTTTTCTTACCTTAGTCTGTCTTGTCTTATTCTATGTTTACGTTGAGCAAAAAGGCACAATATCTTAACTATAATAATACACAAAAAGGAGAGAGGAGCTTATGACGACGTTTCGGTCCGACTTGGACCATTTACAAAGTCATACTAACGGAAAGGAGAGGAGCCAGTATACTGCGGGTTATTTGTGATGTTGAAGAGTTTGTGCCGAATGTTCCATTCGTATTTACCGCTTCACGTGATGATAATAACTGGTGTTGCAGGACCTGCACGAGCTGAGCTATACCACGAGTGCTGTGGTACAGAGGTACATCCACAACCCCCTGCTGGTGGGAGGCTACAAGTGTGACGTGAGGCTCTACGTATTGGTCACCTCCTTCCTTCCACTCACCGTCTATATGTACACGGAGGGCATTGTCAGGTATGACATATACTTGTCTTGCTGTTGGGGATTATATGGCAGCTCTTAGTTCTCGTCTTGCGAAAGAACCATGCGGTCAGTTAACGGAGGTTCGAGCTTCCAATACACACTGTGTTAGATGAAAGGATATGAATGCATATATTTCATCAATAGTCTAGATGAATGGCCTACTTATAGTAAGTGTTTCACGTACATTAAATAATCCAACCTAGAGACTAGCGTAAGTGTGTGAAACATTGGAGGCTAGATCTTTGGGTTATGGAATTAAACCAAACCTTCCCTCTTTAGTAGGAACCGCGACTGAGTTGAGGAGTTAGCTCTCGAGGAGTCTGAGGGGAGTAAGGTTGTCTATGGATTCCAAAAGGGAGTGTACCAGAATATAATGCTGCCAACACTTTGATATGAGTGTGAAGTATGATCTTGATATGAGTGTGAAGTATGATCTTTGTATGAGTGTGAAGTATGATCTTTGATATGAGTGTGAAGTATGATCTTTGTAGAGTGTGAAGTATGATCTTGTACTGTGCCAAGGAAAAAATTGGAAGCAATGAAGATTTATATTTGAGATCAATATTTGATGTGAATATTTTGCAAAGAGGAGGCACACAAATAAGAAGACGACTGAGAGGTATTAGAGGCATCATTCAAGGAGTGGAAGCTGAGATGTCACGCTCATGTAGACAGAATTAAGAAAATTAACTTGATCAAAATGATGTAGACGTTGTAACTTATTGAATCATTTGCATCATGATGTCTGTGACCATTTATAAAGAAAGCTAGTGCTTAAATAATGGTAAATGAGTTATTCTTCTAAAAGTGCTTTACTGCCTTGGTGGACTACAACCACTGTGATATATATATGAATATATAACAAGAACAGGAATCACTTAGCACAAAGGAACTTCCTACCCAAATTTTAATTTTTTTTTACAGGCTCTGTCTTCTCACTCTCTTCCTTGACCTGTCCTCTCAGGCTGTCACCTGACACTCTCTAGAGTGTCAAGTGAGAGGTCCAACTTTTTCCTATAAATTCGTGTTCTCCTTTCACTTGTGGGTCTGCTGAAGAGAGTCCCAGAAGGGGGTGGAAATATATAGATCAATCAATCTCCACTGTTTCTGTTCTATGTGGGTTATTACTGAGAAATGACAAGTGTTCAGTAAGCTTTAGTTATTTATATAACAGATCCTTTACGTTATGACTCACGAAATCGTCATTACACGATTATAAGCGAGTCTCAGAACGGGTTGTGAGTCTGAGGGTTCACTTGCCATGGGTTCGATCCCCTACCCGTTCTGTGATTAATAGTATTAATATTATATTATAATCAAGTTTTCAATTCATCCTCAGTAATTTATATGATTTTCTCGTTTATAAATAACATTTTCATTGTAATTAATTAAAATATTATAAAACAGTCAAATAAAAAAAATTGCAATAAACGAGATGAATTTGAGTTTTTAAATATTTTCTTATTATTTTGGCATCCTTATTTTTTCTTCCAAATAAAGTGTTTGAAGGCAGTGATGGAGTCTGACAGGTTTGGCACTGTGACAGGTTTGGCACTGAGAAGTACAGTCTCGCATCTCTGGACAACATCTTCAGCCACCTGACCAACACGTCCCTCAACAAACAGGCTCCTGGCTACAGGATGGAGAAGGAGAGGGTCGGAGCTGGTCAGTCTCATACACACCTCTGCAAGTTGCCACAGTAACCCCCCATTAAATAAACCTAGCAACCTAATACTAATGGCTATAATCATAATTATTATTTTTAAATTGGTGGAGTAGTAAGCCAGTGGAAGGACTCGGTCGGATGACCAAAAGCTCCAGTTGCGGGTCATCATATGACTAAGACCCGTATCAGGAAACACGTGTTCTATTTCCTGACAAACCTTACCTTACCTAACCTAAATGAAACTTCCTGCCCCTGCAAGTTTCCGCAGTTTCCCCTGTTAAATCAACCTCACACGCTTACTTGAGGTTAATGGCAGTCTAACCCCAAGATCCTTGTAGTTAATACTTTAATACCTGAAATCTGACTGAAATATAGATCTCACTTATAACACGAGAACACATACTCACCATCTCGTGTATATAAACTGATTCCTATAAACCGAATCAAAACAACGACTAAAACAAACACCATCCATAAGGTACATTACCTACAACAACAACTGCTGCTGATCGACACCATGCCCAGCCCTTCTAGGGAGGGTAGGTGCCTGAGCCGAAAGCCATTAGCTCATAAGAACTGTCATTCCAAATAGCCCCTTGTGGCGGGATGGCAGACCAAGAGGCCTAGCTTGTGGCTAGGCCTGGAACAGTTGGTCCCAACGATGAGAGGTACTTAGTGCCTCCTCCCATGGCAAAACTAGGTCTCAGACACTCCTAAAATGGGAGCCAAGGCCGTGCACAACTATGGACAAAGCCGGGCCGGGAGAATACCGGCGAATCTTTAATAATAATAATAATAATAATAACTGCTGCTACTCTAACATTACGTTTACCCTAAATCACCTTACACATGTATATCCTTTTAAATTCAACAGAAGCCAACGCAAAAATAAATAGAAAATCTTTCCCATAAATAATTTTAAGCCTAGTAAATCCTAAACTTTTGTAATACTAAACTAGACATAACCTAACTTAAACTAGACATAACCTAACTTAAACTAGACATAACCTAACTTAAACTAGACATAACCTAACTTAAACTAGACATAACCTAACTTAAACTAGACATAACCTAACTTAAACTAGACATAACCTAACTTAAACTAGACATAACCTAACTTAAACTAGACATAACCTAACTTAAACTAGACATAACCTAACTTAAACTAGACATAACCTAACTTAAACTAGACATAACCTAACTTAAACTAGACATAACCTAACTTAAACTAGACATAACCTAACTTAAACTAGACATAACCTAACTTAAACTAGACATAACCTAACTTAAACTAGACAACCTAACTTAAACTAGACATAACCTAACTTAAACTAGACATAACCTAACTTAAATAACTAGACAACCTAACTTAAACTAGACATAACCTAACTTAAACTAGACATAACCTAACTTAAACTAGACATAACCTAACTTAAACTAGACATAACCTAACTTAAACTAGACATAACCTAACTTAAACTAGACATAACCTAACTTAAACTAGACATAACCTAACTTAAACTAGACATAACCTAACTTAAACTAGACATAACCTAACTTAAACTAGACATAACCTAACTTAAACTAGACATAACCTAACTTAAACTAGACATAACCTAACTTAAACTAGACATAACCTAACTTAAACTAGACATAACCTAACTTAAACTAGACATAACCTAACACTAACCTAACTTACCGATACTGCAGAGTAAATGTTATACAGCACAACCACACTCATCACGTACTCTCGTCATGTACTCTCGTCATGTACTCTCGTCATGTACTCTCGTCATGTACTCTAATGCTAACATTCAGGACTCACTATACATTACTATGTTTTCAAGAACAGGTTTTAATTTTATTGAAATAAATGAGATTATTATAAAGTTATTCTTAAGTCAGTGAACAATACGCAGTTTGAGAGTAAGGTACGGTAACCAGGTGGTCCAGTGCAGGTGACTGATGCATTTTACGTGACTGTACACATCAGGTGACCCAAGTAGAGATGCGAGTCTATTGTAAAGTTCCTGTTAGGTCAGTCACCTGCACTGGACCAGTCAGTCACCTGCACTGGACCAGTCAGTCACCTGCACTGGACCAGTCAGTCACCTGCACTGGACCAGCCAGTCACCTGCACTGGACCAGTCAGTCACCTGCACTGGTCCAGTCAGTCACCTGCACTGGACCAGTCAGTCACCTGCACTGGACCAGTCAGTCACCTGCACTCGACCAGTCAGTCACCTGCACTGGACCAGTCAGTCACCTGCACTGGACCAGTCAGTCACCTGCACTGGTCCAGTCAGTCACCTGCACTGGACCAGTCAGTCACCTGCACTGGACCAGTCAGTCACCTGCACTGGACCAGTCAGTCACCTGGACTGGACCAGTCAGTCACCTGCACTGGACCAGTCAGTCACCTGCACTCGACCAGTCAGTCACCTGCACTGGACCAGTCAGTCACCTGCACTGGACCAGTCAGTCACCTGCACTGGACCAGTCAGTCACCTGCACTGGACCAGTCAGTCACCTGCACTGGACCAGTCACCTGCACTGGACCAGTCAGTCACCTGCACTGGACCAGTCAGTCACCTGCACTGGACCAGTCAGTCACCTGCACTTGACCAGTCAGTCACCTGCACTGGACCAGTCAGTCACCTGCACTGGACCAGTCAGTCACCTGCACTGGACCAGTCAGTCACCTGCACTGGACCAGTCAGTCACCTGCACTGGACCAGTCAGTCACCTGCACTGGACCAGTCAGTCACCTGCACTGGACCAGTCAGTCACCTGCACTGGACCAGTCAGTCACTTGCACTGGACCAGTCAGTCACCTGCACTGGACCAGTCAATCACCTGCACTGGACCAGTCAGTCACCTGCACTGGTCTTTCCAGACATTGTTAACGCCATAAATCAACAAGACACCCTTGACGTAGGATTGCAACTCGTGTTTTTGCTAACCATTCTTTTCACCATGGCTTGTGGAGGTTGCAAGTGGACTGTGGGTGAGCTGAGGAGGTACCTGGGTAGCAGTGGTCAACCAGACTGGTTGCTGTGGCAGCGAGTGTGTGTACTCGTCTCTCTCACACTTCTTACCCAGGTCGGACACGTCCCTCACCACCACAACTGCTTCGAACTCTACGGCTTCGATATCCTGGTAATTAAGTCAGTTTATTGGGGCCTGGTCACAGACCGGGCCACGGGGGCGTTGACCCCCGGAACTCTCTCCAGGTATACTCCAGGTATGCAGGTACACATGAATACGGTTAAACAAGTGATCTCGCAAAGTAATATGTGTACATTATCTAGGATAACTCAAAAAGGTCTAACGAAGTGACTTATCTCCACTGGGTCCTTAATAAGTCAGTTTATTTAAGCATAGGTACACATAAATACAGTTATGCAGATTATTATACATAATAACATGCTTAACAATTTGCAAATGGGCGAAATTTTGACAAACTTTATCTCTCGGTCCACAGCAGGAGTCGAACCTGCACACTTTGTTATCAAGATATACAGTACTTTGATAACACAGTGCGAGTCTTCAACTCTCCAGCTGTGTCCCTTTGTTGCTGTGTCACATCTCTGTCCCTGTTTACCTTGTCATTTCCTCTCAGAATTTTATATGTCGTTATCATGTCCCCTCTATCTCTCCTGTACTCCACTGTCGACAGATTGATTTCCCTTTACCTCTCCTCGTAGAATATACCCCCTTAGTTCCCTTAACCTCTCCTTGTAGGACATGCCCCTTAGCTCTGGAACTAGTCTTGTTGCAAACTTTTGCACTTTCGTGCTTGACCAGGTGTGGGTTCCATACTGGTGCTGCAAACTCAAATATGGATTTACCGTACACGGTGTATAGAGCTTGAATGATTCCTTACTCAGGTATCGAAACGCTGTTCTTGGGTTTGTCAGGCGCCCGTATGCTGCGGCAATTATCTGATTGATTTGCTCCTCAGGAGATATGCTACGGTATTATACTGACCCCAAGATCCCTTTCCTTGGGTGAGGTTTACAGTCTTTAGCCCCTTAGGCTGTACTCTGCCTGTGGTCTTCTTTGACCTTCCCCAGTCTTCATGATTTTGCACTTGGTGGGGTTAAACTCCAGGAGCCAGTTGTTGGACCAGGCTATCCAGATTCCTTTGTAGTCTTGCCTGATCCTCATCCTTTTGAATTCTCCTTATTAGCTTCACATCGTTTGCAAACAGGAACATATCTGAATCTATCCCTTCTGTCATGTTATGTCGCACTCTGGTCTTCCCATTGTTTTTACTGCCCTTGGGTACGAACCTCTCCTCCGTCTCCTTGCATTTTGTGGTCACATATTCCGTCAAATTATTTACTGTTTTCCCACCAGTTTGCTTTCCCACTGTACCTCATGTAGAAAATTCCTCATACCTGTGGTTTCCTCTTTTGTAGTTTGGTTTCCCTGTCCTACTCATGCTGCATCATTCTCCAATTTTAACTGTACAATGTATTCAAAGCTCAAGACCACGTGATTACTAGCTTCCAGGGGCCTTTAATAAGTGATGTCCTCAGTGTCTGAACTACTCAAAGTAAATATGAGGTCTAGCCTTGCTGATTCATCCTCTCTTCTCTCTCTCTCTCTCTCTCTCTCTCTCTCTCTCTCTCTCTCTCTCTCTCTCTCTCTCTCTCTCTCTCTCTTTGGTAGTGTCCCTAACACATTGTTCCTACTATGTAATCCCTTTCCTTCTGTCTATTCCTTCCATCTCCCTAAATCTCCATTGGTTTTTCATGAGCAGTGTAACTCCTCCTCCCCCCTCTGTTCTATCTTTCCTCAGGATCTGATATCTGGATGGAAATATCACATCTGTTATCATACCCATGAGCGTCATTTCTATGAGCACTGTGATGTCTGGGGATGCCCAGATGAAGTTTTTGTGCCACTCTTCATATTTATTTGTTATTCTGTCTGCATTGGTGTACCATACCTTCAGCTTTTATGAGAGGGTTGTGGGGGCTGGGGGATTGAGAGACCTGGCTTGATACTATGGTAGGCTGCTGTGAAAGTAAAGTTTGTGATGGGGGAGGGACACTGGGTGTGGAGCATGAGTTGTTTTGGGTTAATTTGTTTGGTTGTGGTGGGGTTGTCAGGGTTGAGGGTGTTCTGTGGGTGATTCTGAGGAAGGGTGTGTTTATTGATCTTCCTGAGTCTGGGCTGCCCTGCCTGTCTCTATCCTTGATTCTCTTGCCCCATGTGTCTTTGTATCCTCTCAGTTTCTGTTGCTTTTCTCGGGATCTGTCATGATTGAAGTATATCCACTGATAATTTGATTTTGCAGGATCCTGTTTTGCACCGTTTCTGACTTGAAAATCAATTTGACTGTACGATTTCTGTCTACCTTCTATTTTTGCTTGTTGCTGATGTTCCTGTTCCTGATACCATGCCCATTCTGCTCTTTTGCTCTGTATCTCGTTTCAACATCTTCTAAGCTCTGTATCCTAGCCTCTGCAGCTGTGGCTTATAGCTCCCACTTCTTGTTCTCTGTAGCCATCTTCTCCTCCATTTTATTGTTAAACTCATCTAGCCTTCTTTCCCACTCTTGTTCCCTCTTCCTGAGCTCTGCTGTCCATTCTTCCTGGGTTCCCGAATCTTCGTACTGCTTTCTGGAATCCCATTTTTTATGCTAGTTACCATGAAATGTATAGCTTGTTTGAGTGTATGTGTGTGTATGCTGTGACAGTAAATACTTACTATGGTTGCCTCACAGGTGGATGACACGCTAACACCGACACTGCTGGAGGTCAACAGGTGTCCCTCTCTGAGCTACGACTGTGACGTGGACCGGGTGGTCAAGAAGCCACTGCTGCATCACCTCTTCGACCTGCTGGGGCCTCCCAAGGTAGCCGAGCCCCTGGGGCGAGGTCTCAGACCCCCTGTACTCATTCTCCTTGCCCGTGAGAGAAACAAGAAAGAGAGCGAGAGAGACGCTGCACTTCTTAACCACAACTTCTTCACCGCCTTCGACCTGAAGCAGTACAGCCGACTCATGGAGAACTTGGAGGTGTTCCGACCTCGGAAGAACCGGAGCAGTGTGTGTGAGGACTGTGAGGAGGGAGCTAGTGGGCTGAGGACACCCAGTACGCCTCCTACTGCCCACCGCGCCTTACCAAACTCCTACTGCATTGATAACAATCGAGTGGCCAATAAGAGAGACTCTCATAGGAACCCCAGTACAAAAGTTGTCCCTGCGTCAGGGGTAGGGCGCTGCGGTGCTTCACGCAGACGGCGGTCTATATCATCTCTCTCAGGCGTCCCTCACGACCCTCTAGTGCCGGAGGAACTCAGCCTGGACACCTTCGTCCCTCTAACTTTCAACACGACGTTCCAGCGTGTACGTCGACAGTTCGTTAACAACCACCACAGCAGCAGGGGTTATATGTCTCTGGTGAAGGAAGGTCGGGACAGCCAGATGCTTGATATAGTCGGCAGCAGTCGGCCCGGTTCCTCCCGGCGTGGCGAGGGAGGTCGGGGACCTCAGCGATGCCCAGCCAGATGTGGGGACTGGGTGAGAACTTTCCCTTACAACGCTGCCACGCTCCACGCCAGTAAAGATCCACTGTACACCAAGACTCTGGTGCTGAGCTGCACAAGTACAAGCGAGCATGTGAGAAGGTGTTCAGGGAGAACCCAGCTGCCTCAGACGACTTCCTCGACGCTCTAGTTCAGAAAATGTTGTGGAGAGACAGCGTTATATGGAGGCCCAAAACTTAACACAGTGGCGTGCCAAAGTTTAGCCTCCATCTTGTAGTGTCAGTAGACGTGTAGATGTTTTTTCTCACCTCAAACAAAAAACTCCACTGCCAAAATATATGTTAGCATCTTGCAACTGTCCACTCGTCTTTTTCAAAATGTGACGAGCATATTTTGTGCCTTTTTTCACATCCTCATTTAGTATATAGATCTTAGAGTCCTCTGAATATTCATTCATCCAGATCCCGTGAATAAGACCCGTGAATAAGACACGATATAAGTTTCATGTCAACCTGTTGAGAAGACATTTCGTCTGCCTCATCAATTCACTAGTGAAATGACTCATGAACTCGTAATAACACGAATGTAAACCACGGAACGGGTGGGTTTGAACCCTTATGGCGAGTTTAAGAACTCATTCACCATGGGGTTCAAACCCCACCCGTTCCGTGGTTTACAGTCGTATTATTACGAGTTCATGAGTCAGTTCACTCGTAAACTGATCAAGTCCCCTTGAACGACAAGCGATTTCAATAAAAATGCCACAAATCGCATACCTTATTAACATACTAGTCGACATACTCTGCCATGGGTATACATCCCTTGAGTCCGTGTCCCATACGGAGTTCCAGGCGCTGTATGACCTCTTGGGTTTAGCGCCTCCCCATGACAATGAGACTAACACAGCGTCCACCACTCTCCTTCCTAACTCCCGCTTGGATCTAGTTTTTTTCAGTCTGTTCATAACCAGAGGAAACCATGTGTATAACTTGAGGGTTACCTGCTGGTGGGTTCCCTGCTAGTTGGTTCCCTGTTAGTAGGCTCCCTGCTAGTTGGTTCCTTATTAGTAGGCTCCATGCCGGTGGGTACCCTGAGAGTAGACTTTCTGCTAGTAGGTTCCCTGCTAGTTGGTTCCTTATTAGTAGGCTTCCAGCTGGTGGGTTCCCTGCTAGTAGAATCCCTGCTAGTAGGTTCCTTGCTAGTAGGCACCCAACTAGTAGGTACCCAGCTAGTAGGTTCCCTGTTAGTAGGTTCCCTGCTAGTAGGTACTCTGCTAGTAGATACCCTGCTAGTAGATACCCTGCTAGTAGGTTCCCTGCTAGTAGGCACCCTGCTTAAGTACTCACCTCCTCACGTCTCAATAATAATCTTGGTTTGACTACCAGTAAGTGTTTTAATATCCTCCCATACATTCATACACCATTCTGACGTGTATACCTGTGTTGATGTGTGCTAGTAGGCATATGTGACCTGTTATCTTACATATTGTCGTGTTTATGTGTTGTTATCTTACATATTCTTATGTGCCAGTAGATCTTAATAATGAATATCCTCTGTCTGGTCTTCTCTGGATAAATCAATGCACGAGTGACCTTGAAGAGAGTTCCTTGCTGCTGTGCTGGGTTCTTGATGTAATTAGACCTTCATTACCCTTCATACCTTGATACCTGATTACCGCTTCGTTCCCAGAGACTGTCTGACTCCGCTGGGTTCAGTGCTTCCCCGTAAATGCAGTAATAGAGGTCGTCAAGTGAAGCAAACGTTGACAAAGGTTGCGTCAGGTGAAGCCTCGCAAGGTTTCCTCCACCTCCAGCACTGACATGCACCTCCTCCACCACAATCCTTCCCCTCCCCAACCATACCCCCTACCATTGCTCCCTCAGTCACTACAACGCCCCCTACACCACCTACTCTCACCTGGTGATGCGGCCAGGTACACAATATGTGTAAATTACATATGATAACCCAAGAAAAGGCAAAGTAACTTATTTCCATTGTTTTAAATCCGCAGAGCACCTTCAACTTAATAAATTTATTTAGGTACAGGTACACATAAGTATAATTATCATACATAGTGTAAACTACCTGGGATAACCCAATACAAGTCAGATAAAGTGACCTATTTCTATTGGAGTCCTTGTGCTTATTTCCACTTATTTCTCACTTTGTCAAAATCGCATCATGAATACAATTTGGGAGGACGGTAAACACACGGGTGTGTTTCACATCTATAAGAAAAAGAGAGCAGGCAACTGGGAAGTGGGGGGAGGTAGGAATGAGAAAGGTGGGGCTGTTTGGCTTAAGCTGGAGCGGGATATGAGTGTTCAGTCTGTTACAGTTGCCCCTGCGAAACAGAAACAAAAGTCTGTCCTGCCGGTTTACCAGAACTGTCTAGTTAGTGGTCAAGCACACACAACACATGTGATATATAATCCCGGGATAATCTTTCAGTTCGTCATAGATCTCTGACCAGCTTATCTCAAATTTAACTTCACAGTTTTTTTTCCCCAAAGTGTTCGCTACGATCCCCCATAGTGTGACGACCTGCAGTGTTTGTACCAGTCACTCTCAGTGACGACCTGCAGTGTTTGTACCAGTCACTCTCAGTGACGACCTGCAGTGTTTGTACCAGTCACCCTCAGTGACGACCTGCAGTGTATGTACCAGTCACTCTCAGTGACGACCTGCAGTGTTTGTACCAGTCACTCTCAGTGACGACCTGCAGTGTTTGTACCAGTCACTCTCAGTGACGACCTGCAGTGTTTGTACCAGTCACTCTCAGTGACGACTGCAGTGTTTGGTACCAGTCACTCTCAGTGACGACCTGCAGTGTTTGTACCAGTCACTCTCAGTGACGACCTGCAGTGTTTGTACAGTCACTCTCAGCGACGACCTGCAGTGTTTTGTACCAGTCACTCTCAGTGACGACCTGCAGTGTTTGTACCAGTCACTCTCAGTGACGACCTGCAGTGTTTGTACCAGTCACTCTCAGTGACGACCTGCAGTGTTTGTACCAGTCACTCTCAGTGACGACCTGCAGTGTTTGTACCAGTCACTCTCAGCGATGACCTGCAGTGTTTGTACCAGTCACTCTCAGTGACGACCTGCAGTGTTTGTACCAGTCACTCCCAGTAATGACCTGTAGTGTTTGCACCAGTCACTCTCAGTGACGACCTGCAGTGTTTGTACCAGTCACTCTCAGTGACGACCTGTAGTGTTTGTACCAGTCACTCTCAGTGACGACCTGCAGTGTTTGTACCAGTCACTCTCAGTGACGACCTGCAGTGTTTGTTCCAGTCACTCTCAGTGACGACCTGCAGTGTTTGTACCAGTCACTCTCAGTGACTACCTGCAGTGTTTGTACCAGTCACTCTCAGTGACGACCTGCAGTGTTTGTACTAGTCACTCTCAGTGACGACCTGCAGTGTTTGTACCAGTCACTCATCTATCACTAAACTTCATACAAGATCAGCGAGACTCATTCGAGTCTTCAGTCTTGTTCCCTGTGAGCAATCTTTGCAGGACAATAATCAGGGCGACGTGTAACAGGGTGTTCTGTACGTTAACACTGGTTCTAGTTATATTCTTGGCTCCAGACAGACGCTTTGAACCTTGTTAGGTCTCCTGCAGACGTTTTGAGCCTTCTTGGCTCCTTGGCAGACATTCTGAACCTTCTTGGCTCCCTGGCAGACGTCTCCACCATCTTGGCTCCCTGGCAGACGTCTCCACCATCTTGACTCCCTGGCCGACGTCTCCACCATCTTCGCTCCCTGGCAGACGTCTCCACCATCTTGACTCCCTGGCAGACGTCTCCGCCATCTTGGCTCCCTGGCAGACGTCTCCACCATCTTGACTCCCTGGCAGACGTCTCCACCATCTTAGCTCCCTGGCAGACGTCTCCACCATCTTGACTCCCTGGCAGACGTCTCCATCATTTTGGCTCCCTGGCAGACGTCTCCACCATCTTGGTTTCCTGGAAGACGTCTCCACCTTCTTGGCTCCTGGCAGACATCTCCACCACCTTGGCTCCTGGCAGACATCTCCACCATCTTGGCTCCTGGCAGACATCTCCACCATCTTGGCTCCTGGCAGACATCTCCACCTTCTTGGCACCTGGCAGACATCTCCACCATCTTGGCTCCTGGCAGACATCTCCACCATCTTGGCTCCTGGCAGACATCCCCACCAACTTGGCTCCTGGCAGACGTCCCCACCAACTTGGCTGCTGGCAGACGTCTGCAGTAACAAGATGGCACCACGGAGGCTTCCCAAACTAAGTCTAATGAGAATCTTCGCGGTGGTGGTAATAGTACCGACAGCAATGGTGTTCACTGTGCTGGTGACCATGATCAAAAGTGTGAGTATCACCTACGACCTTATACCCTTATGTCCTCTACCTGTATACAGCTCTTGGTCCGACAAAACCCTGCCTTCTATCCCGTCCTTTGATACTGCTAATTACGAACAAAAAGGCACAATATCGTGACTAGAATCATACACAAACAACTCACACATAGGAGAGAGGAGCTTTCCACGAAGTTTCGGTGTGGGACCGAAATGTCGTCGTAAGCTCCTCTCTCCTATGTGTGGGTTATTAATGTATACAGTCCTTGGCTCGACGGCTACTGAATGAATGATGGTGAGTGTGTTTCTTTTCGGGTTACCCTACCTAGGTGGGATTGGGTTTGACTTTAAAAGAAAAAGATAATCGTTAATCCATGAGGGTTATTCAGCGCTTTTGGTGCTGCAGGCTCGGTCCTCCGTACGGTTCACAACTTGATACAGGCTGCCTATTGGCTTTCACATTCTATATGAGACCTCCTTTCAGAGGTGCTCTTGGTCCAAGGCAAACATGATCACTTCCCATTCATTACATAAATTTAATAATTTTTAAAGGGGTGGAGGGGTAAGCCAGCGGAAGGCCTTAGTCAGATGATCAAAAGCTTCAACTGTGGGTCATCATATGACTAAGACCAACGTTAGAAAGCACTTGTCCTGTTTCCTGGAAAACCTTAACTAACCTAACCTAACCTAACCTAACCTAACCTTAACTAACCTAACCTTAACTAACCTAACCTAACCTAACCTAACCTAACCTAACCTTAACTAACCTAACCTTAACTAACCTAACCTAACCTAACCTAACCTAACCTAACCTAACCTAACCTAACCTAACCTAACTCCCTTTAAAAAACCCTAACCTTAACTAACCTAACCTAACCAAACCCAAACCCAAACCTAACCAAACCCAAACCCTTAACAAACCAAACCCTTTAAACTAACCTAACTAACCTAACCAACCTAACCTAACAACCCTAACCTAACCTACCAACCTAACCAAACCCAACCCTTAACTACCTAACCTAACAAACCAAACCAAACCCAAACCAACCAACAAACCCTTAAAAAACTAACCAACCAAACCCTAACCTAACCAAAACCTAACCTCCCCAGCCAAACCCTAATAACCATCCCAAACCCAAACCCTAACCTAATTTAAACCCCAAACCTAACAACCAAACCCTACCAAAACCCAACCTAACCAACCTAACCTAACCTACCCAACCAAACCCCTAACCAAACCTAATCTACCTAACCAACCCAAACCTAACCCAACCTAACCTAACCAAACCTAACCAAACCAACCCAACCAAACCTAACCTTCCCAGCCTCCTAACCAAACCTAACCTTACCTAACCTAACCTTCCAACCTAACCAACCCAACCTCCTAACCTAACCTAACCAAACCCTAACCAAACAAAACCAAACCAACCTAACCAACCAAACCTTAACAACCCCCTTAAACTAACCAAACCCAAACCAAACCCAAACCAAACCCAAACCCCTTAAAACCAAACCCTTTAAAACTAACCTAACCAAAACCTAACCTAACCTAACCAACCTAACCTAACCTTAACAAACCCAAACCTTAACTACCCAAACCCTAACCTAACCTAACCAAAACCAACCTAACCAAACCTAACCTTAATAACCAACCTTAACAACCTAACCAAACCCTAACCAAACCAAACCCTAACCAAACCCAAACCTAACCTCCCCAAACCCTAACCTAACCAACCTTAACAAACCCTAACTTAACAAACCCAAAACCTAACCTAACCTAAAAACCCAACCAAAATTAACTAACCAACCCTAACCTAACCAAACCCAACCTAACCAAACCCTACCCAACCTACCCTAACCAAACCCAAACCCTAACCAACCAACCTAACCTTAACAACCTAACCTAACCTAACCAACCCAAAACCTAACCTAACCAAACCTACCCTAACCTAACCTAACCATACCTAACCTAACCTAACCTAACTTAACTAACCAAACCCAACCAACCCTACCAACCCAACCAAACCTAACCAACCAAACCAGCCAACCAACCAAACCCAAAACCAAACCTAACTTACCAACCTAACCCAACCTAACCCAAACCCAACCAAACCAAAACCTAACAAACCAAACCCCAAACCAAACCAAACAAACCCTAACCACCTTACCTACCTAACCTAACCTCCCTAATTTCCCTAACCAACCCCAAACCAAACCAACCTAACCTAACCTAACCTAACCTAACCCAAACCTAACCTAACAACTAACCTAACCCCAAACCCTTAACTAACCTAACCTCCTAACCTAACCTAACCTAACCTAACCTAACCTAACCTAACCTTACCTCCCTAACCAAAACCCCTAACCTAACCAAAACCTAACCTAACCTAACCTAACTAACCTTACTAGCCAAACCCTAACCTAACCAAACCTTACTAACCAAACCCTTACCAAACCCAAACCCCAAACCTTACCTAACCAAACCTAACCTAACCTTCCCAACCTAACCTAACCAACCCTCCTAACCTAACCTTCCTAACCAACCTAATAACCAAACCCAACCAAACCCTAACTAACCAAACCTAACCTAACCAAACCCTTTCCCAGCCAATTTAAACCCCAAAAATAAAGGGTTTTAATCACCAAACATCATTCATCGGGTTCCCCCTTTAACCCCTTTTAAAACCCCCCATCATCATCCTTCCCCATCATCCAACCCTTCAAGCGCTTCCAACCAATTTATTAACCCCACTCCCCCAGCAACCCCGAGCCACGAGTACAAGGTGCAGGGAGGTACAGCTTGGGCTCCCCATGGCGCGCATTTGGGGGTACGACTCGTCTCTTCGGTGAAGCTTTTTCCTCTTACTGTCAAAAACTTCTCCCCCGGGCCGCGGCTACAAGGGCTACCCTACAAGGGTCCATTTTCCCACAGGGTGACAAAAAATTCATGGTGCAAGGTGGGGTGACTGAGGTGGGAAAAAATGGGAATTAATTTTTTAGATTCAGGGGAGGCCTAAACCCACAAAAGCACACAGCTCCAAAAGGGAAAATTTGCTTTTGCTCACATTTTTCTGCTCTATTTCTCTAAATACCAAAACCACCTCAACAACCTCTGCCCAGCCTTCTAAACTACATTCTGCTAACCCCCCCAAAATCTCTTCAGTCTCTACACTACGAATTTCTGCTAAAAAAAAATACACATTACTAAAACCACCCCGCCACTTTCCCCAGCCGCTCCTGCTGCAACGTTTAAAGATCAGTATCCACCCACACTGAAACACGGTACCTCTACACCCTTAAAATTCCATATTTTGCTTTCATATTAAATTTCTGTTTTTCCATGCTGTATACCCCTTTTGGCTTTCGCTTTTTTTGATTATAATAAAAATTTGTATCCACAGATGTCTTAAAAACAAAACTGCCCCCCACCACTTCACCGCCAGCGCCCCCTGACCAATTCACTCTGCCCGCTGCCCCCTGCCACTTTACTGTCCCGCTGCCCCCGACCACTTCTACTCTGCCAGCTGCCCCCCGCCCCTTTACTCTGCCACTGCCCCCTGACCATTCTACTCTGCCACTCCCCCGACCACTTCTACTCTCCCCTGCCTCCTGACCACTTCTACTCTGCCAGCTGCCCCCTGACCACTTCTACTCTGCCAGCTGCCCCCTGACCACTTCTACTCTGCCAGCTGCCCCCTGACCACTTCTACTCTGCCAGCTGCCCCCTGACCACTTCTACTCTGCCAGCTGCCCCCTGACCCCTTCTACTTGCCAGGCCCCCTCCCTTCTCTCTGCCACTGCCCCCTGACCCCTTTTACCTGCCCGGCCCCCCCCACCACTTCTACTCTGCCGCTCCCCCCTGACCACTTCACTCTGCCACTGCCCCCGACCATTCTACTCTGCCCGCTGCCCCCCGACCACTTCTACTCTGCCGCTGCCCCCGACCCCTTTACCTGCCCGCTGTCCCCTGCCACTTCTACTCTGCCACGCCCCTGACCACTTCTATTCTGCCAGTGCCCCCTGACCACTTTTACTCTCCCGCGCCCCCGACACTTCACTCTGCACTGCCCCCCGGACCACTTCTACTCTGCCAGCTGCCCCCTGACCACTTCTACTGAACCAGCTGCCCCCTGACCACTTCTACTCTGCCAGCTGCCCCCCGACCACTTCACGACCGCTCCCCCGACCCTTCACTCTGCAGCTCCCCCCCGACCACTTCTACTTTTCCATGCCCCCCCCCCGACCATTCTACGTGCCAGGCCCCCCGACCCCCTTTTTACTGTACCACTGCCCCCGACCACTTCTACTGTGCCAGCTGCCCCCGCCCTTTTACTGTCCAGCTGCCCCCCCGACCCCTTTTACTGTGCCAGCTCCCCCGGGCCCCTTTACTGTGCCGCTGCCCCCTGACCACTTTACTTGCCGCTGCCCCCCCGAAAAAAAAACTTCCCTGTACCATGCCCCCTGACCATTTCTGTACCACTGCCCCTAACTTCTCTGTACCCGCTGCCCCCTGACAAATTTTACGTACCACTGCCCCCTGACCACTTCTACTGTACCCTTGCCCCCCGACCCTTCACTGACCCGCTGCCCCCCCACCAAATTTACTGACCAGCTGCCCCCTACCCCTTCTACTTGCCCCTGCCCCCTACCACTTTACTCTGCCAGCTGCCCCCCAAAAATTCCCCTTGCCAGCTGCCCCCCGACCACTTTTTAAATGTGCCAGCTGCCCCCTGACCCCTTCTACGTACCAGCTGCCCCCTGCCACTTTACTGTACCCTGCCCCCCGACCACTTCTACGTACCACTGCCCCCCGACCAATTTTACTGTACCAGCGCCCCCTACCAATTCTACTGAAACCCTACCCCCCGCCCTTTTACTGTACCAGTGCCCCCCGACCAATTCTACTTACCAGGCCCCTACCACTTTTCGTACAGCGCCCCGGGGCCACTTCTCGTACCAGCTGCCCCTGACCCTTCTACTGTACCGCACCCCCTTTACCATTTACGGGCCCCTGCCCCCGACACTTCTCTGTACCAGCTCCCCCCCGACCACCTACTTGCCCGTCCCCTGACCACTTTTAGTTGCCAGCTGCCCCCCACCATTTTACTCTGCCCCGTGCCCCTGACCACTTCTACTCTGCCAGCGCCCCCTGACCACTTTACTGTGCCAGCTGTCCCCCGACCCTTCTCTCTGCCACTGCCCCTGACCCCTTCTACTCTGCCCCTGCCCCCGACCACTTCTACTCTGCCAGCTGCCCCCGATCACTTCTACCTCCAGCTCCCCCGACCCCTTTTTACTCTGCCACTACCCCCTGACCACTTCTACTGAACCCGCTGCCCCCGACCACTTCTACTCTCCCGCTGCCCCCCGAACCCCTTCTACGACCCGCTGCCCCCCGACCCTTCTACTCTGCCCCTGCCCCCCCCCCCTTCTACTGTACCAGCTGCCCCCTGACCACTTCTACTGTGCCAGCTGCCCCCTGACCACTTCTACTGTACCAGCTGCCCCCTGACCACTTCTACTGTGCCAGCTGCCCCCTGACCACTTCTACTGTACCAGCTGCCCCCTGACCACTTCTACTGTGCCAGCTGCCCCCCGACCACTTTTTACTGTGCCCGCGCCCCCCACCCTTTACTGTGCCAGCGCCCCCGACCACTTTACTGTACCCCCTTGCCCCGACCCCTTTACTTACCGTGCCCCCGACCCCTTTTACTGTACCACTGCCCCTAAAATTTACTTACCACTCCCCCTGACCACTTCTACTGACCAGTTTCCCCCCGCCACTTTTACTGTACCAGCTGCCCCCCCGACCAAATTTACTGTACCAGCTGCCTCCCACCACTTCTACTGTCCATGCCCCTGCCACTTTTACTCCCAGCTGCCCCACCCCTTCTATCTGCCCCTCCCCCGAACCCCCTTCTACTGTGCCAGCTGCCCCCTGACCCTTCTACTGTACCAACTGCCCCGACCACTTACTGTCCAGCTGCCCCCCGACCACCTACTGTACCCGCTGCCCCCCACCAATCTACTGTACCAGCGCCCCTGACCATTCTACGTACCAGCCCCCTGACCACTTCTACGTACCCCGCCCCCCCACCCCTTTATGACCGTGCCCCCTGACCACTTTACTGTCCAGCTGCCCCTCTGACCACTTTTACTGTCCAGCTTCCCCCCGACCACTTTTACTGACCCGCAAACCCCCTTTCCCCTTCTACGTCAGCTGCCCCTGAAAACTTCTACTGTACCACTGCCCCCCTGACCCTTTTACTCTGCCAGTGCCCCCCACTTCTAGTCTGCCGCGCCCCCTCACCCCTTCTACTCTGCCCGTGCCCCCCCACCACTTCACTGTACCAGTGCCCCCCGACCACTTTTCCCTCTGCCCGCTGCCCCCCGACCACTTCTACTCTGCCCTGCCCCCCCGACAACTTTTACTGTGCCCGCTCCCCCCGACCCCTTCTACTGTGCCCCGCTGCCCCCGACCATTCTACTGTACCAGTGCCCCCGACCACTTCTACTGTGCCCCTGCCCCCCGACCACTTCTACCTGCCACTGCCCCCTGCAAATTTCAACTTTTACCACTGCCCCCCCGACCACTTCTACGTACCAGCTGCCCCTACCCCCTTTTACTGTTCAGCTGCCCCCCTGACCACTTCTACTCTGCCAGCTGCCCATGACCACTTTTATGTACCCCTGCCCCCAACCACTTCTACTCTGCCAGCTGCCCTTACCACTTTTACTCTCCAGCTGCCCCCTGACCACTTCTCTCTGCCACTGCCCCTGACCACTTTAAACCCGCCAGCGCCCCTACCATTTACTCTGCCACTGCCCCCGACCATTCACCTGCAGTGCCCCTGACCCTTCTACTGTCCCGCTGCCCCCTTTACCCTTCTACTTTTTTAGCTGCCCCTGACCACTTCTACGATCACGCCCCGCCCACTTCTACTCTGCCAGCTGCCCCCGATCATTCTACCTGCCACTGCCCCCCCGACCACTTCTACTCTGCCAGCTGCCCCCTGACCCCTTCTACTGTACCGTGCCCCCCGACCATTCTATCTGCCAGCGCCCCTGACCACTTCTACTCTGCAGCGCCCCCCCGACCACTCTACTCTGCCCGTGCCCCCTGACCACTTCTACTCTGCCAGCTGCCCCCTGACCACTTCTACTCTGCCAGCTGCCCCCTGACCACTTCTACTCTGCCAGCTGCCCCCTGACCCTTTATGCCCCGCACCTGACCACTTCTACTCGTCGCTGCCCCCTGACCACTTTTATGTACCGCTGCCCCCCGACCCTTCTAGTCCCCTGCCCTGACCACTTCTACTTGCCAGCTGCCCCCCGACCACTTTACGTACCCGCCCCCTGACCACTTCTATCGCCCGCTGCTTCCTGACCACTTCTACTCTGCAGTGCCCCCCCACCACTTCTACTCTGCCAGTTGCCCCCGACCCCCTTCTACTCTGCCAGCTACCCCCTGACCACTTCTACTTGCCAGCTGCCCCCCGACCCCTTCTACTGGCCCCCCCCGTGACCATTCCCCGTGCCCGCTGCCCCCCGCCACTTTACTTGCCACTGCCCCCTGACCACTTCTACTTGCCAGCTGCCCCCTGACCCCTTCTCTCTGCCAGCTGCCCCCGACCATTCTACTGGCCAGCTGCCCCCTGCACTATATGTCCAGCTGCCCCCCGACCCCTTCTACTGTGCCAGCTGCCCCCGACCACTTCTACTCTGCCAGCTTTCCCCCTACAACTTTTATGTACCAGCCCCCCGCCCCTTCTACTCTGCCCGTTACCCCCAGACAATTCCACTCTTCCCGCTCCCCTGACCCCTTCTACCTGCCAGCTCCCCTGAAAATTTTCTGCCAGCTGCCCCCTACCACTTCTAAATCGCAGGCCCCTGCCCATTTCTACACTGCCAGCCCCCCCTGACCACTTCACTCTTCACTGCCCCCCCGACCAATTCTACCTTTCCAGTGCCCCTGAACCCCTTCTCTCTGCAAGTGCCCCCGACCCCTTCTACTCTCCCCAAAAGCCCCCCCGACCTTTTTTATCTGCCCTCCCCTTTGACCCCTTCTACTCCCCAGAGCCCCCGACCACATTACTCCCAGCTGCCCCCACCACTTCTACTCGCCCAGGCCCCCGACCTTTTTACTCTGCCGCTGCCCCCCGACCACTTCTACTGTGGCCAGCTGCCACCTACCATTCTACTTGCTAGCGCCCCTGACCACTTCTACTCTCCCGCTGCCCCTGACCCACTTCTACTCTGCCCTCACCCCCCGCCCCCTTTTTACTCTAAAAAGCTGCCCCCCGACCATTCTACGGCCAGCTGCCCCCCACCACTTCTACTCTGCCACTGCCCCCTGACCACTTCTACTCGCCAGTGCCCCCCGACCCTTCTACTCTGCCAGCTGCCCCCCGACCACTTCTACTTCCCGTGCCCCCTGACCACTTCTACTCGCCCGCTGCCCCCCACCCCTTTTCACCTGCCAGCTGCCCCCCCGACACTTCTCCCCTGCCACTGCCCCCCGACCATTTACCTGCCACTGCCCCTGACCACTTTACTTTGGGCCCGCGCCCCCCACCCCTTCACTCTGCCAGCTGCCCCCTACCATTTTACTCGCCAGCTGCCCCCTGACCCCTTTACTCTGCCCGCTGCCCCCGACCACTTCTACTCTGCCCCGCTGCCCCCCACCCCTTTTCTCGCCACTGCCCCCCACCACTTTACTTGCCAGCTGCCCCTGACCACTTTACTCTGCCCTGCCCCATGACCATTTACTGGCCAGCTGCCCCTGACCATTCCCCCTCTGCCGGCTGCCCCCCGACCGCCTCTACTCTGCCCGCTGCCCCCCGCCCTTTACCTGGGGCCGCTGCCCCCTGACCACTTCTACTGGCCAGCTGCCCCCCGACCCCCTTTTTACTCTGCCACTGCCCTTGCCCCTTCTACTTTGCCCCTGCCCCCTGACCCCCTTCACTTTGCCCCGCTGCCCCCCGACCCTTTTTATCTGCCCCGCGCCCCCCCGACCACTTTCTACTCTGCCAGCTGCCCCCGGACCACTTTTACTCTGCCACTGCCCCCTGACCACTTTACCTGCCAGTGCCCCCCGACCACTTCTACCCTTTCCCGCTGCCCCGACCCCTTCTACTCTGCCCCTGCCCCCTGACCCCCCTACTGCGCCAGCTGCCCCCCGACCATTTCCCCTCTGCCCGGGTCCCCCTGCCGTTCACTTGCCAGCTGCCCCCTGACCACTTCTACCTGCCCCTCCCCCCCACCCCTTCTACTCTGCCCCTGCCCCTGACCCCTTTTACTCTGCCACTGCCCCCGACCACTTTACTCTGCCAGCTCCCCCCCGCCCCTTCTACTCTGCCAGCTGCCCCCCCGACCAATTCTACTCTGCCAGCTGCCCCCCCGACCCCTTTACTCTGCCAGCTGCCCCCCGACCACTTTTTCTCTGCCAGCTCCCCTAACCACTTACTCTGCCCGCTGCCCCCTGACCCTTCTATTGTGCCCCGCTCCCCCCCCCCCTTTTACTTGCCCCTCCCCCTGACCATTTTTACTCTGCCCGCGCCCCCCGACCACTTCTACTCTGCCAGCTGCCCCCCGACCCTACTACTCTGCCAGCTGCCCCGACCACTTCTACTTGCCAGCTGCCCCCTGACCCCCTTTACTTCCCCCGCCCCCCGACCCCCTTTTACTCTGCCAGCTGGCCCCCGAAAAACCCCTTCTAGTCTGCCACTGCCCCTGATCACTTTACTCTGCCAGCTGCCCCGACCCACTTCTCTCTGCCCGGCCCCTGAACCCCTTCTCTCTGCCAGCTGCCCCCCGACCACTTTAACTGTACCAGCTGCCCCGACCACTTTTACCGCCAGCTGCCCCCCCGACCCCCTACCTGCAGCTGGGGCCCCCGAACCACTTTTACTCTGCCAGCTGCCCCCTGACCACTTATACTCTGCCAGCTGCCCCCCGACCCCTTTACCTGCCAGCTGCCCCCCACCCACTTTTACTCTGCCACTGGCCCCTGAACCACTTTACTCTGCCCGTGCCCCCCGACCATTCCCCCTCTGCCCGCGGCCCCCCGACCCCCTTTTACTCTGCCAGCTGCCCCTGAACCCTTCTACTCTGCCAGCTGCCCCCGACCCTTCCTCTGCCCGCTGCTCCCGACCCTTCTACCTGCCCCGCTGCCCCTGACCATTCTACTCTCCCCGAGCCCCCCGACCCCTTCTACCTTTCCCGCTGCCCCCCGACCACTTCTACTCTGCCAGCTGCCCCGACCCTTTCCTGCCAGGCCCCCCGAACCATTTTACTCTGCCCCTGCCCCCTGACCCCTTTACTTGCCCGCTGCCCCCCCACCCCTTTAACTCGCCAGCTGCCCCCTAACCCCTTTTACCTGCCCCCTCCCCCCAACCCCCCCAAAATTCTACTCTTCCGCTGCCCCCTGACCACTTCTACTCTCCAGCTGCCCCCGACCCCTTCTACTCTGCCCTCCCCCGACCACTTCTACTTGCCAGCTCACCCCGCCACTTCTACTCTCCCAGCTCCCCCCGACCACTTCTACTCGCCCGCTGCCTCTACCACTTCTACTCTTTTAGCGCCCCCTGACCACTTCTACTCTGCCCCCGCTGCCCCCCTGACCACTTCTACTCTCCCCGCTGCCCCCTGAACCACTTCACCTGCAGCTGCCCCCTGCCACTTTACTCTGCCCGCTGCCCCCGACCCCTTCTACTCTCCCAGATGCCCCCCGACCATTCTACTCTGCCGCTGCCCCCACCACTTCTAGTTGCCCGCTGCCCCCTGACCCCTTTACTTGCCCGCGCCCCCCGAACCATTTACTTCCCCGCTGCCCCCTGACCACTTCCCTTTCCCGTGCCCCCCGACCACTTTACTTGCCCTGCCCCTGACCACTTCTACTCTGCCCGCGCCCCCTTGGGCCCCCCTTCTACTCTGCCAGCTGTCCCCTGACCATTCTACTCTGCGCTGCCCCTGACCCCTTCTACTCTGCCCGCTGCCCCTGAACCCTTTTTCTCTGGCCAGCTGCCCCTTCCACTTTTTCCTCCCGCGCCCCCTGAACCACTTCACTTGCCCTGCCCCCTTTACCACTTTTACTCGGGCCCCTTTCCCTGAAACCCCTTCTATCTGCCCGCTGCCCCCTGACCACTTAACTCTGCCAGCTGCCCCCCGACCATCTACTCTCCCCAAAGCCCCCTGACCCCTTCTACTCTGCCCCGCTGCCCCTGACCCCTTCTAGTCGGGCCCGCGCCCCTGACCATTCTACTTGCCGCCCCCCAACCCTTTCTCGCCAGCTCCCCCCGACCCCTTCTACTCTGCCGCGCCCCCTGCCACTTCTACTCGCCGCTCCCCCCCCACCACTTCACTCTCACTGCCCCCCGACCCACTTCTACTCCCAGCTGCCCCGAACCACTTTTCCTGGGCCCGCTGCCCCCCGAAAAACCCCTTCTACTCTGCCCTTCCCCCCACCATTCTACCTGCCTGCCCCCTAACCCTTTCCTGCCCGCTGCCCCCTGACACTTCTACTTGCCAGCTGCCCCCCGACCACCCTTTTACTCTGCCACTGCCCCCCGAACCAGTTCACTCGCCCGCTTCCCCGACCACTTCTACTCTGCCCGCTGCCCCTGAAACCCCTTCTACCTGCCAGCTGCCCCCGAACCATTTTACTCTGCCCGTGCCCCCCGACCCTTTACTCTCCAGCTGCCCCCCCGACCATTCTACTCTGCCAGCTGCCCCCCCAACCAGTTCACTCTGCCCGCTGCCCCGAACTTTTACTCTGCCCGCGCCCCCGAACCGTTTACTCTGCCCGCTGCCCCCCGCCACTTTTTACTCTGCCAGCGCCCCCGACCACTTCACTCTGCCAGTGCCCCCCTGACACTTTACTCTGCCGCTGCCCCTAACCACTTTACTCTGCCACTGGCCCCCGAACCCTTTACTCTCCAGTGCCCCCTGAACCACTTTACCGCCAGCTGGCCCCTGAACCACTTCTCTCTCAGCTGCCCCTGAAACCCCTTCTATGTGCCAGCTGCCCCTGACCACTCCCCCTGTTTCTTCACTGGATTTCATAAACCTTGCCGGAACATTGTCTTAAATGTATAAATATTATTACCCCCACAAGCCTTCCTTTTTGTAATTTTAATATTTCAATGTTCAACACTTTTTTACCTAAACACCTCCCCCGATTAGTGATAAAAATAATAATAATAATAATAATAATAATAATAATAATAATAATAATAATAATAATAAATTAAAAATAATAAAAAAATAATAATAATAATAATAATAAAAAAATAATAATAATAATAAAAATTGTAATAATAATTATAAAAATAAAATTTAAAAACATCATTAACCACAACAACAATATGAGAAGAACAACAAGAACAATCGGTCTGTGCCCGGAGGTGATGTGATTCTCCGGGAACGGACAGGGGGTCTCCATCTCGGGCCCTCCCTTTATGGGTGAGAGGCGGGGAAACAAACACGCTGCCCGGGCTTCCTCAGTAGGCCCAAAAGAGGTCAGAATTTTATAATATAAAAATAAATATATATAATATAAATTATATATAATTATATTTAAAAATATATTATAATATATATATTATATATATATTTAATATATATATATATATAATTATATAAAATATATATATATTATATATATATATATTCGTGCCCCAATAGGTAAAACTGGGCAATTAGCAAGAACTCATTTTTAAAATTTAAATTATTTCTAAAAAATTTTTTTTTAACTTTAAAGATATATTTTTTCATTTAGTTAATGAAAATTAGTAATTTTTTTACCAAAAACACCTTTAGAAAAAATTACCTAACTTTTTTATAACAAAGCAATTAATTTTTGTCTAATCCCAAAAATATTTTTTAATAAGTTTACCATAATTTAATAATAAATTAAAAAAAAAATGTTTTTTTTAGTTAGGTTTATAAAATTTTTTCAAATTATTACATACACAAATTTTTGTCTTATTCGGCAAGAAGAGCGTAGCTATTAAAGCCAAAATTCCTTGTTTTACCTATACGGCACACACACACACACACACACCACACACACACACACACACACACACTCACACACACACACACACACAACACACACACACACACACACACACACACACACTGTTACAAAAAACGTGATTTCTAATAAGCATAGAGATCTCCAGTGAATACTAGAAAGGACTGCCCTTCTAGCATCCAGCCTGTTACTGGGTTTTCATAACAAGTAGTCATTATCCTGGTCCAATTATCCATTAGAATTCAATAAGAATTATTAGTGCTTCAGGATTACAACTGGTAGGCTACTAACTAGAGAAATTAAAATTTTATAAGTTTATTAATAAAGATGTCTAGGAGTATATTATCAAATTAAATTAAATAAATCAAAATAATAATATTAATCACTTCTCTTGTGTACAGTAGTATTGTGCTGAAAGCACATATCACATTTATAATTCTTAAGTACCGTCTGGTACATTAACATTTAATAAGATATTACGAATATGTACAAGTAAGTTTGTGTGTATGTGTGTAAGTGCTCTAAGTAGTTCACTGTCTCAAAACTCAACTAGACTTAACTAGTGACTAAGTCCTCACATTAATTAACTTCTTGACCACCTGGCAATCAGAACAGCTTGCTTGAACAATAAACGACTGCTAAGCCCAAGAGCAATATAACAAGCAACTGCGACACAGACTCAGGATCATGGAGATAATATAACGACACTAAGTAGGGACCATCTGCAGATCCTCCACAAAAGTCACAAAACTCCCATACTGCTGAATCTAAGTTCAGCATAAGAAAATCCCAGACTGTGACAGTGCACAAATACCAGTACTAATTAGGTCAGAAGCTACAGCTCAGGACCTGAGTTGCTCAGAGTGTCTATGCGACACACAACCTCAGTACAACGTCGAAAATCACTAAGTCTAGACAATGTTCCATGAACAGAGTTCTACAGAACTAACAACAAGAAAGTGCCAGAGACGATCTTCCAACAAGGGCCAATAAGGGAGAGTTAGGCACGTCTTGTTAGAAATACGTCCAACCACCGAGAGACTCTAGCCCAGACTGACTACTCCAGGCTAGGTGTGAACACCCCCCTCGATCACGCGATTGCTCCGTGGACAGTTGCTGCCCAGCAACACCGAGAAGCCGGCAGGGAAACTAGCAACGAGCGATAATTACAGTAGTTAGACAATCAAGACTTGAACTATGAGCACTGAATAATATATATATATGCTACATCCTACCTAATAAAAGTAACTAAGTCAAATAATAATTTAGCTATTATCGCAAATATAAGCAATATAAAATTATATGAAAAGGTAATATACATTATATACATTGTGACCCATTCAGGGGTTGTAACACACACACACACACACACCCCACACACCACACACACACACACACACACACACACACACACACACACACACACACACACACACACACACACACACACACACACACACACACTGCAAACCTCACTCAAGGAAAAAGATCTGGGAGTGAGTAAAAACACCGAGCATATCTCCTGAGGCGCACATCAATCAGATAACTGCTGCAGCATACGGGCGCCTGGCAAACCTACGGATAGCGTTCCGATACCTCAGTAAGGATTCGTTTAGGACTCTGTATACCATTTATGTCAGGCCCATACTGGAGTATGCAGCACCAGTTTGGAATCCACACCTAGTCAAGCACGTCAAGAAATTAGAGAAAGTGCAAAGGTTTTTGCAACAAGACTAGTCCCAGAACTACGGGTATTGTCCTACGAAGAAAGGTTGAGGGAAATCGGCCTGACGACACTGGAGGACAGGAGGGTCAGGGAGACATGATAACGACATATAAAATACTGTGCGAATTGACAAGGTGGACAAAGACGGGATGTTCCAGAGAAGGGACACAGACACAAGAGGTCACAATTGGAAGTTGAAGACTCAGATGAATCAAAGGGATGTTAGGAAGTATTCTTCAGTCATAGAGTAGTCAGGCCGTGGAATAGCCTAGAAAGTGACGTAGTGGAGGCGGGAACCATACATAGTTTTAAGGCGAGGTATGATAGAGCTCATGGAGCAGGGAGAGAGAGGACCTAGTAGCAATCAGCGAAGAGGCGGGGCCAGGAGCTGTGACCGACCCCTGCAACCACAAATAGGTGAGTACAAATAGGTGAGTACACACACACACACACAACACACACACACACACACACACTCACCCCTCACACTCATACTCACACCACACACACACACACACACACACACACACACACACACACACACACACACACACACACACACACACACACTCACACTCACACTCATACTCGCACACACACACACACGCACACACACACACACACACACACACACACACACACACACACACACACACACACACACACACACCTGACAGGGAGGCAACAACGAGTCATGGTACGTAATGATGTATCACAGTGGGCACCTGTGATGAGCAGGGTCCAACAGGGGTCGGTCCTAGGACCAGTGCTATTTTTGGTATATGTGAACGACATGACGGAAGGGTTAGACTCAGAAGTGTCCCTGTTTGCAGACGATGTGAAGTTAATGAGGATAATTAAATCAGATGAGGACCAGGCAGGACTTCAAAGAGACCTGGACAGACTGGACACATGGTCCAGCAACTGGCTTCTCGAATTTAATCCCGCCAAATGCAAAGTCATGAAGATAGGGGAAGGGCAAAGAAGATCACAGACAGAGTATAGGCTAGGCGGCCAAAGACTGCAAACCTCACTCAATGAGAAAGATCTTGAGGTGAGTATAACACCGAGCATATCTCCGGAAGCACGCATCAACCAGATAACTGCTGCAGCATATGGGCGTTCCGATACCTTAATAAGGAATCGTTCAAGACACTGTACACCGTGTACGTCA
The DNA here is from genome assembly GCF_026875155.1 of Cherax quadricarinatus. Lineage (NCBI taxonomy): Eukaryota > Metazoa > Arthropoda > Malacostraca > Decapoda > Parastacidae > Cherax > Cherax quadricarinatus. The sequence continues at coordinate 22,371,958 of NC_069413.1, forward strand.
GGCCCATACTGGAGTATGCAGCACCTGTTTGGAACCCGCACTTGATAAAGCACGTCAAGAAACTAGAGAAAGTGCAAAGGTTTGCGACAAGGTTAGTTCCAGAGCTAAGGGGAATGTCTTATGAAGAAAGGTTGAACATTACAATGGTATAAAATACCGACAGGTTGTTAGGTAAGATACATATGCAACAGTTAGGTACCTAACTGTTGCATATATGTCTTACCTAACAACTTGTCGGTATTTTATACCATTTTAATGTTCAATCTGTCAGACACTGCAACACAAGGGTATCTTGGTACAGACCTGCAATCAACTTCGACAACCTCTACTAGTGAGAACGGCTGGATTTGAGAGGGACCTGACCTCCCAACATCTGCGTTCTACTAGTGATACGTCTTACCTCCTTGGCGCTACATAAGGCTCCATCCTGTCACTTCAACTCCATATTGTTTCAGACTATGGAACAATGCTCTTCTCCAGACTGAGGGACTGACCACCTCAAAACTTTAAGGGTGATGGACTGATTACATCGTCTTCAAGTATCTTCTGCTTCTATCAACTTTTCTGTACTCGACTGAAGAAGCCTACTGTGTAGGCGAAACGTTTCGAAATAAAGATACCTAACTGTTGCATATGTGTCTTACCTAACAACATGAAGAAAGGTTAAGGGAAATCGGCCTGACGACACTGGAGGACAAGAGGGTCAGGGAACACATGATAACGACATATAAAATACTGCGCGGAATAGACAAGGTGGAAAAAGACAGGATGTTCCAGGGAGGGGACACAGAAACAAGAGGTCACAATTGGAAGTTGAAAACATAGATGAGTCAGAGAGATATTAGGAAGTATTTCTTCAGTCACAGAGTTGTCAGGCCGTGGAATAGCCTAGAAAGTGATGTAGTGGAGGCAGGAACCATACATAGTTTTAAGACGAGGTATGATAAAGCTCATGGAGCGGGGAGAGAGAGGACCCAGTAGCAACCAGTGACGAGGCGGGGCCAGGAGCTAAGACTCGACTCCTGCAACCACAAATAGGTGAGTACAAATAGGTGAGTACTCACACACCCACACACACACACACACACACACACACACACACACACACACACACACACACACACACACACACACACACACAAGACAGGGGAGAGAGAGAGGGGTGGGAAGACTGCATTTTCTTGGACTGTAAGAAGGCGTTTGACACAGTTCCACACAAGAGATTGGTGCAAAAACTGGAGGACCAAGCAGGGATAACAGGGAAGGCACTACAATGGATCAGGGAATACTTGTCAGGAAGACAGCAGCGAGTCATGGTACGTGGCGAGGTGTCAGAGTGGGCGACTGTAACGAGCGGGGTGCCACAGGGGTCAGTCCTAGGTCCCGTGCTCTTTCTGGTATTTGTGAACGACATGACGGAAGGAATAGACTCTGAGGTGTCCCTGTTTGCAGATGACGTGAAGTTGATGAGAAGAATTCACTCGATCGAAGACCAGGCAGAACTACAAAGGGATCTGGACAGGCTGCAGACCTGGTCCAGCAATTGGCTCCTGGAGTTCAACCCCACCAAGTGCAAAGTCATGAAGATTGGGGAAGGGCAAAGAAGACCACAGACGGAGTACAGTCTAGGGGGCCAGAGACTACAAACTTCACTCAATGAAAAGTATATTGATGTGTGTACAATACCAGGCACATCTCCTGAGGCGCACATCAACCAAATAACTTCTGCAGCATATGGGCGCCTAGCAAACTTAAGAACAGCATTCCAACATCTAAATAAAGACTCATTCAGACCCTGTACACCGTGTATGTTAGGCCCATATTGGAGTATGAGGCACCAGTTTGGAACCCACACCTAGCCAAGCACGTAAAGAAACTAGAGAAAGTGCAAAGGTTTGCAACAAGACTAGTCCCAGAGCTAAGAGGTATGTCCTACGAGGAGAGGTTAAGGGAAATCGGCCTGATGACACTGGAAGACAAGAGTGATAGGGAAGATATGATAACGACATATAAAATACTGAGAGGTATAGACAAAGTGGACAGAGACAGGATGTTCCAGAGATGGGACACAGCAACAAGGGGTCACAGTTGGAAGTTGAAGACTCAGATAAACCACGGGGATGTTAGGAAGTATTTCTTCAGTCACAGAGTTGTCAGGAAGCGGAATAGCCTGGGTAGTGATGTAGTGGAGGCAGAATCCATACATAGCTTTAAGAAGAGGTATGATGAAGCTCACGGAGGGAAAAGAGTGACTGAGTAGCGGCCAGTTGAAGAGGCAGGGCCAGGAGCTGTGAATCGACCCCCGAAACCACAACTAGGTGAGTAACTATGTGAGTACACACACACACACACACCTGAAGCTTACCTGGAGAGGGTTTCGGGGGTCAACTCCTCCGCGGCCCGGTCTGATACCAGGCCTCATGGTGGTTCAGGTCTGATCGACCAGGCTGTTACTGTTGGCCGCACGAAACCCGACGTACGAACCACAGTCCGGTTGGTCAGGTACTGACCTTAGGTGCCTGTCCAGTGCCTTCTTGAAGACAGCCGGTGGTCTATTGGCAATCCCTTTTATGTATGCTGGGAGGCAGTTGAACAGTCTTAGGCCCCGGACACTTATTGTGTTGTCTCTCAGTGTACTCGTGGCGCCGCTGCTTTTCATCGGGGGAATGTTGCATCTCCTGCCGAGTCTTTTGCTTTCATAGGGAGTGATTTTCGTGTGCAAGTTTGGTACCAATCCCTCCAGGACTTTCCAAGTGTATATTATTATGTACGTCTCTCGCCTGCGTTCCAGAGAAAACAGATCAGGACCTTCAACCGTTCCCCAGTAATTTAGGTGCCTTATCGTACTTATGTGTGCCGTGAAAGTTCTTTGTACACTCTCCAGGTCTGCAATGTCACCAGCCTTGAAGGGGGCCTAGAGAGCACAAGCGATTTGAAGAGAATCATCATGGGCTTGGCGTCCCTAGTTTTGAAGGTTCTCATTATCCATCCTATCATTTTCCTAGCAGATGAGGTAGATACCTTGTTGTGGTCTTTGAAGGCGAGATCCTCTGACATTATCACTCCCAGGTCCTTCACATTACTTTTCCACTCTATTGTATGGTTAGAATTTGTGGTATACCCTGATACATTTTTAATTTCCTCAAGTTTTCCATATCTGAGTAGTTGAAATTTCTCCTCGTTGAACTTCATATTGTTTTGAGTGACCCATTCGAAGATTTGGTTGATGTCCACTTGGAGTCTCGCGGTGTCCTCGATGGAGGTCACTGCCATGGTAATCCGGGTGTCATCCGCATAGGAAGACACGGAGCTATGACTTACATATCTGTCTATGTCAGAAATGTTGATGAGGAATAAAATGGGAGCGAGTACTGTGCCTTGTGGAACAGAACTTTTTACCATGGCTACCTGGGACTTTACTCTGTTTACTATTACTCTTTGTGTTCTATTTATCAGGAAGTTATAGATCCATTTACCAACTTTTCCTGTTATTCCTTTATCCCGCATTTTGTGTGCTATTACACCATGGTCACACTTGTCAAAGGCTTTTGCAAAGTCTGTGTATACATCTAAATTTTGTTTATCCTCTACAGCATCCAGGACCTTGTCATAGTGGTCCAGTAGCTGGAACAGGCAGGAGTGACCTGCTCTAAACCCGTGTTGTCCTGGGTTGTGTAATTGATGGGTATCTAAGTGGTTGGCGATCTTGCTTCTTAGAACTCTCTCAAAAAATTTTATGATATGAGATGTTAGTGTTATCTGTCTGTAGTTCTCTGCCTTTTTTTTTCTAATTTTGGGAGGGGGGTGTCGGGAAGGGGTTTTGGGAGACCCCCCAGCCCCCTTATAAACTAAGGGCACAAGGGGCCCACAAACACAACCGATTTTTCCGGGCAATCTCCTGAAAGCCTCAAACCAAATTAAAACTCCGAGAATATAGCCGGGGTTTCTTCAAAAGCCTTTGACTTGATTAGATGGGCAGGACCTGAACACAGTCTAGGGCCCATATTATTTTTTCGGCACATTGGAACCCACCCCCAAGCAGGGGAATAGGGGAGTTGCCCCAGTTTGGCAAAAGTATTTTTTTCAATTTTTTTAAGGTTTTTAGTTTTTGTGTCTTTCTTTTAAAACCCAGCTTTAAGTCAATTGCAATTTCAAGATAGCCTCCCTTGGTTTAGTATTTTGACCCCCCCAAGCAGTTGTGACCCACCAGCCCCGTAGGGAACCCTTTTTCTTTTTAACCCCTTTCCCTTTTTTTAAAGGAAATTTTTTGGGCGTCCAGCCACGTTTTTTAACCACCAGACACCCAAAACCCAAAATATAACACCGGCAACCCGGGAGCACAAAAAAAATAAGCGCACTTTACGCCGCAACCTCGCGCTTTCCCCAAAAGGAATCTTTGGCCCGAAAGGTACTTGGGCCCCCAAAAGGAGAGGGCCCCCGGTTTGGCCACATATCAAAAAAGAAAAAAAAATGCAAAGGCAAAAAAATTTCCCCGGGGGAAGATATGGTTTCCCTGTTTTATCAAAAAGGGAGTCCGGGAAAAGGACATAGAAATGAACCCTAATTTTTTTAAATATAAGTTCCAAAAAGGGCGGGTGGGGGTGCCCCACCCCCCTGGAGGGGGGCATTTTCTGCAACTGCCTGGAACCCGGGGGGGCCACCCCCCACTGACGGGGGTGCCCCTCAAGGGCAGCAAAAAAATCCCCCCTTGCCCCGTAAACGGGGGCTTTTTTAAAAACAGGGCCAAAACCTCCCCCCCTACCCGGCCCCCCAACCCACAATCTGGGGGCCCTTTAAAAGGGAATTACTTTACAATTTTCCCCCGGGGGGGGTTTTCCTTTAACGAAAAAAAAGGCTAAAAAATGGGAAAAAAAAACCCCCTTTTCCAAAAAAAAAACTTTCCCTCCCTTTTTATCAAGGGAAAGCCCCGAGACTCAACACGGAATAAAATTTCCGGGTCGGGGGCAAAATAAACCCCCTTACGCTTTTAAACCTAATTAAAAATGACTGGGTTTCCCCAAAGGCTACATTGTGGGGCACAACCCCCCTTCGCTTTTTTTTTTTCCGGGGGCACATCCACAAAAACTTTCCCATGGAATCAAAATTGGGTCCCTTAAAAGTTTCTTTACAATTCCCCCTAAACCCATTACGACTGCTAACAAGGTGGATTTAACCCTTTTGGGAAAAAACAATTGCAAAACTAGCGAGGGTTTGACAACATAAACTCAATGTCCAAAAAATTTGTTTCCTGGTCGCAGGCCAAGTAAACCTTATCCCCCTTTTCCAAACCATGTAGGGGGAAAAGGGGGTGGGGGTTGTCCCTCATTACTAATGGGGGTTACACACCGATTCTGTTGGTCAACCCAATTTCTTTGGGTAAGGGTTTTCCCATAGCCCCTAAAAAACCCCCCCCAAATTTTTGAGGGTCTCACTAAGGCCCCACAAATTTGGGAAATTTTTTGGTCCCACTGCACTGGGTTAGCCATCTTTGAAACCCTGGTTACGGTTTCCCCTTGGCCCACCTCAAGGAAAACCTTTTCGATTTTGGCCCCTTTCACCCCAAGACCCCTTTTATTTTCCAGGGGTTTAAGCACTGGGCGGGGGAAAAAAATTTTCTTGGAAGCCTGCATACCATAAAACAAAAATTTTCTAAAACCCACACGAGGGGGAATTTATGACAAAAACAACTTTCCCTCCCCCGGGGGAAAGGACTCAACCCCGGGTTTTGCGTTTTATCAGAAGTATAATTTCACTGCCTTGGTAAGTTGTCTACAAAATTGCTTATTTTTCCCCCCTTTCAAAGGTGGGAAGTTCGCAACAGGCCACAAAAGCACTAGCCCTTTGGGATTTTAGAATGGGTCAACCGAAAGGGGTCTTGTTTCCTTACAACACAATTTCCCCCTTTGGCAAATTTCCGTCAACGGGCCAGAATTTTTCCCCCCCACTCCTTTTGATTGGGATATTTTGGGGGGTTTTTCCTTTTTCCCGGGTCGGCAAACAACACCTGGGACATCTTGGAACCCCCCACCGGGGGAAAAATTTTCTTTGGCCTTTTGATACTTTGGTTTCCCGGGGTCCACACTGGGAAAAACCGGGCACCAAGGTAATCCTTGGTTACCTTTTTAAATTTCCCCTAAAAGTGGAAACGGAACAAACCCCTTTGGTTAATAAATTTTGGGGGGGGGGGGGGGGGGGGGCCGTCCGGGAACCACACAGGGTCCTTCTTTGGGGCTCTCCGAGATCCCAACAGAGAACGATTGCCGACACCACGAATGCTATACCCTCGACAGGGCATCAGCAAAACAACATTTTGCTTGCCGGGGACATAGCAAATTTTCGGGGTTGTAGTCATTAAAACGTGACGACCCGAGCATGCTTTCCCGAAGGTTCTTTTCGAAAAAAGGGGCCAATAAGGGTAAATGATCGTGTAAATCTTGATGGGATAAGATAGTGATACCCAAAAATGACTCAGGGCCCTAAAAGGCTAAACTTCTACTCTGTCCGAATAATTGACTTCCGTTTTAGAAGGACCGGGCTAGCATAGACAAAGGCGTTGCTTACCATTAGATTCCTGTGACAAGACTGCACCGATGCCAACTTTGCTGGCATCATCGAAAGGTAAATGCCTTGGTGAAATCAGGGAATCAAGGTTGGGGCTGATTTTTAACTTGTTCTTAAGAATGAAAAAGCTCGTTCCTGATACACGTCCCTAAAGGGGGGCACCCTTTTTAGAAAAGCGGTCAGGGTCCCAAATGGTGGAAAACCTGCGAAAAAAGGTGCGGTAGAAACCCGCCAGCCTTAAGGACTGGATGCATCCCCCCCGCATGGGTTGGGGAATTTCGCACGGCCGAATTTAGACTCGCCCCGTCTTTATGCCATTCTGAGTCATTTACTGACCCAAAAATTTATTTCCTTCCAGAGGAAAATAAATTTTGGAGACTTTCCCCTTAATTTTTTGCCTGCTAGCCTGTCCAATACTCGTCAAGTTTCCAGATTACGGGACACTTGCGACATGACTATGAGATCATCCGGGTAACCATGAGGGGCCCCCTAGGGGGGGTACGGAAAATTGTGTCATCAACGACTAAACGTGATTGGGTTCTGCGCAACCAAGGGCATCCTCCTGAACTGGTAATGACCATTGGATAGAAAACTGTCAACTCTCTGCTCTCATCACGGGGGGGATTGCCAGAACCCTTGAAGAAGATCAAGAGTTAAAAGCCTTATTATCGCCGATGTTCTGCAACGGTCTTTTCGAACTGGCAACGGAAAGCGGTCTGGGATGGTAAGGCATTCATTTTTCCTGTAATCGATAACGGGGCGCCAGGTCCGTCCTTCTTGGGGACCAAAATAAGGGGGCATTCCATGGGGAAGGGGACCCTCAAAATCCCACGAGCAGCCGTGTAATGATTCTTGGCGAAGACTCGCGCATTGGCAGGCGATACCGGAACGAAAGGGTTTATATTTTTGTCAAGTGGAATACGGTGAGAGATCAGGGGGGTCAAACCCATTAACTCACCATCTATGCGACTGCAAAACGTGCACGTTTGAGAACCGGGAAATTTTGGGGACCTCTTCAGGAATCCGCAAAGCTAACATTTTCCCGCACTGGCCGGTTTTGGGAAGAGTCAGCACAACCGCCTGGAGAACTGCACTCACAAGGAATCAGCGGGGCTTCACCCTCCACTCTCACCGGAGAGGGAATCTGACAAGGTCACAAGTGAGGTATTTTTTCCGCGGGGAAATTCTCGACTATCAGTTACAACAAGGGCTTGCACTTACCAGTTTTCACGTGGGAAGGATGGTTTAAGGGGGAAAGGGCCCCTTACTCGGCACGTGTCGTTGTCACCACACAAAGGTCTTTCCTTCAAAAGCCTGCTCACGTACACGTAACGGATTTAGCGAGTTTCTGACAAAGTGACGTCATACTTTGTCAACCATAACCTGCTTGCTGATGCCAGACCGATCAGACATCGCCTGCCGACAGGGATACTGCGGGTTTACAACCTGTTCCTACAACAGCCAAGTTAGATGAAGGTTAGACTGGGGGTCCCCAGACTGGGTTCACTGGTAACAAGCGCTGATGGCCAGGAGGTGACGGGCAACGAGCTCTACTACGAGGGCATCAGGACAAGAGACCAACCCTGGGGAGAATGTGCTATGGAAACCACCGTTTCCAAAGATTCCCTGACTGTCAACTCTGGAAAAGAGTAGCACGAAATGATCCTAAAAGCGCACGCCCCAAAGGGGAAAACCCCCCCTTTCCCTTGAATTCGCTTTCCACTCACTGGAAACAAGCGGGTCCAAGCGCCTGGGTTTTTAACCCCCAGAGCAGGGCACCACGGAAAAAATACTACTACGACCCAAAAATTTTGTGGACAGCTTGGACCCTGGGCCGCAAATTCAACGTTACGACCACAAAACCCTCGCGGATTACCCGGACTTTCTCAAAGGTTAAACAGACGGCTCTGTCAACAAGGCCCCCGTGAAGGGCCAAAGTCTCGGAAAAGAGGGGGAGCGGCAAAGTTAACCACCGAACCGTATCTAGGAAAAGCTGGGCAGGGTTATGGTGGGCAGTGGGCTTTGATGAGCGTCCACACGGGTTTCATACCGAACATGAAAACATGACGGGCCGACAAAATCCCCCGGGGTCACAGCTGCTTTTAGCTCGACGCTTTTTTGAGAGGCTGACCTGGAAGGGAGGGACGAGTCCGGGAACAAAGTCAAAACACTTGCTTCCTCACTGTCGGCAAGCGTATCACTGCCCAGGGCGCGAATGCATTGCGGGCAAAAGGGGCGAATCACGACTCCGACAGGGTTACTAAGTCTTTTTTGCGGTTTTTTCGGGCGCGCCCTTTCCCCCCCAACTAGGGGGAAAGGGGTTCCACGAGCACGGCATTGGGGCGACGACTGCTTTTCTCCACTCAGCTGACGCAACTTTTGCGCTTTCGACACTCAGGGAGTATGACTGGAAGTTTTTTGGACATACAGACTCCCCCGCGAGACTGAGCATGGGGACGGTGACGGTTACTTTGATCTGACGTGGGGGCGGTTATGGTTACTTTGATCTGAGCATGGGGGGCGGGAGGTTTCTTTGCGGGGACTTAGGTTGTAACACTCCGATCGTAGGCCCGCTTTTCCCCAGTTAAACAAGTCCCACCCTTTAAGGTGAGGTTGGAGGTGGTGTTTTTCTGGCGACGTTTTGCCCTTGTCCAGGGGCGATGACTGCTTTTTTTGTATTTGACTGACGTTGTTCTGGGTCAAAAATTTTTTTTTGGGCGAGTGTAGTGGGACTGGGGTAGAAACTTTGTGGGCTGGCGCTGACAGCAGGGCAAAAGTACTTCTGCTGGACCGCGGGGGGACTGTGGACGGGGCCGGAAGGAGGGTATAGGATCACCGCAAAACGAAAACCTTGCCTTCCGGCAGGGGGCTTGATCGCGTCAATGGCATCTATCACCCAGACGTCCCCTGCTGAGGCCCATCCCAGCGCATCAATGCACCTCGGAGGTTAGGGGGGGATCCCCCGCAGATCCACACCAGCATGGGGAAATGTCTTCAGCTTTAATACAGTTGTCACCCTTTCCCCCCTTAGTGGGGCTGATGGCACAGTAAAGGGCTTTGGCGGCTTGCTCAAACCGGCAAATGCAAGCCAGGGGCTTTCGTGCCCGGGATTGACATTTGGCCAAAACGCTGGTAACGATGTCAATGTAATGGCGTTGGCGGCTACGCCGAAAAAAACGCCTAAATTTCCCCTTAATTTTTGTCCCAAAACTGAATCTTTTCAAACGCATTGAGCTGCACAAAGGCACCATATCATCCCGGGTGAGACCACTGCTGCAACAGCAGCACGAATGTACTGTGTACCGTGGGGCACCAAAAAAACCTTTAAAAGTCTCTCGACTGACTGCACCATGGGTCAATCTATTTGAACGACCCTCAAAAAAAAGGGGCGGGGATGACGATAGCCGGGCCCCCGGGGTTAGACTTGAGCCACAAGTTGACCAAATGCACGGGGGGTTCGATGCCCCCCGCTGCGTGTTCACGCTAGCTGAGGCACCCTTTCTGCACACAGAATCGGACAATGGGACGGCCCCTGCGTGTCTTATCTGACGCAATTGTTCAAACGCAAACAGGTCACAAGAGAGTAAACAGGTCAAACAAGAAAAAGGTAGCACTGGGTACAATTTAACACAGAGTCAGGAACACAGCACCCCGGTACAGGTAAGCGCTTAGTGATGGAATTAATTTGAGCAAAACAAAAAAAAAAAGTGTACACTCTGAACACAAAAAAAAGATTGCAAGAAATGAAAACAGGGGAAGTGCACAAAAGAAGCTAAGGGGGCAATAACTTCACCCCGAGACTGGGAACAAATTTTTTTTAAAAAGGGGTTTAACTGAAACACTGGAGCAAAAATTGCACAAAATTTAAAATAAACAGGTACTACACAACACAAAAAATGTGCTGCAGCACAGTTTAAAAAGATTTTTTGCTGGTAGTTGCAAATGGAATGCAAAAAAAAAAGGAAATTGGCACGCAAAGAATCAAGTATGGGATAGGCCAAAAACACAAAAAAAAAAATACACTGTATCAAGAAAAAACTATATTGCCCAAAAAAAAAATTATTAAAAATGCAAAATTATTAAATTCAAGAATAGGGCAAAGGTTAACGGGGTTACAGGTGTAACACTGGGTTAGCAGGGGACACGGGGTTAGCAGGGGTTTTCCTGGTGAAAACAAAAATTCACACCCCAAAAACAAAATTAATGAACTTTACAATAAATTTTTGGGAATTAATGGTAATAACAGGTTCCCAAAAATACACTCAAAGACTTAGGATCAAAAAAGCAAAATTAATGCCATTGGGGAATATTTACAGATAAAAAAAATAGAAAATTAAAGCAAATAAATGGGGGAAAAAGAAAAAGTGTAAGGCTAGGCACAGATTGTATCACGCAGGTAGAATAAAATAATACTTAATACTTGAAGATTACACTTATTAAAGAAAAAAAACACACTAACAAAAAAAAACAGTGCAGGTTTCACAATTGGACTAACTTTCAGGGGCAACTAACAAAATTTTCAGCACACAGGAATACTTTCAAAAGAAAGGGGAGGTAAATTGTATAAATGGGTTAAAACTGAAAAAAATGAAATCAATAAAGAGGTGCAAGAAGCAGAATAAAAACTGGGAATTTAAAATGAGGGGTGCAAAAAAAAATGACAAAATTTAAGAAACTGTAGGTAAGGGCAAAAAGTACACGAACTAAAAAATGAACAATTACTGAAGTATGGCTTCAGTAACTGTAAATGTATGGTCGGACAGTTAAATAATGTCCAAAATATTAGGAAATGCTAAGTAATCACTTTTTTTCTTAACTTTTAGTGCAGGGGATGGCGAAAGGGACGGGGGTGCAGGGCCTGAAACTTTCAGGATGCCTAGTAAAACTACACGCCCCGTACATTTTACCTGCTTGGGGTTCAATGCTAGGAAAAATTATCAGAATGGACTTGGGAAAAACAGGAAAACCGGGGGTTTCTCTGTGGAGGTATAAGAGATGGGAGAACGTGCTAACTCGGGGTGATCCCCAGCTGTGCGTGTTTAAATTTTCATGGCAAGCGTGTCTGGGCGCGCTGACTGACTGGGCTTCCCGCCCGGGGAACGAAACATTTACTGGGACTATCAACGGCTAAAACAAACTTAAGTAAACAGAACTGGGACGAGTAATTTTACTGTAACAAATCACTGGGGAAAACAAAACTGGTGATAACGGAATGTAAAAAGCAAGGGAAAGAAAAAAAAAATTTTTAAATGGGGCCAAAAAAAAAAATGCACGCTGGGGGATACGTAGATGCTGATATTGTAACACAATGAGTCCCGAGCTGCTGTAGAGGCGTGGGGGCTGAAAAGAGCTGGCTTAGGGCTAAGCCAACTGGGTTTTTCCCCGTGGTTAAACCAGGTAAACTTTTTGGGGGAACCGGGAAGAACACAAAACACATGGACGGCGAGATGGACGTCGTTTTCGTAGCAAGAAGGCTGTAAGGAGGCTGGGGCTTTACACCTGCCTAGGGTACAAACCCCCCCCAGACTGCCCGTGGTCACGCGTGGGGGCCACAGAAGCCAACACACTAAACCCTCACCTCTCTTGTACGAGAAAAGGGGTAGGGGCGCGTAGGAGGCAGGAGAAAAGGGGCGGAGAGTGTTGAAAGGGGGGGGGGGGGGGTGTAAGAGGGTGGAAAAGGGGAACAAATGACTGCTAAGGCTGGGGGAAAGACGCCTTTGACGCCTAGCCAATTTTGTGGGAAAAATCTAGGACGAAGATCTATCTCAGGTCCCCTCAAGACCTGGGGGTAACAGATAACTCTTTAGGCCCCAGGTGCTTGGGTGACGATGGATGATGTTGACTGGCGTCGACCGATGGGTTTACCCCTCCCCCTGAAGAGGCTCACAATGCCGTTGACTCCGCTGTCACCACTGTTATTGCTGTTCTTACTGTTGAACAGCGGTTTAGTGCCGATGAAGGTAGCGTAGGTAGCAATGATATGGCCGTGGACTAGTTTGGCTTTAATTGGATAGGAGTGAGTACACAACGGGCAGTGTGAGGGAGTGACCGCAAGCCAGTCCGTGGAGGGGGAGCACTTGTGTCTGTCAAGTCGGTCGGCCTAGGAGTGAGGGCTGGTGGGCTCAGCCTCCCACTGACGTGGGTGAGCCTACAGAGGGCAGCACCTAAAATGCCGCAAAATATGAACTAAGCTGGCAGACAGCAGGGACTGTCTGTGCAGACAGTACAGGCTGTCTACATATGTTCTACGAGGAGAGGTTAAGGGAAATCAACCTGACGACGCTGGAGGACAGGAGAGATACGGGAGACATGATAACGACATACAAAATACTGAGAGGAATTGACAAGGTGGACAAAGACAGGATGTTCCAGAGATGGGACACAGCAACAAGGGGACACAGTTGGAAGTTGAAGTCACAGATGAATCACAGGGATGTTAGGAAGTGTTTCTTCAGCCACAGAGTAGTCAGTAAGTGGAATAGTTTGGGAAGCGATGTAGTGGAGGCAGAATCCATACATAGCTTTAAGCAGAGGTATGATAAAGCTCACAGTTCAGGGAGAGTGACCTAGTAGCGACCAGTGAGTACACACACACACATACACACACACACACACACACACACACACACACACACACACACACACATACACACACACACACACACACACACACACACACACACACACATACACACACACACACACACACACACACACACACACACACACACACACACACACACACACAACACACACACACACACACACACACACACACACACAGAGGATAAGCCTCCTCCCTCTTTGAATGGGAAGTGACTTCAGCTTTGATCTAAGGAACTGACAGGAAGCTCCAGTACCTTGGATCAAGAACCCATCGCATGGCACTGAGTGTGGATTATTTTTCAGGGAAGGACACCAATGGTTGTCAGTTCTTTGTGACTACCATAGCCACCCCATGGCTGGACGGTCACCATGTTGTCTTCGGCAAGGTATACCACCCAATATCCCTTTATGTTTACCACCCAGTATCCCTCTTAGGTATACCACCTAGTATCCCTCTTGGGTATATCACCTAGTATCCCTTTTATGCATATCCCCAGTATCCCTTTTATGTATATCCCCAGTATCCCCCTTAGGTATACCACCCAGTATCCCTCATAGGTATACCACCCAGTATCCCTCTTAGATATACCCGGTAACCCTCCAAGGCATGCCATCAATCCCTCCAAGGTATACTTCAGTATCCCTCCCAGATATACCACCCAGTATTCCTCTTAGGAATACAACCCAGTATCTCTAAAAGATATACCACCCAGTATCCCTCTTAGGCATACCACATAGTATCCCTCCAAGGTATACCCTCAATCTCTCCAAGGTATACCTCAATATCCCTAAAAGACATACCATCCAATATCCCTAGAGGGTATACCACCCAGTATCCCTCCAAGATATACCACCCAGTATCCCTCCAAGGTATACCACCCAGTATCCCTCCAAGGTATACCCCCGTATCCCTCCAAGATATACCACCCAGTATCCCTCCAAGGTATACCGCCCAGTATCCCTCCAAAATGCACCACCCAGTATCTCACCTAGGTATACCTCAGTATCCCTCCACGATATACCAACAGCATCCCTTAAGTGTACACTCCGGTATCCCTCCAAAGTATACCACAATATCCATCCAAGGTATACCACAATATTCTTCTAGGTATACCCATATCCCAAAGGTATACCCCAGTATCTCTCAAGGTATACCCAGTATCCATCCAAGGTATACCACAGGATCCACAATGTTTACCCCAGTATCTTCCAAGATATATCCCAGTACCCCAGCACCTAGTATCTCTCTAGGTATACCTAGAATCTCCCAGGTATTCAACAATATCCCTCTAGGTATACCCAGTATCTCCCAAAATATACCCAGTGTCTCCCAAAGTCTACCCTAGTATCCCTCGAGATACATCCAGTTTTCAAAGGTATACCTCATTATCCCTCTACGTATCTCTCAAGGTACGCCAAGGATTAGCCCGGTATCCTTCGAGGTATACCCCCAATATCTTGCAAGGATTATCCCGGTATCCCTCGAGGTATACCCCTAATATCTTGCAAGGATTAGGCCGGTATCCCTCGAAGTGTACCCAGAGAATTCCCAAGGTGTACTCCCCAATATTCCACTCGGTATACCACAAATACCCCTCAAAATATACCTTTGTATTTCCTATTGTATACCTCAGTATCCCTTAAGGTTAACCTCAAAATATAGGTTTGAGACCCCAGTACACTCCTCCAGTACACTCCTCCAGTACACTACTCCAGTACACTCCTCCAGTACACTCCTCCAGTACACTCCTCCAGTACACTCCTCCAGTACACTCCTCCAGTACACTCCTCCAGTAAACCGTCATTATGCTGGCTTCAGAATACTCAGTATACCTCAGTACACCAGTAATACAGGGTATACTACCACCAGTACACAGCATTTCCCGGTACACCAGCATCAAGTCTTGGCAAAAACAACATTCCCCAGTACACTAGCATCAGGTTCAGGTACCACCAACATTCCCCAGTACACCAGCATCAAGTCCTGGTACCACCAACATTCCCCAGTACACTAGCATCAAGTCCTGGTACCACCAACATTCCCCAGTACACTAGCATCAAGTCCTGGTACCACCAACATTCCCCAGTACACCAGAATCAGGTCCTGGTACCACCAACATTCCTCAGAACACAAGCTTCAAGTCCTGGTACCACCAACATTCCCCAGTACACTAGCATCAGGTCCTGGTACCACCAACATTCCCCCAGTACACTAGCATCAGGTCCTGGTACCACCAACATTCCCCAGTACACTGGCATCAAGTCCTGGTACCACCAACATTCCCCAGTACACTAGCATCAGGTCATGGAATCACCAACATTCCCCCAGTACACTAGCATCAGGTCCTGGTACCACCAACATTCCCCAGTACACTGGCATCAAGTCCTGGTACCACCAACATTCCCCAGTACACTAGCATCAGGTCATGGAACCACCAGACATATTTCCCCATTTACAAACAGCATTCAGGTCCTGGTACCACCAACATTCCCCAGTACACTAGCATCAAGTCCTGGTACCACCAACATTCCCAGTACACAGCATCAGGTCCTGGTACAACTTCCAACATTCTTCCACAACACCAGAATCAGGTCTCTGGTACACCAACATTCCCCAGCACATTAGCATCAGGTCATGGTACCACCAACATTCCCCAGTACACCAGCATCAAGTCCTGGTACCACCAACATTCTCCAGAACACCAGCATCAGGTCCTGGTACCACCAACATTCCCCAGTACACTAGTATCAGGTCCTGGTACCACCAACATTCCCCAGTACACCAGCATCAAGTCCTGGTACCACCAACATTCCCCAGTACACCAGCATCAAGTCCTGGTACCACCAACATTCCCAGACACTAGCATCAGGTCCTGGTACCACCAACATTCCCCAGCACATTAGTATCAGGTCCTGGTACCACCAACATTCCCCAGTACACCAGCATCAAGTCCTGGTACCACCAACATTCCCCAGAACACCAGCATCAGGTCCTGGTACCACCAACATTCCCCAGCACATTAGCATCAGGTCCTGGTACCACCAACATTCCCCAGAACACTAGTATCAGGTCCTGGTATCATCAACATTCCCCAGTACACTAGCATCAGGTCCTGGTACCACCAACATTCCCCAGTACACCAGCATCAAGTCCTGGTACCACCAACATTCTCCAGAACACCAGCATCAGGTCCTGTTACCACCAACATTCCCCAGTACACTAGCATCAGGTCCTGGTACCACCAACATTCCCCAGTACACCAGCCATTCAAAGTCCTGGTACCACCAACATTCCCCAGTACACCAGCATCAAGTCCTGGTACCAGCAACATTCACCAGTACACCAGCATCAGGTCCTGGTACCACCAACATTCCTCAGTACACCAGCATCAAGTCCTGGTACCAGCAACATTCCCCAGTACACCAGCATCAAGTCCTGGTACCAGCAACATTCACCAGTACACCAGCATCAAGTCCTGGTACCAGCAACATTCCCCAGTACACCAGCATCAACTCCTGGTACCAGCAACATTCACCAGTACACCAGCATCAAGTCCTGGTACCAGCAACATTCCCCAGTACACCAGCATCAGGTCCTGGTACCAGCAACATTCACCAGTACACCAGCATCAAGTCCTGGTACCAGCAACATTCACCAGTACACCAGCATCAGTTCCTGGTACCAGCAACATTCACCAGTACACCAGCATCAAGTCCTGGTACCACCAACATTCCCCAGTACACCAGCATCAAGTCCTGGTACCAGCAACATTCCCCAGTGCACCAGCATCAAGCCTGGTACCAGCAACATTCACCAGTACACCAGCATCAAGTCCTGGTACCAGCAACATTCCCCAGTACACCAGCATCAGGTCCTGGTACCAGCAACATTCCCCAGTACACCAGCATCAAGTCATGGTACCAGCAACATTCACCAGTACACTAGCATCAGGTTCTGGTTCCAGCAACATTCCCCAGTGCACCAGCATCAAGTCCTGGTACCACCAACATTCCCCAGTACACCAGCATCAAGTCCTGGTACCAGCAACATTCCCCAGTGCACCAGCATCAAGCCTGGTACCAGCAACATTCACCAGTACACCAGCATCAAGTCCTGGTACCAGCAACATTCCCCAGTACACCAGCATCAGGTCCTGGTACCAGCAACATTCCCCAGTACACCAGCATCAAGTCATGGTACCAGCAACATTCACCAGTACACTAGCATCAGGTTCTGGTACCAGCAACATTCCCCAGTGCACCAGCATCAAGTCATGGTACCAACAACATTCACCAGTGCACCAGCATCAAGTCATGGTACCAGCAACATTCACCAGTACACTAGCATCAAGTCCTGGTACCACCAACATTCCCCAGTGCACCAGCATCAAGTCATGGTACCAACAACATTCCTGTTACGTTGTTATGTTGTTATCCCTTATACGACAGTATAGGTTCCACTACATTCAGTGCAGAGTCAATTTTTACATAAAGCTTAGTCCAG
The DNA here is from genome assembly GCF_026875155.1 of Cherax quadricarinatus. NCBI lineage: Eukaryota > Metazoa > Arthropoda > Malacostraca > Decapoda > Parastacidae > Cherax > Cherax quadricarinatus. The sequence continues at coordinate 22,389,629 of NC_069413.1, forward strand.
GGTAATGCTTACATCCCTGACAGAATCATCCCCAGTGTCACGATCACTTTACCAGCCCCTTCACAGTTTTAAACTACTACTATAAAAATATAACTGTATTCTAAATAGATATGTACAGAATATACAAGTACAGCATTCACATATTCAAAACATAAGCCTACATATTCCTTAGTGCTCTCCAGAAAGTCACATGGTCCTCTTTTTGCAATTGCCCTTCTCTCTACTTGACATAACTCCTAACCAGTGTTTTGACACATTTTTTAGGCCCTGGTATGATGGCCACAACTTACAGTTATAAAATCACTCCTGGAGCTCACGTAATGCCCCCAAATAGAAGCCCAGATCTCACCCGTATTGAAGTCAACAAAAAAGTAGAAGCGGTAGCTAAGTCCCCCACACCTATCTAAAAAACAAAAGAAAATTTTCCAAAACAACATCATCATTACCAATCTCTACCAACACCTTAATTTTACTTTTACAAATAGAAATACAACTTTATAAACTACTTACTTAAATTGTGTGTTTGTGTGTCTAGAGTATAACCTATTATATTGAGAAAAACAGACTTGACTCAGCTGCCTTACAGTCATAAGAGTGATCTGCCCTTATGACATTTAGAGCAGAGTCCCCATCAATTCAATATAATTAGGTACTCCAGAGTAACTGTTACAGATACATAAATACATGTTGGGTCCTATAGCCCCATAACAATTCCTCAGTACACCAGCATCAGGTCCTGGTACCACCAACATTCCCAGTACACCAGCATCAAGTCCTGGTACCACCAACATTCCCAGTACACCAGCATTCAGGTCCTGGTACCACCAACATTCCCCAGTACACCAGCTTCAGGTCCTGGTACCACCAACATTCCCAGTACACATTCAGGTCCTGGTACCACAATTCCCCAGTACACCAGCTTCAGGTCCTGGTACCACCAACATTCCCCAGTACACCAGCATCAGGTCCTGGTACCACCAACATTCCCCAGTACACCAGCGTCAAGTCCTGGTACCACCAACATTCCCCACTACACTAGCATCAAGTCCACCAGTACCCAACATATCCCAGTACACAGATACCAGCGCTCCAGTACTACCAGTACAACTAACAGCTGGCTATACCCTGACAGCTGGTTGAAGGGATGTCTGTACTCTACCACATGGAGTCTGTGGCTACAGACTACAACAACAGACCCTTACAGGACCTTATTATCACCTCCTCCAGTCGTCGACTTGTTAAGACACCTTATTACATCACGGACCAGCCTTACAAGTAGGTGATTACCTATTCCGTTACCTAATTACATCCTTGATTAAGACACAAGTACCACAGTTGGGTATCGTTATTGATGGGTATCTTTACTAAAGTTTGGAAACCTAGAGAGAATTATAGACCAAAGTTATTAATACTTTACATCGTATAGCATCGATATAGGTCATAGGGACTTCTGCTGTAATGTCTTCCCTGTATATTTCTGTGACGATACTTGATATAACGTTACCCAAGTAACTTCAAAGACTCTACTTAAATGATTATTTCACTTATCTATAACTTATTTCCAGACAAGTGTTATCCAGCATCTTTTTTAAACCCGCGACTCTTGCTGCCTTATTATATCCAACGTTATCTCTGCCCTGCAGCATCAAGGACTGGCTGAAGACTATCAGCATCCCTCTTCTCCTGGCCTTCTCTATTGTCTTCATCTTCCACAGCCTCATCACAAAACTCGATGTTCATATTTTTGATGACGATGGGTCTATGGATGATGAGGCGCCATGGGAGAGGAAGAAGAGAGAAGGGGAGATGGAAGAGAAGACAAAACAGGAAGAGGAGAAGATGAAGGCCCATGAAGACGGAAAGGAAGAGGATTTAGGGGAAAAGAAGGGAGGGAAGATTGATAAAGATGGGGATGGAACGAAGGAAGGAAAGGATGATGGAGTGAGAAAGAGAGGTGGGAAAGGCTGGTGAAAGGGAGAGAGGGAGTATGGAAGAGGATATAGGTAAAACACTCGTTCAACACTACTAGTACATTTTATTACGACACATTTCGCCCACGGGAAAGCTTTTCACTCCTACACAGGGCGTAAGACATTATCAATATATATAGAGTAAGAGAAGTCATGTGTGGAAAAGGTCACCAATGCTGACCTGTGTAGTAACACCCAGTTGACCAACGCACCTCATTTGTTGATACTACCACATTTCTGGACAGAAACCACTATCAGTGTTGATTCCAGGAATCACTCTCTTTGATTACTAGCCTGACCTCTCCTTACGTTATCAAATAACCAGTAATTAGTATGCTTATAATGGTATACATACCTACAATAACACAAATTATCATACATAGTAACATATGTGTGAATTACCCGCCACGATAACCCAAAGAAAAGTCAGTGACTTATTTCCACTGTGGTTTTTGTAATATCTGATTAAACCTTAAAGCTAAACCAGCAAGTAACTAAAACATTTAAACTCCACCAGGCAAACTGGCCTACACAAGCGATGTTGTCTTGAAGCAACACTCCTTAATTAGTCTAGAAAACCAGTGGTTTTATTGTCGTGCTGACCGACGGTCACCATGTTGTCATCGGCAAGGTATACCCCGGTATCCCTCCAAGGTATACCACCCAGTATCCCTCCAAGGTATACCACCCAGTATCCCTCCAAGGTATACCACCCAGTATCCCTCTTAGGTATACCCCGGTATCCCTCCAAGGTATACCACCAAGTATCCCTCTTAGGTATACCCCGGTATCCCTCCAAGGTAAACCACCCAGTATCCCTCTTAGGTATACCCCGGTATCCCTCCAAGGTAAACCACCCAGTATCCCTCTTAGGTATACCCCGGTATCCCTCCAAGGTAAACCACCCAGTATCCCTCTTAGGTATACCCCGGTATCCCTCCAAGGTAAACCACCCAGTATCCCTCTTAGGTATACCCCGGTATCCCTCCAAGGTATACCACCAAGTATCCCTCTTAGGTATACCCCGGTATCCCTCCAAGGTAAACCACCCAGTATCCCTCTTAGGTATACCCCGGTATCCCTCCAAGGTAAACCACCCAGTATCCCTCTTAGGTATACCCCGGTATCCCTCCAAGGTAAACCACCCAGTATCCCTCTTAGGTATACCCCGGTATCCCTCCAAGGTATACCACCAAGTATCCCTCTTAGGTATACCCCGGTATCCCTCCAAGGTAAACCATCCAGTATCCCTCTTAGGTATACCCCGGTATCCCTCCAAGGTATACCACCCAGTATCCCTCTTAGGTATACCCCGGTATCCCTCCAAGGTATACCACCCAGTATCCCTCTTCGGTATACCACCCAGTATCTCTCTTAGGCATATCCCCAGTATCCCCCTTGGGATATACCTAAGACAGCAGTCAAGTGACCTAATCCACATATCAGTGATACAAGGCCTCCCACACCTAATTTCTATCAGTCATACCCATCCTGTAGACAGTAGTTATCCCATACCCATCCTATGGACGGTAGTCACCCCATACCCATCCTATGGATGGTAGTCACCCCATACACATCCTATGGACGGTAGTCACCCCACACACATCCTATGGACGGTAGTCACCCCACACACATCCTATGAGCGGTAGTCACCCCACACCCATCCTATGGACGGTAGTCACCCACACATCCCATGGACGGTAGTCACCCCATACCCATCCTATGGACGGTAGTCACCCCACACACATCCTATGGGCGGTAGTCACCCCACACCCATCCTATGGACGGTAGTCACCCCACACATCCCATGGACGGTAGTCACCCCACACCCATCCTATGGACGGTAGTCACCCCACACATCCTATGGATGGCAGTCATCCCACACATCCTATGGACGGTAGTCACCCCACACACATCCTATGGACGGTAATCACCCCACACCCATCCTATGGACGGTAGTCACCCCACACCCATCCTATGGACGGTAGTCACCATACACACATCCTATGGACGGTAGTCACCACACACCCATTCTATGGACGGTAGTCACCTCACACACATCCTATGGACGGTTGTCACCTCACACACATCCTATGGACGGTAGTCACCTCTCACATCCTATCGACGGTAGTCACCTCACACCCATCCTATGGACGGTAGTCACCCCACACACACATCCTATGGACGGTAGTCATCTCACACACATCCTATGGACGGCAGTCACCTCACACACATCCTACGGACGGAAGTCACCTAACACCTATCCTATGGACGGCAGTCACCCAACACACACATCTATGGACGGTAGTCACCTCACACCCATCCTATGGACGGAAAGTCACCCAACACACACATCCTATGGACGGTAGTCACCTCACACCCATCCTATGGACGGTAGTCACCTCACACATCCTATCGACGGTAGTCACCTCACACCCATCCTATGGACGGTAGTCACCCCACACACATCCTATGGACGGTAGTCATCTCACACACATCCTATGGACGGCAGTCACCTCACACACATCCTACGGACGGAAGTCACCTAACACCTATCCTATGGACGGTAGTCACCCAACACACACATCCTATGGACGGTAGTCACCTCACACCCATCCTATGGACGGTAGTCACCCCACACACATCCTATGGACGGTAGTCACCCAACACACACATCCTATGGACGGCAGTCACCCCACACACATCCTATAGACGGTAGTTACCCCACACACATCCTATGGACGGTAGTCATCTCACACACATCCTATGGACGGTAGTCACCCCACACACATCCTATGGACGGTAGTCACCCCACACACATCCTATGGACGGTAATCACCCCACACACATCCTATGGACGGTAGTCACCCCACACATTGTATGGACGGTAGTCACCCCACACATTGTATGGACGGTAGTCACCCCATACATCCTATGGACGGTAGTCACCCCGTTCATCGTATGGACGGTAGTCACCCCATACATCCTATGGACGGTAGTCACCCCATACATCCCATGGACGGTAGTCCCCCCATACATCCTATGGACGGTAGTCACCCCACACACATCGTATGGGCGGTAGTCACCCCACACATCGTATGGACGGTAGTCACCCCACACATCGTATGGACGGTAGTCACCCCACACACATCGTATGGACGGTAGTCACCCCACACATCGTATGGACGGTAGTCACTCCACACATATCGTAGGGACGGTAGTCACCCCACATACATCCTATGGACGGTAGTCACCCCATACATCCTATGGACGGTAGTCACCCCACGCATAGTATGGACGGTAGTCACCCCACACACATCGTATGGACGGTAGTCACCCCACACATCGTATGGACGGTAGTCACCCGACACCCATCGTATGGACGGTAGTCACCCCACACATCGTATGGACGGAAGTCACCCCACACATCGTATGGACGGTAGTCACCCACACACATCGTATGGACGGTAGTCACCCCACACACATCGTATGGACGGTAGTCACCCCACACACATCGTATGGACGGTAGTCACCCCACACACATCGTATGGACGGTAGTCACCCCACACACATCGTATGGACGGTAGTCACCCCCACACATCGTATGGACGGTAGTCACCCCACACACATCGCATGGACGGTAGTCACCCCACACACATCCTATGGACTGTAGTCACCCCACACACATCCTATGGAAGGTAGCCCCACCTCACACACATCCTATGGACGGTAATCACCCCACACCCATCCTATGGAAGGTAGTCACCCCACACATTGTATGGACGGTAATCACTCCATACATCGTATGGACGGTAGTCACCCCACACACATCCTATGGACGGTAGTCACCCCACACACATCCTATGGACGGTAGTCACCCCACACACATCCTATGGAAGGTAGTCACCTCACACACATCCTATGGACGGTAATCACCCCACACCCATCCTATGGACGGTAGTCACCCCACACATTGTATGGACGGTAGTCACCCCTCACCCATCCTATGGACGGTAGTCACCCCACACACATCCTATGGACGGTAGTCACCCCACACACATCGTATGGACGGTAGTCACCCCATACATCGTATGAACGGTAGTCACCCCATACATCCTATGGACGGTAGTCACCCCATACATTGTATGGACGGTAGTCACCCCATACATCCTATGGACGATAGTCACCCCACACACATTGTATGGACGGTAGTCACCCCACACATCGTATGGACGGTAGCCACCCCACACACATCGTATGGACGGTAGTCACCCCACACACATCGTATGGACGGTAGTCACCCCACATACATCCTATGGACGGTATTCACCCCATACATCCTATGGACGGTAGTCACCCCACCCATCGTATGGACGGTAGTCACCCCACACACATCGTATGGACGGTAGTCACCCCACACATCGTATGGACGGTAGTCACCCCACACATCGCATGGACGGTAGTCACCCCACACACATCGTATGGACGGTAGTCACCTAACACACATCGAATGGACGGTAGTCACCCCCACACACATCGTATGGACGGTAGTCACCCCACACACATCGATAGACGGTAGTCACCCCACACACATCCTAGGACGGTAGTCACCCCACACAACATCGTATGGACGGTAGTCACCCCACACACATCCTATGGACGGTAGTCACCCCACACACATCCTATGGACTGTAGTCACCCCACACACATCCTATGGACGGTAATCACCCCACACCCATCCTATGGACGGCAGTCACCCCACACATTGTATGGACCGTAATCACCCCATACATCGTATGGACGGTAGTCACCCCACACACATCCTATGGAAGGTAGTCACCTCAAAAAACAATCCTATAGACGGTTTAATCACCCCACACCCATCCTATGGACGGTAGTCACCCCACACATTGTATGGACGGTAGTCACCCCACACGCATCCTATGGACGGTAGTCACCCCACACACATCCTATGGACGGTAGTCACCCCACACACATCCTATGGACGGTAATCACCCCACACCCATCCTATGGACGGTAGTCACCCCACACATTGTATGGACGGTAGTCACCCCACACATTGTACGGACGGCAGTCACCCCACACACATCGTATGGACGGTAGTCATCCCATACATCCCATGGACGGTAGTCACCCCATACATTGTATGGACGGTACTCACCCCATATATCCTATGGACGGTAGTCACCCCACACACATCGTATGGATGGTAGTCACCCCACACACATCGTATGGACGGTAGTCACCCCACATACATCCTATGGACGGTAGCCACCCCATATATCCTATGGACCGTAGTCACTCCACACATCGTATGGACGGTAGTCACCCCACACACATCGTATGGACGGTAGTCACCCCACACACATCGTATGGACGGTAGTCACCCTATACATCATATGGACGGTAGTCACCCGATACATCCTATGGACGGTAGTCACCCCATACATTGTATGGACGGTAGTCACCCCATATATCCTATGGACGGTAGTCACCCCACACACATCGTATGGACGGTAGTCACCCCACACATCGTATGGACGGTAGTCACCCCACACACATCGTATGGACGGTAGTCACCCCACACATCGTATGGACGGTAGTCACCCCACACATCGTATGGACGGTAGTCATCCCACACACATCGTATGGACGTTAGTCACCCCACACACATCGTATGGACGGTAGTCACCCCCCACACCATCGTATGGAGGGGTAGTCACCCCACACACATCGTATGGACGGTAGTCACCCCACACACATCGTATGGACGGTAGTCACCCCAACATCTTTATGGACTAAAGTCACCCCACACACAACTCTATGGACGGTAGTCACCCACACATCGTATGGACGGTAGTCCCACCCACCCCACTGTATGGGGGTTTAGTCACCCCACACATCGCATGGAGGGTAGCCCACCACACACACATCGTATGGACGGTAGTCACCCCATACATCGTATGGACGGTAGTCACCCCACACACATCGTATGGACGGTAGTCACCCCACACATCGTATGGACGGTAGTCACCCCCACACACATCGTATGGACGGTAGTCACCCCACACATCGTATGGACGGTAGTCACCCCACACATCGTATGGACGGTAGTCACCCCACACACATCGTATGGACGGTAGTCACCCCACACACATCGTAGGGACGGTAGTCACTCCACACACATCGTATGGACGGTAGTCACCCACCCACATCCTATGGACGGTAGTCACCCCACAAAACATCGTAGGGGACGGTAGTCAACCCCACACACATCGTATGGACGGTAGTCACCCCACACACATCGAAATGGACGGTAGTCATCCCACACACAATCGTATGGACGGTAGTCACCCCACACATCGTATGGACGTAGTCACCCCACAACATCGTATGGCGGTAGTCACCCCACACAAATCGTATGGCGGTAGTCACCCCACAATCTATGGAAACGGTAGTCCCCCCACACACATCGTAGGGAACGGTAGTCACCCCAAAACACATCGTAATGGACGTATTTTACCCCACACACATCGTATGGACGGTAGTCCCCCCCACAAAACATCGTATGGACGGTAGTCACCCCACACACAATCGTATGGGCGGTAGTCCCCCCACACACATCGTATGGACGGTAGCCCACCCCACACACATCGTATGGACTGTAGCACCCCCACACACATCGATGGACGGTAGTCACCCTACACATCGTAGGACGGTTTGTCCACCCCACACATCGTCTGGACGGTAGTCACCCCACACATCGTATGGACGGTAGTCACCCACACACATCGTATGGACGGTAGTCACCCACACACATCGTATGGACGGTAGTCACCCCACACACATCTTTATGGACGGTGTCACCCCACACACATAGTATGGACTGTAGTCACCCCACCACACTGTATGGACGGTAGTCACCCCACAAAATCGTAGGGAAACGGTAGTCACCCCACACACACTGTATGGACGGTAGTCACGCCACACATCGTATGGACGGTAGTCACCACACACATCGTATGGACGGGAGTCACCCCACACATCGTATGGACGGTAGTCACCCCACACATCGTATGGACGGTAGTCACCACACACATCGTCTGGACGGTAGTCACCCCACACATCGTCTGGACGGTAGTCACCCCACACACATCGTATGGACGGTAGTCACCCCACACATCGTATGGACGGTAGTCACCCCACACACATCGTGTGGACGGTAGTCACCCCACACATCCTATGGACGGTAGTCACTCCACACACATCGTATGGACGGTAGTCACCCCACACATCGTATGGACGGTAGTCACCCCACACATCGTATGGACGGTAGTCACCCCACACACATCGTATGGACGGTATCACCCCCCACACGTCTTTATGGACGGTAGTCACCCCACACATCGTAGGACGGTAGTCACCCCACACATCGTATGGACGGTAGTCACTCCACACACATCGTATGGACGGTAGTCACCCCACACATCGTATGGACGGTAGTCACCCCACACATCGTATGGACGGTAGTCACCCCACACACATCGTATGGACGGTAGTCACCCCACACACATCGTATGGACGGTAGTCACCCCACACATCGTATGGACGGTAGTCACCCCACACATCGTATGTACGGTAGTCACCCCACACATCCTATGGACGGTTGTCACCCCACACATCGTATGGACGGTAGCCCACCCCCACACACATCGCATGGACGGTAGTCACCCCACACACATCCTATGGACTTTTAGTCACCCCACACACATCCTATGGAAGGTGGTCACCTCACACACATCCTATGGACGGTAATCACCCCACACCCATCCTATGGAAGGTAGTCACCCCACACATTGTATGGACGGTAATCACTCCATACATCGTATGGACGGTAGTCACCCCACACACATCCTATGGACGGTAGTCACCCCACACACATCCTATGGACGGTAGTCACCCCACACACATCCTATGGAAGGTAGTCACCTCACACACATCCTATGGACGGTAATCACCCCACACCCATCCTATGGACGGTAGTACCACCCACATTGTATGGACGGTAGTCACCCCTCACCCATCCTATGGACGGTAGTCACCCCACACACATCCTATGGACGGTAGTCACCCCACACACATCGTATGGACGGTAGTCACCCCATACATCGTATGAACGGTAGTCACCCCATACATCCTATGGACGGTAGTCACCCCATACATTGTATGGACGGTAGTCACCCCATACATCCTATGGACGATAGTCACCCCACACACATTGTATGGACGGTAGTCACCCCACACATCGTATGGACGGTAGCCACCCCACACACATCGTATGGACGGTAGTCACCCCACACACATCGTATGGACGGTAGTCACCCCACATACATCCTATGGACGGTATTCACCCCATACATCCTATGGACGGTAGTCACCCCACCCATCGTATGGACGGTAGTCACCCCACACACATCGTATGGACGGTAGTCACCCCACACATCGTATGGACGGTAGTCACCCCACACATCGCATGGACGGTAGTCACCCCACACACATCGTATGGACGGTAGTCACCTAACACACATCGAATGGACGGTAGTCACCCCACACACATCGTATGGACGGTAGTCACCCCACACACATCGCATAGACGGTAGTCACCCCACACACATCCTATGGACGGTAGTCACCCCACACACATCGTATGGACGGTAGTCACCCCACACACATCCTATGGACGGTAGTCACCCCACACACATCCTATGGACTGTAGTCACCCCACACACATCCTATGGACGGTAATCACCCCACACCCATCCTATGGACGGCAGTCACCCCACACATTGTATGGACGGTAATCACCCCATACATCGTATGGACGGTAGTCACCCCACACACATCCTATGGAAGGTAGTCACCTCAAACACATCCTATAGACGGTAATCACCCCACACCCATCCTATGGACGGTAGTCACCCCACACATTGTATGGACGGTAGTCACCCCACACGCATCCAGGGAAACGGTAGCCCACCCCACACACATCCTTGGACGGTAGTCACCCACACACATCCTATGGACGGTAATCACCCCACCCCATCCTATGGAGGGTAGTCACCCACACATTGTATGGACGGTAGTCCCCCACACATTGTACGGACGGCAAGTCACCCCACACACATCGTATGGACGGTAGTCATCCCATACATCCCATGGACGGTAGCCCACCCCATACATTGTATGGAGGGTTTAGTCACCCCATATATCCTATGGACGGTAGTCACCCCACACACATCTTTATGGATGGTAGTCACCCCACACACATCGTAGGGAAAACGGTAGTCACCCCACATACATCCTATTGACGGTGGGCCACCCCATAATCCTATGGACCGTAGTCACCCCACACATCGTATGGACGGTAGTCACCCCACACACATCGTATGGAGGGGTAGTCACCCCACAACACATCGTAGGACGGTAGTCACCCTATACATCAATGGACGGTAGTCACCCGATACATCCTATGGACGGTAGTCACCCCATACATTGTATGGACGGTAGTCACCCCATATATCCTATGGACGGTAGTCACCCCACACACATCGTATGGACGGTAGTCACCCCACACATCGTATGGACGGTAGTCACCCCACACACATCGTATGGACGGTAGTCACCCCACACATCGTATGGACGGTAGTCACCCCACACATCGTATGGACGGTAGTCATCCCACACACATCGTATGGAGGGTTTAGTCACCCCACAAACATCGTATGGACGGTAGTCACCCCACACACATCGTATGGACGGTAGTCACCCCACACACATCGTATGGACGGTAGTCACCCCACACACATCGTATGGACGGTAGTCACCCCACACATCGTATGGACTGAAGTCACCCCACACACACTCTATGGACGGTAGTCACCCCACACATCGTATGGACGGTAGTCACCCCACACTCACTGTATGGACGGTAGTCACCCCACACATCGCATGGACGGTAGTCACCACACACACATCGTATGGACGGTAGTCACCCCATACATCGTATGGACGGTAGTCACCCCACACACATCGTATGGACGGTAGTCACCCCACACATCGTATGGACGGTAGTCACCCCACACACATCGTATGGACGGTAGTCACCCCACACATCGTATGGACGGTAGTCACCCCACACATCGTATGGACGGTAGTCACCCCACACACATCGTATGGACGGTAGGTCACCCCAACACATCGTAGGGACGGTTAGTCACTCCACACACATCGTATGGACGGTAGTCACCCACCCACATCTATGGACGGTAGTCACCCACACACATCGTATGGACGGTAGTCACCCCACACACATCGTATGGACGGTAGTCACCCCACACACATCGTATGGACGGTAGTCACCCCACACACATCGTATGGACGGTAGTCACCCACACATCGTATGGACGGTAGTCACCCAAAACACACATCGTATGGACGGTAGTCACCCACACACTCGTATGGACGGTAGTCCCCCCACACATCGTATGGACGGTAGTCCACCCCACACACATCTTATGGACGGTAGTCACCCCACACACATCGTATGGACGGTAGTTACCCCACACACTTTCGTATGGACGGTAGTCACCCCCCCCACACACATCGTATGGACGGTAGTCACCCCACACACATCGTATGGGCGGTAGTCACCCCACACACATCGTATGGACGGTAGTCACCCCACACACATCGTATGGACTGTAGTCACCCCACACACATCGTATGGACGGTAGTCACCCTACACATCGTATGGACGGTAGTCACCCCACACATCGTCTGGACGGTAGTCACCCCACACATCGTATGGACGGTAGTCACCCACACACATCGTATGGACGGTAGTCACCCACACACATCGTATGGACGGTAGTCACCCCACACACATCGTATGGACGGTAGTCACCCCACACACATAGTATGGACTGTAGTCACCCCACACACACTGTATGGACGGTAGTCACCCCACACATCGTATGGACGGTAGTCACCCCACACACACTGTATGGACGGTAGTCACGCCACACATCGTATGGACGGTAGTCACCAACCATCGTATGGACGGGAGCCCACCCCACACATCGTATGGACGGTAGTCCCCACACATCGTATGGACGGTGTCACCACACACATCGTCTGGACGGTAGTCACCCCCAAAATCGTCTGGACGGTAGTCCCCCCACACACATGTATGGACGGTAGTCACCCCACACATCGTATGGACGGTAGTCACCCCACACACATCGTGTGGACGGTAGTCACCCCACACATCCTATGGACGGTAGTCACTCCACACACATCGTATGGACGGTAGTCACCCACACATCGTAGGGACGGTAGTCACCCCACACATCGTATGGAGGGTAGTCACCCCACACACATCGTATGGACGGTAGTCACCCCCACACGTCGTATGGAGGGTAGTCACCCACACATCGTATGGACGGTAGTCACCCCACACATCGTATGGACGGTAGTCACTCCACACACATCGTATGGACGGTAGTCACCCCACACATCGTATGGACGGTAGTCACCCCACACATCGTATGGACGGTAGTCACCCCACACACATCGTATGGACGGTAGTCACCCCACACACATCGTATGGACGGTAGTCACCCCACACATCGTATGGACGGTAGTCACCCCACACATCGTATGTACGGTAGTCACCCCACACATCCTATGGACGGTTGTCACCCCACACATCGTATGGACGGTAGTCACCCCACACACATCGTATGGACGGTAGTCACCCCACACACATCGTAGGGACGGTAGTCACCCCACACACATCGTATGGACGGTAGTCACCCCACACACATCGTATGGACGGTAGTCACCCACACATCGTATGGACGGTAGTCCCCCCACAAAACATCGTATGGACGGTAGTCACCCACACACATCGTATGGACGGTAGTCACCCACACACATCGTATGGACGGTAGTCACCCCACACACATCGTATGGACGGTAGTCACCCCACACATCGTATGGACGTTAGTCCACCCCACACATCGTATGTACGGTAGTCACCCCACACATCGTATGGAGGGTTGTTCACCCCACACATCGTAGGGACGGTAGTCACCCACACACATCGTATGGACGGTAGTCACCCCACACACATCGTATGGCGGTAGTCACCCCACACAATCGTATGGACGGTAGTCACCCACACACATCGTATGGACGGTAGTCACCCCACACACATCGTATGGACTGTAGTCACCCCACACATCGTATGGACTGTAGTCACCCCACACATCGTATGGACGGTAGTCACCCCACACATCGTATGTACGGTAGTCACCCCACACATCGTATGGACGGTATTTCACCCCACACATCGTATGGACGGTAGTCACCCCACACATCGTATGGACGGTAGTCACCCCACACACATCGTATGGACGGTAGTCACCCCACACACATCGTATGGACGGTAGTCACCCCACAACATCGTATGGACGGTAGTCACCCCACACCATCGTATGGACGTAGTCCCCCCCACACATCGTATGGACTGTAGTCACCCCACACATCGAATGGACGGTAGTCACCCCACACACACGAAATGGACGGTAATCCCCCCACACATCTTTATGGACGAAGTCACCCCACACACATCGTATGGACGGTAGTCACCCCACACACATCGTATGGACGGTAGTCACCCCACACACATCGTATGGACGGTAGTCACCCCACACACATCGTATGGACTGTAGTCACCCCACACATCGTATGGACTGTAGACCCCACACATCGTATGGACGTAGTCACCCCACACACATCGAAATGGACGGTAGTCACCCCACACACATCGTATGGACGGTAGTCACCCCACCACATCGTATGGCCCGGTAGTCACCGCACCACACATCGTATGGACGGTAGTCACCCCACACACATCGTATGGACGGTAGTCACCCCACACACATCGTATGGACTGTAGTCACCCCACACATCGTATGGACTGTAGTCACCCACACATCGTATGGACGGTAGTCACCCCACACACATCGTATGGACGGTAGTCAGCCCACACACATCGTATGGACGGTAGTCACCCCACACATCGTATGGACGGTAGTCACGCCACACACATCGTATGGACGGTAGTCACCCCACACACATCGTATGGACTGTAGTCACCCCACACATCGTATGGACTGTAGTCACCGCACACATCGTATGGACGGTAGTCACCCACACACATCGTATGGACGGTATTTCACCCCACACACATCGTATGACGGTAGTCCCCCCACACACATCGTATGGACGGTAGTCACCCCACACACATCGTATGGACGGTAGTCACCCCACACACATCGTATGGACGGTAGTCACCCCACACATCGTATGGACGGTAGTCACCCCACACACACCCCGTGGACGGTAGTCACCCCACACACACCCCATGGACGGTAGTCACCCCACACACACCCCATGGACGGTAGTCACTCCACACACATCGTATGGACGGTAGTCACCCCACACACATCGTATGGACGGTAGTCACCCCACACACATCGTATGGACGGTAGTCACCCCACACATCGTATGGACTGTAGTCACCCCACACATCGTATGGACGGTAGTCACCCCACACACATCGTATGGACGGTAGTCACCCCACACACATCGTATGGACGGTAGTCACCCCACACACATCTTTATGGACGGTAGTCCCCCACACACATCGTATGGACGGTAGTCACCCCCACACATCGTATGGACGGTAGTCACCCCACACATCGTATGGACGGTAGTCACCCCACACACATCGTATGGACGGTAGTCACCCCACACAAAATCGTATGGCCCGGTAGTCACCCCACACATCGTATGGACTGTAGTCACCCCCCCACATCGTTGGACGGTAGTCACCCCACACACATCGTATGGACGGTAGTCACCCCACACACATCGTATGGACGTAGTCACCCACACATCGTATGGACGGTAGTCACCCCACACACATCGTATGGAGGGTATCACCCCACACCATCGTATGGTTGGTAGTCACCCCACACACATCGTATTGACGGTAGTCACCCCACACACATCGTATGGACGGTAGTCACCCCACACACATCGTATGGACTGTAGTCACCCCACACATCGTATGGACGGTAGTCACCCCACACACATCGTATGGACGGTAGTCACCCCACACATCGTATGGACGGTAGTCCCCCCCCCACATGTAGGACGGTAGTCACCCCACACACATCGTATGGACGGAAAGTCACCCCACACACATCGTATGGACGGTAGTCACCCCACACACATCGTATGGACGGTAGTCACCCCACACAAAAATCGTATGGACGGTAGTCACCCCACACACATCGTATGGACGGTAGTACCCCAAACACACACCCCAGGGGAGGGTTTAGTCACCCCCACACATCGTATGGCGGTAGTCACCCCACACCACACCCCATGGACGGTAGTCCCCCCACACACACCCCATGGACGGTTAGTCACCCCACACACCATCGATGGACGGTAGTCACCCCACACAAAATCGTATGGTTGGTAGTCACCCCACACACATCGTATGGACGGTAGTCACCCACCCCACATGTATGGACGGTAGTCACCCCACACACATCGTATGGACTGTAGTCACCCCACACATCGTATGGACGGTAGTCACCCCACACATCGTATGGACGGTAGTCACCCCACACACATCGTATGGACGGTAGTCACCCCACACACATCGTATGGACGGTAGTCACCCCACACACATCGTATGAACGGTAGTCACCCCACACACATCGTATGGACTGTAGTCACCCCACACTTCGTATGGACTGTAGTCACCCACACATCGTATGGACTGTAGTCACCCCACACACATCGTATGGACGGTAGTCACCCCACACACACCCCATGGACGGTAGTCACCCCACACATCGTATGGACGGTAGTCACCCCACACACACCCCATGGACGGTAGTCACCCCACACACACCCCATGGACGGTAGTCACCCCACACACACCCCATGGACGGTAGTCACAGTACTACAGAGGCATATAATGGGTCCAAGAAGTGAGCGTCAACATTAGTTTTTATTTAGTAAGTTAACAGTGATAATTAACCATTTACTGACATCGTAGCAGCATTATTTAGTTAACACAGTCATTTATTGTATTTATTTACTTAATGCGTAATTCTAACATTTATCATTACCTGTCAGGTGTTATCCTGGGAAAAAATAATTAATTTTGAGTCAGTCGCCTAGATATCCATATTTATGTATTAAATACAGTTTTCTCTGTAATTAAAATTAATTGATAACTAAATATTAAAAAAATCAATCATTGAATTGTCATTTAATTAATTTTTAATAAAAAATCACTAAACTGTTTTAAATATGACCATAAATTTTGAAGTTGTGGAGTGGTAAGCCAGTAGAAGGTCTTGGTCAGATGACCAGGAGTTCCAGCTGTGTGTCATCATATGACTGAGACCAGCGTCAGGAAACACTTGTCCTGTTTCCTGACAAACCTTACCTAACCTAACCTGAAGACCAGCGTCAGGAAACACTTGTTCTGTTTCCTGACGAACCTTACCTAACCTAACCTGAAGACCAGCGTCAGGAAACACTTGTTCTTTCCTGACAAACCTTACCTAACGTAACCTGAAGACCAGCGTCAGGAAACACTTGTTCTGTTTCCTGACAAACCTTACTTAACCTAACCTGAAGACCAGCGTCAGGAAACACTTGTTCTGTTTCCTGACAAACCTTACTTAACCTAACCTGAAGACCAGCGTCAGGAAACCTTGTTCTGTTTCCCTGACAAACCTTACCTAACCCAACCTGAAGACCAGCGTCAGGAAACACTTGTTCTGTTCCTGACAAACCTTAACCTAACCTAACCTGAAGACCAGCGTCAGGAAAAACTTGTTCTGTTTCCTGACAAACCTTACCTAACTAACCTGAAGACCAGCGTCAGGAAACACTTGTTCTGTTTCCTGACAAAACCTTACCTAACCCCAACCTGAAGACCACGTCAGGAAACACTTGTTCTGTTTCCTGACGAACCTTACCTAACCTAACCTGAAGACCAGCGTCAGGAAACACTTGTTCTGTTTCCTGACAAACCTTACCTAACCTAACCTGAAGACCAGCGTCAGGAAACACTTGTTCTGTTTTCCCGAGGGAAACCCTTTCCTAACCCCAACCTGAAGACCAGCGTCAGGAAACACTTGTTCTGTTTCCTGACGAACCTTACCTAACCTAACCTGAAGACCAGCGTCAGGAAACAAATTGTTCTGTTTCCTGACGAACCTTACCTAACCTAACCTGAAGACCAGCGTCAGGAAACACTTGTTCTGTTTCCTGACGAACCTTACCTAACCTAACCTGAAGACCAGCGTCAGGAAAAAACTTGTTCTGTTTCCTGACAAACCTTACCTAACCTAACCCGAAGACCAGCGTCAGGAAACACTTGTCCTGTTTCCTGACAAACCTTACCTAACCTAACCTGAAGACCAGCGTCAGGAAACATTGTCCTGTTTCCTGCAAAAACCTTACCTAACCTAACCTAAGACCAGCGTCAGGAAACACTTGTTCTGTTTCCTGACAAACCTTACCTAACCTAACCTGAAGACCAGCGTCAGGAACACTTGTCCTGTTTCCTGACAAACCTTACCTAACCTAACCTGAAGACCAGCGTCAGGAAAACACTTGTTTTTGTTTCCTGACAAACCTTACCTAACCTAACCTGAAGACCAGTGTCAGGAAACACTTGTCCTGTTTCCTGACAAACCTTACCTAACTTAACCTGAAGACCAAACGGGCAGGAAAAAAACTTGTCCTGTTTTTCCTGACAAACCTTACCTAACCTAACCTGAAGACCAGTCGTCAGGAAACACTTGTCCTGTTTCCTGACAAACCTTACCTAACCTAACTGAAGACCAGCGTCAGGAAACACTTGTTCTGTTTCCTGACAAACCTTACCTAACCTAACCTGAAGACCAGCGTCAGGAAACACTTGTCCTGTTTCCTGACAAACCTTACCCAACCTAACCTGAAGACCAGCGTCAGGAAAAACACTTGTTCTGTTTCCTGACAAACCTTACCTAACCTAACCTGAAGACCAGTGTCAGGAAACACTTGTCCTGTTTCCTGGGCAAACCTTACCTAACTTAACCTGAAGACCAGCGTCAGGAAACACTTGTCCTGTTTCCCGACAAACCTTACCTAACCTAACCTGAAAACTAGCGTCAGGAAACACTTGTTCTGTTTCCTGACAAACCTTACCTAACCTAACCTGAAGACCAGTGTCAGGAAACACTTGGGTTTTGTTTCCTGACAAACCTTACCTAACCTAACCTGAAGACCAGCGGCAGGAAACACTTGTCCTGTTCCTGACAAACCTTACCTAACCTAACCTGAAGACCAGCGTCAGGAAACACTTATCCTGTTTCCTGACAAAACCTTACCCAACCTAACCTGAAGACCAGCGTCAGGAAACACTTGTTCTGTTTCCTGACAAACCTTACCTAACCTAACCTGAAGACCAGCGTCAGGAAACACTTATCCTGTTTCCTGACAAACTTACCTAACCTAACCTGAAGACCACGTCAGGAAACACTTTTTCTGTTTCCTGACAAACCTTACCTAACCTAACCTGAAGACCACGTCAGGAAACACTTATCCTGTTTCCTGACAAACCTTACCTAACCTAACCGAAGACCAGCGCAGGAACACTTATCCTGTTTCCTGACAAACCTTACCTAACATAACCTGAAGACCAGCTTCAGGAAACACTTGTCCAGTTTCCTGACAAACCTTACCTAACCTAACCTGAAGACCAGTGTCAGGAAACACTTGTTCTGTTTCCTGACAAACCTTACCTAACCTAACCTGAAGACCAGCGTCAGGAAACACTTGTTCTGTTTCCTGACAAACCTTACCTAACCTAACCTGAAGACCAGCGTCAAAGGGAAAAACTTATCCTGTTTCCTGACAAACCTTACCTAACCTAACCTGAAGACCAGCTTCAGGAAACACTTGTCCAGTTTCCTGACAAACCTTAAACCCAAAACCCAACCCGAAGACCAGGGGTCAGGAAACACTTTTTCTGTTTCCTGACAAACCTTACTAACCTAACCTGAAGACCAGCGTCAGGAAAAACTTGTCCTGTTTCCTGACAAACCCTTTCCTAACCTAAACCCGAAGACCAGTGTCAGGGAAAAACTTGTCCTGTTTCCTGACAAACCTTACCTAACCTAACCTGAAGACCAGCATCAGGAAACACTTGTTCTGTTTCCTGACAAACCTTACCTAACCTAACCTGAAGACCAGCATCAGGAAACACTTGTTTCTGTTTCCTGACAAACCTTACCTAACCTAAACCCGAAGACCAGCGTCAGGAAACACTTGTTCTGTTTCCTGACAAACCTTACCTAACCTAACCTGAAGACCAGCGTCAGGAAACACTTGTTCTGTTTCCTGACAAACCTTACCTAACCTAACCTGAAGACCAGCGTCAGGAAACACTTGTCCTGTTTCCTGACAAACCTTACCTAACCTAACCTGAAGACCAGCGTCAGGAAACACTTGTTCTGTTTCCTGACAAACCTTACCTAACCTAACCTGAAGACCAGCATCAGGAAACACTTGTTCTGTTTCCTGACAAACCTTACCTAACCTAACCTGAAGACCAGCGTCAGGAAACACTTGTCCTGTTTCCTGACAAGCAATATCTTGAACTCGTAGCAAATGAGGAATAAATCTAACAGACGTTAACCGAATCACGGAAGGTGTTCCGGTTAACGTTCCTCTAAATAATCTTGGAGATCTTATCTCTAACAAGATCAATTACAAAACACAGTAGAACCTTTGTATTCAAATACATCTTTTTTCGTAAAATCCAGAATTCGGAAAAAAATCTAGGAAAGAAAGTACCGAGATTCACAAATGCCAGAACGATGCTGCTTTTCGAGCTGTGATTAAATTGTTATTTTTTGTATAGCAGTTATTTTAATTTCATTATTGAAAATAAGTGATCATAACCTCGAATAATGAAGAAAAAACTGAAAGGAAAGCTGTAAGAACCACCAGGAACTTATTTGAAACAGGAAAATGTAAAACGTCTTGTTGACGTGCCGAGGAATATGGCACGTCAACATATACCCTATTTTCTATTATCAAAAAACAAAGGCGCAAAAGTGCTAATGTGTCAACAGGAGTGTAAATTCTTGCAACGTTAATGTATGATTTCTTGCTTAAAAATATTGTGACTTAAAAGTATTGTGAAGATTAACTTTCGAGGTCTGGAACGAATTAATCCAATTTACATTATTTCTTATGGGAAAAATGGATTCAGTATTCACAACACCTCAAGAATCAATTAACTCCGAATACAGAGGTTCCACTGTACCACTAAGAGACAAGTGCAACATTTGGGTATCTTTATTGTGGAAACGTTTCGCCCTACAGTGGCTTCATCAGTCTATTACAAAGAAGGATGGTGAAGATCAGGTGTTTGAGGTAGTCAGTCCCTCAGTATGGAGTCCATGTAATCGACAACCCGACAGGTGCTGACTTTAGGTGTGTGTCCAGCTCCCTGCTGAAGACAGCCAGGGGTCTTGAAGACAGCCAGGGATCTTGAAGACAGAAAGGGATCTTGAAGACAGCAAGGGATATTGAAGACATCCAGGGGTCTTGAAGATATCCAGGGGTCTTGAAGACATCCAGGGGTCTTGAAGGCACCTAGTTGTCTTAAGGACAGCTAGGGGTCTTGAAAACAGCCAGGGGTCTTTAAGGCAGCCAAGGGTCTTGAAGACAGCCAGTGGTCTTAAGGATAGCCAGGGGTCTTTAAGACAGTCAGTGGTCTTGAAAACAGCCAGGGGTCTTGAAGACAGAGAGGGGTCCTAAAGACAGCCAGGGGTCTTGAAGACAGCCAGTGGTCTTAAGGATAGCCATGGGTCTTGAAGACAGCCAGAGGTCTTGAAAACAGCCAGGGGTCTTGAAGACAGAGAGGGGTCTTAAATACACAATACACAAATAACCCGCACATAAAAGACAGAAGCTTACGACGACGTTTCGGTCCGTCTTGGACCATTGACAAAGTCTTAAAGACAGCCAGGGGTCTTGAAGACAGCCAGGGATCTTGAAGACAGTCAGGGGTCTTGAAGACATCCAGAGGTCTTGAAGACAGTCAGTGGTCTTGAAGAAGGCCAGGGGTCTTGAAGACAGCCAGGGGTCTTGAAGACATCCAGGGGTCTTGAAGACAATCAGGGATCTCGAAGACAGCCAGGGGTCTTGAAGACAGCCAGGGGTCTTGAAGACAGCCAAGGGTCTTGAAGACAGTCAGTGGTCTTAAGGATAGCCAGGGGTCTTGAAGACAGCCAGGGGTCTTGAAAACAGCCAGGGGTCTTGAAGACGGAGAGGGATCTTAAAAACAGCCAGGTTTCTTGAAGACAGCCAGGGGTCTTGAAAACAGCCAGGGGTCTTGATGACAGAGAGGGGTCTTGAAGACAGTCAGTAGTACTGAAGACAGCCAGGGGTCTTGAAGACATCCGGGGGTCTTGAAGACAGCCAGGGGTCTTGAAGGCAGCCGGGGGTATTGGAGACAGCCAGGAGTCTTGAAGACAGTCAGGGGTCTTGAAGACAGCCAGGGGTCTTGAAGACAGCCAGGCGTCTTGAAGACAGCCAAGAGTCTTGAAAATATCCAGGGGTCTTGAAGACAGCAAGGGGTCTTAAGGACAGCCAGGGGTCTTGAAGACAGCCAGGGGTCTAGAAGACAGCCAGTGGTCTTGAAGGCAGACAGGGATCTTGAAGATACCCAGGGGTCTTGAAAACATCTAGGGGTCTTTAAAACAGCCAGGGGTCTTGAAGACAGCCTGGGGTCTTGAAGATATCCAAGGGTCTTGAAGACAGCCAGGGGTCTTAAGGACAACCAGAGGTCTTGAAGACAGCCAGGAGCCTTGAAAATACCCAGGGGTCTTGAAGACAGCTAGGGGTCTTGAAGACAGCTAGGGGTCTCAAGGACAGCTAGGGGTCTTGAAAACATCCAGGAGTTTTGAAGGCAGCCAAGGGTCTTGAAGACAGTCAGTGGTCTTAAGGATAGCCAGGGGTCTTGAAGACAGCCAGGGGTCTTGAAAACAGCCAGGGGTCTTGAAGACGGAGAGGGATCTTAAAAACAGCCAGGTTTCTTGAAGACAGCCAGGGGTCTTGAAAACAGCCAGGGGTCTTGATGACAGAGAGGGGTCTTAAAAACAGCCAGGGGTCTTGAAGACAGCCAGTGGTCTTAAGGATAGCCAGGGGTCTTGAAGACAGCCAGGGATCTTGAAGACAATCAGGGGTCTTGAAGACAGCCAGGGATCTTGAAGACAATCAGGGGTCTTGAAGACAGCCAGGGATCTTGAAGACAATCAGGGGTCTTGAAGACAGCCAGGATCTTGAAGACAATCAGGGTCTTGAAGACAGCCAGGGATCTTGAAGACAATCAGGGGTCTTGAAGACAGCCAGGGATCTTGAAGACAATCAGGGGTCTTGAAGACAGCCAGGGTAAGTAAGTTAGTAAGTTTATTCAGGTATACACAAATACAATTATATAGATCATCATACATAGCAGCATATGTGTAGAGAACCTGGGATAACCCAAAAAAGTCAGACAGAGTGACTTATTTCCATTGGGGTCCTTTTACCTTATTATTATAATATATAGGTTATAATATTTTCTTATTATTCTATAATGAAGATAACATCTTATTATTATACTAAAAAGACTATCTACTACACGAGGGTCATTAAGACTATCTACAATACGAGGGTCATTACTAGGAATAAGGTAAAATTTACATCTATGTTAGCTAAAAAATGGATAATCATTCCCCTCCCTTTCTGTAGCTACATTCATCAGACACCTTTTGGCACTCTTCTTGAACTGGTTCATGCTATGACTGGCTTTGACATGTGCAGGCAGTCTGTTCCATTCCTTTATTGCTGTACAATAAAAGGTGTTTGAAGCCTGGCCACTGACTGTGGGTACTACAAAGTTCTGCTCTCTCCCCCTAGTACTATGATTGCTTTGTTTTGCTTGTGTATCGTTCCAGTCACGGTATTGTGCCTTTTTGTTATTTATTTTTGGTTCCCAACCTTGACAAAATTGGCAGCAAGATATTCTGGACACTGTTTATGAGCAATTTTATAAACATGATTTAGCTTCAGTTGTTTTACTCTGTCTTCAACATTCAGCATATCCAACTGCTCTAATTCATCCTGGCCTACACGTTCTCTTGGACCCAGGTCCAGGATGAATCTTACGATTTTGTTCTGGGTGATTTGCAGTCTATCTTTCAGTTTTTTTGTCAAGGCAGAGTACCAAGAAGAGCAAGCGTAATCCATATGGCATTGTATAAGGGCTAGACATAGGGTCCTGCGAGCCTTAGTAGGTAGACACTGTGCTTGTCTATACAGGAACTTCAGTCTGGCATTCGCTTTCTTTACTACACTGTTCCCTATCAATTCTCCTGACATGCATGGGTCAAAGGGGATTTCCAGATATTTTACTGATGAAACCAAAGTGATTGGCTCCCCATTACACTGGACATTAAAATTATTTACCCTTCTCATTTTATGTTTTGTGCCAAAGAGAATGGCTTCAGTTTTCCCGAGGTAATGACAGTTTGTTGTCTACGAACCATTTGCTGCAGGACTCCAGTTTTAAAACATTAGCTATATCTTGTGGGTCTTTACCTGACACTAACAGGGCACTGTCATCTGCATACAGTAGGAGTTTGCACTTGACACTGATAGGCATGTCATTGACATAACATAAGAATAATAAGGGACCCAGAATACTACCTTGGGGAACTCCACATGCTATCGGCAGGGGTTCTGATTCTGTTTTGTTGATTTTGATAATTTGTCTCCTGTTGCTAAGGTAGGACTTAAACCAGTCTACAGAACCTATACCGATAGCTTGAAGTTTATTACATAATATATTGTGGTTGACAGTGTCGAAGGCCTTTTGCAGGTCTAAGGTTACCATACCTATGAGGTTCCCCTTTGACATTTCAGTTCTCAGGTAATCCATCAGATTAATTAGGGAGGTGTCGGTTGAGTAAGATCTTCTAAAGCCCGATTGATAGCTATGGAGAATGTTGTTGTCATTAAGGTACTTAACTACTTGAGAGTACACCACCCTCTCTAGAATTTTGGATATTATATTGAGTATACAAACAGGCCTATAGTTGCTTACATCAGACCTACTATTTTTCTTGAAGATAGGGGTCTTGAAGACATCCAGAGGTCTTGAAGACAGTCAGTAGTATTGAAGACAGCCAGGGGTCTTGAAGACATCCGGGGTCTTGAAGACAGACAGGGGTATTGAAGACAGCCAGGAGTCTTGAAGACAGTCAGGGGTCTTGAAGACAGCCAGGGGTCTTGAAGACAGCCAGGGGTCCTGAAGACAGCCAGAAGTCTTGAAAATATCCAGGGGTCTTGAAGACAGCAAGGGATCTTGAAGACAGACAGGGATCTTGAAGATACCCAGGGGTCTTGAAAACAGCCAGGGGTCTTGAAGACAGCCAGGGGTCTTGAAGATATCCAGGGGTTTTGAAGACAGCCAGGGGTCTTGAAGACAGCCAGGGGTATTGAAGACAGCCAGGGGTATTGAAGACAGACAGGGGTCTTGAAGACAGCAAAGGATCTTGAAGACAGCCAGTTGTCTTGAAGACATCCAGGGGTCTTGAAGACACCCAGGGGTCTCGAAGACAGCCAAGGGTCTTGAAGACAGCCAGGGGTCTTGAGGACAGACAAGGGTCTTGAAGGCAGCCATGGGTCTGGAAGACAGCCAGGGGTCTTGAAGACAGCCAAGGGTCTGGAGGACATCCATGGGCCTTGAAGACAGCCAGGGGTCTTGAAGACAGCCAGGGGTCTTGAAGACAGCCAGGGGTCTTGAAGACAGACAGCGGTCTTGAAGACAGCCAGGGGCCTTGAAGACAGCCAGCGGTTTTGAAGACAGCCAGGGGTCTTGAAGACAGCCAGCGGTCTTGAAGACAGCCAGGGGTCTTGAAGACAGCCAGGGGTCTTGAAGACAGCCAGGGGTCTTGAAGACAGCCAGGGGTCTTGAAGACAGACAGCGGTCTTGAAGACAGCCAGGGGCCTTGAAGACAGCCAGCGGTCTTGAAGACAGCCAGGGGTCTTGAAGACAGCCAGGGGTCTTGAAGACAACCAGGGGTCTTGAAGACAGCCAGGGGTCTTGAAGACAGCCAGGGGTCTTGAAGACAGCCAGCGGTCTTGAAGACAGCCAGGGGTCTTGAAGACAGCCAGGGGTCTTGAAGACAGCCAGGGGTCTTGAAGACAGCCAGGGGTCTTGAAGACAGCCAGGGGTATTGAAGACAGCCAGGGGTCTTGAAGACAGCCAGCGGTCTTGAAGACAGCCAGGGGTCTTGAAGACAGCCAGGGGTCTTGAAGACAGCCAGGGGTCTTGAAGACAGCCAGGGGTATTGAAGACAGCCAGCGGTCTTGAAGACAGCCAGGGGTCTTGAAGACAGCCAGGGGTCTTGAAGACAGCCAGGGGTCTTGAAGACAGCCAGGGGTCTTGAAGACAGCCAGGGGTCTTGAAGACAGCCAGGGGTCTTGAAGACAGCCAGGGGTCTTGAAGAAACACAAAGTATTTCTTTTCTTATGCCAAATCAAAATCGAGAACAACGTCCAGTATTGGGCCCCTACTTAAACAAGATGGGTCCTACACAGATGACAGCAAGGAAATGAGTGCGCTACTCAAGTCCCAATATGACTCAGTTTTTAGCAAGCCGCTAACCAAACTGAGAGTCGAAGATCAAAATGAATTTTTTATGAGAGAGCCACAGAATTTGGTTAACACAAGCCTATCAGATATTATCCTGACTCCAAATGACTTCGAACAGGCGATAAATGATATGCCCATGCACTCTGCCCTAGGGCCAGACTCATGGAACTCCGTGTTCATCAAGAACTGCAAGAAGTCCCTATCACGAGC
This sequence comes from Cherax quadricarinatus, assembly GCF_026875155.1. Classification (NCBI taxonomy): domain Eukaryota; kingdom Metazoa; phylum Arthropoda; class Malacostraca; order Decapoda; family Parastacidae; genus Cherax; species Cherax quadricarinatus. Next base: position 22,416,689 of record NC_069413.1, read on the forward strand.
TTTTACCATCCTATGGAGAGGGAGCATGGACACGGGGGTCGTCCCACAGTTACTTAAAACAACAGACATAGCCCCACTCCACAAAGGGGGCAGTAAAGCAACAGCAAAGAACTACAGACCGATAGCACTAACATCCCATATCATAAACATCTTTGAAAGGGTCCTAAGAAGCAAGATCACCACCCTTCTAGATACCCATCAATTACACAACCCAGGGCAACATGGATTTAGAGCAGGTCGCTCCTGTCTGTCCCAACTACTGGATCACTACGACAAGGTCCTAGATGCACTAGAAGACAAAAAGAATGCAGATGTAATATATACAGACTTTGCAAAAGCCTTCGACAAGTGTGACCATGGTGTAATAGTGCACAAAATGCGTGCTAAAGGAATAACAGGAAAAGTTGGTAGATGGATCTATGATTTCCTCACAAACAGAACACAAAGAGTAGTAGTCAACAGAGTAAAGTCCGAGGCAGCTACGGTGAAAAGCTCTGTTCCACAAGGCGCAGTACTCGCTCCCATCTTGTTTCTCATCCTCATATCTGACATAGACAAGGATGTCAGCCACAGCACCGTGTCTTCCTTTGCAGATGACACCGAATCTGCATGACAGTGTCTTCCATTGCAGACACTGCAAGGCTCCAGGCGGACATCAACCAAATCTTTCAATGTGCTGCAGAAAACAACATGAAGTTCAACGATGAGAAATTTCCATTACTCCGATATGGTAAACATGAGGAAATTAAAACTTCATCAGAGTACAAAACAAATTCCTTCCACAAAATAGAGCGAAAAACCAATGTCAAAGACCTGGGAGTGATCATGTCGGAGGATCTCACCTTCAAGGACCATAACATTGTATCAATCGCATCTGCTAGAAAAATGACAGGATGGATAATGAGAACCTTCAAAACTAGGGATGCCAAGCCCATGATGACACTCTTCAGGTCGCTTGTTCTATCAAGACTGGAATATTGCTGCACACTAACAGCATCTTTCAAGGCAGGTGAAATTGCTGACCTAGAAAATGTACAGAGAACCTTCACGGCGCGCATAACGGAGATAAAACACCTCAATTACTGGGAGCGCTTGAGGTTCCTGAACCTGTACTCCCTGGAACGCAGGCGGGAAAGATATATGATTATATACAACTGGAAAATCCTAGAGGGACTAGTACCGAACTTGCACACGAAAATCACTCACAACGAAAGCAAAAGACTCGGCAGATGATGCAACATCCCCCCAATGAAAAGCAGGGATGTCACTAGCACGTTAAGAGACAATACAATAAGTATCAGGAGCCCGAGACTGTTCAACTGCCTCCCAGCATACATAAGGGGGATTACCAGTAGACCCCTGGCTGTCTTCAAGCAGGCACTGGACAAGCACCTAAAGTCAGTACCTGACCAGCCGCGCTGTGGCTCGTACGTTGGATTGCGTGCAGCCAGCGGTAACAGCCTGGTTGATCAGGCTCTGATCCACCAGGAGGCCTGGTCACAGACCGGGCCGCGGGGGCGTTGACCCCCGGAACTCTCTCAAGGTAAACTCCAGGTAAACAGCCAGGGGTCTCGAAGAGAGCCAGGGGTCTTGAAGAAAGCCAGGGGTCTTGAAGACAGACAGGGGTCTTGAAGACAGCCAGGGGTCTTGAAGACAACCAGGGGTCTTGCAGACAACCAGAGGTCTCGAAGACAGCCAGGGGTCTTGAAGACAGCTATTGGTCTTGAGGACAGACAGGGGTCTGGAATTCAGCCAGGGGTCTTGAAGGCAGCCAGGGCTCTTCAAGACATCCAGGGGTTTTGAAGACAGCCAGGGGTCTTGAAGACAGCCAGGGGTCTTGAGGACATCCAGGGGTCTTGAAGATAGCCAGGGGTCTTGAAGACAGACAATTTCTTGAAGACAGCCAGGGGTCTTTAAAACAGCCAGGAGTCTTGAAAGACAGCCATGGGTCTTGAAGACAGCCAGGGGTCTTGAAGACAGACAGCGGTCTTGAAGACAGACAGCGGTCTTCAAGACAGCAAGGGATCTTGAAGAAGCCAGGGGTCTTGAAGACATCCAGGGATCTTACGGACAGCCAGGGGTCTCGAAGACAGCGAGGAGTCTTGAAGACAGCTAGGGGTCTTGAAGACAGACATGGGTCTTGAAGACAGCCAGGGGTCTTGAAGACAGCCAGGGCTCTTAAAGACATCCATGGGCTTTGAAGACAGCCAGGGGTCTTGACGACTGCCAGGGGTCTTGAAGACAGCCAGGGGTCTTGAAGACAGCCAGGCGTCTTGAAGACAGCCACGGGTCTTGAGGACATCCATGGGTTTTGAAGAAAGCCAGGGGTCTTGAGGACATCCAGGGGTCTTGAAGACATTCAGGGGTCTTGAAGACAGCCAGGGGTCTTGTAGACAGCGAGGGGTCTTGAAGACATCCAGGGGTCTTGAAGACATCCAGGGGTCTTGAACACAGCCAGGGGTTTTGAAAACAGCCAGGGGTCTTGAAGATAGCCAGTGGTCTTGAAGACAGCCACGGGTCTTGAAGACAGTCAGGGTTCTTGAAGGCAGCCAGGGGTCTTGAAGATAGCCAGTGGTCTTGAGGGAATCCAGGTGTCTTGAAGACAGTCAGGGGTCTTGAAGATAGCCAGGGGTCTTGAAGACAGTCAGGGGTCTTGAAGACAGCCAGAGGTCTTGAAGACAGCCAGAGGTCTTGAAGACAGCCAGGGGTCTTGAAGACAGCGAGGGGTCTTGAAGACAGCCAGGAGTCTTGAAGACAGCCAGGGGTCTTGAAGACAGCCAGGGGTCTTGAAGACAGCCAGAAGTTTTGAAGACAGCCAGGGGTCTTGAAGACACCCAGGGGTCTTGAATACAGCTAGGGGTCTTGAAGACACCCAGGGGTCTTGAAGACAGCCAGGGGTCTTGAAGACAGCCAGGGGTCTTGAAGACAGCCAAGAGTCTTGAAGACAGCCAGGGGTCTTGAAGACAGCCAGGGGTCTTGAAGACAGCCAGGAGTCTTGAAGACAGCCAGGAGTATTGAAGACAGCCAGGGGTCTTGAAGACAGCCAGGGGTCTTGAAGACAGCCAGGAGTCTTGAAGACAGCCAGGGGTCTTGAAGACAGCCAGGGGTCTTGAAGACAGCCAGGAGTCTTGAAGACAGCCAGGAGTCTTGAAGACAGCCACGGGTCTTAAAGACAGCCAGGGGTCTTGAAGACAGCCAGGAGTCTTGAAGACAGCCACGGGTCTTAAAGACAGCCAGGAGTCTTGAAGACAGCCAGGAGTCTTGAAGACAGCCACGGGTCTTAAAGACAGCCAGGGGTCTTGAAGACAGCCAGGGGTCTTGAAGACAGCCACGGGTCTTAAAGACAGCCAGGGGTCTTGAAGACAGCCAGGGGTCTTGAAGACAGCCACGGGTCTTAAAGACAGCCAGGGGTCTTGAAGACAGCCAGGAGTCTTGAAGACAGCCACGGGTCTTAAAGACAGCCAGGGGTCTTGAAGACAGCCAGGGGTCTTGAAGACAGCCACGGGTCTTAAAGACAGCCAGGGGTCTTGAAGACAGCCAGGAGTCTTGAAGACAGCCACGGGTCTTAAAGACAGCCAGGGGTCTTGAAGACAGCCAGGAGTCTTGAAGACAGCCACGGGTCTTAAAGACAGCCAGGGGTCTTGAAGACAGCCAGGAGTCTTGAAGACAGCCACGGGTCTTAAAGACAGCCAGGGGTCTTGAAGACAGCCAGGGGTCTTGAAGACAGCCAGGAGTCTTGAAGACAGCCAGGAGTCTTGAAGACAGCCACGGGTCTTAAAGACAGCCAGGGGTCTTGAAGACAGCCATGAGTATTGAAGACAGCCACGGGTCTTAAGGACAGCCAGGAGTCTTGAAGACAGCCAGGAGTCTTGAAGACAACCAGGAGTCTTGAAGACAGCCAGGAGTCTTGAAGACAGCCAGGAATCTTGAAGACAGCCAGGAGTCTTGAAGACAGCCAGGAGTCTTGAAGACAGCCAGGAGTCTTGAAGACAGCCAGGAGTCTTGAAGACAGCCACGGGTCTTAAAGGCAGCCAGGGGTTAATTTTCTCTACTCATTTAACCCTCTAAATTTCTAGGTAGGTTATGATGTGATAAGACAACGGAAATGTATAATGACTGGCAGAGTTGTAGTCTGAGATCTCCTACACTGATAACTTTATCGTGGGTGATAAGATATGTGGGACGGCGAAGAAGATAGCAGACATTGTTGTGTACCATTGTTGACGGTACCAGAGTCGGTATTCTTGGAAGGAAAGTTGATGTTGGAGTTAAGAATAACAGAGACAACAGCGCTAACAGAAACACCAATACATCAGCAACAACAACTGCAGCAACAGTAGCAGCAATAACAACTACAGCAACAGTAGTAACAACAACAGCAGCAGCAACAGTAGTAACAACAACAGCAGCAGCAACAACAGGAACTTTGGCAGGAAGTTCAGCAAGAGGAACAGCAGCAACAGCAGCAGTTGCAGCAGTAATTGCAGTCGCCACATCAACGACAGCAACAGATCT
>NC_069413.1:22423497-22448539 GCF_026875155.1 Cherax quadricarinatus
TACCTAAGTTGCATATATGTCTTCCCTAAAAACTTGTCGGTTTTTTTTAAACCCTTTTTAATGTTCAATCGTCAGACACTGCAACACAAGGGTATTTGGTACAGACTGCAATCAACTTCGCAACCTATCTAGTGAGAACGGCTGGATTTGAGGGGACCTGACCTCCCAACATCTGCGTTCTACTAGTGATACGTCCTTACCTCTTGGCGCTACATAAGGCTCCATCCTGTCACTTAAACTCCATTTTTGTTTCCAGACTATGGAACAATGCTCTTCTCCGACTGAGGGACTGCCCACCTCAAAACTTTAAGGGTGAGGATGAAAACATCGTCTTCAAGTATCTTCTGCTTCTATCAACTTTTCCCTGTACTCGACTGAAGAGACCTACTGTGTAGGCGAACGTTTCAAAATAAAGATACCTAACTGTTGCATATGTGTCTTACCTAACAACATGAAGAAAGGTTAAGGGAAATCGGCCTGACGACACTGGAGGACAAGAGGGTCAGGGATCACATGATAACGACATATAAAATACTGCGCGGAATAGCAAGGTGGAAAAAGACAGGTTTTCCAGGGAGGGGACACAGAAACAAGAGGTCAAAATTTGGAAGTTGAAAACATAGATGAGTCAGAGAGTATTAGGAAGTATTTCTTCAGTCACAGAGTTGTCAGGCCGTGGAATAGCCTAGAAAGTGAAAGTAGTGGAGGCAGGAAACCCTACATAGTTTTAAGACGAGGTATGATAAAGCTCATGGAGCGGGGAGGAGAGAGGACCCAGTAGCAAACCAGTGACGAGGCGGGGCCAGGAGCTAAGGGCTCGACTCCTGCAACCACAAATAGGTGAGTACAAATAGGTGAGTACTCACACACCCACACACACCAACACACACACACACACACACACACACACACACACACACACACACACACACACACACACACAAGACAGGGGAGAGAGAGAGGGGTGGGAAGACTGCATTTTTTTGGACTGTAAGAAGGGGTTTGACACGTTCCACACAAGAGATTGGTGCAAAAACGGGGAGGACCAAGCAGGGATAACAGGAAGGCACTACAATGGATCAGGGAATACTTGTCAGGAAGACAGCAGCGAGTCATGGTACGTGGCGAGGTGTCAGAGTGGGCGACTGTAACGAGCGGGGTGCCACAGGGGTCAGTCCTAGGTCCGTGCTCTTTCTGGTATTTGTGAACGACATGACGGAAGGAATAGACTCTGAGGTGTCCCTGTTTGCAGATGACGTGAAGTTGATGAGAAGAATTCACTCGATCGAAGACCAGGCAGAACTACAAAGGGATCTGGACAGGCTGCAGACCTGGTCCAGCAATTGGCTCCTGGAGTTCAACCCCACCAAGTGCAAAGTCATGAAGATTGGGGAAGGGCAAAGAAGACCACAGACGGAGTACAGTCTAGGGGGCCAGAGACTACAAACTTCACTCAATGAAAAGTATATTGATGTGTGTACAATACCAGGCACTCTCCTGAGGCGCACATCAACCAAATAACTTCTGCAGCATATGGGGCCTAGCAAACTTAAGAACAGCATTCCAACATCTAAATAAAGACTCATTCAGAACCCTGTACACCGTGTACGTTAGGTCCATATTGGAGTATGCGGCACCAGTTTGGAACCCACACCTAGCCAAGCACGTAAAGAAACTAGAGAAAGTGCAAAGGTTTGCAACAAGACTAGTCCCAGAGCTAAGAGGTATGTCCTACGAGGAGAGGTTAAGGGAAATCGGCCTGATGACACTGGAGGACAAGAGTGATAGGGAAGATATGATAACGACATATAAAATACTGAGAGGTATAGACAAAGTGGACAGAGACAGGATTTTTCCAGAGATGGGACACAGCAACAAGGGGTCACAGTTGGAAGTTGAAGACTCAGATAAACCACGGGGATGTTAGGAAGTATTTCTTCAGTCACAGAGTTGTCAGGAAGCGGAATAGCCTGGGTAGTGATGTAGTGGAGGCAGAATCCATACATAGCTTTAAGAAGAGGTATGATGAAGCTCACGGAGGGAAAAGAGTGACTGAGTAGCGGCCAGTTGAAGAGGCAGGGCCAGGAGCTGTGAATCGACCCCGAAACCACAACTAGGTGAGTAACTATGTGAGTACACACACACACACACACCTGAAGCTTACCTGGAGAGGGTTTCGGGGGTCAACTCCTCCGCGGCCCGGTCTGATACCAGGCCTCATGGTGGTTCAGTCTGATCGACCAGGCTGTTACTGTTGGCCGCACGAAACCCGACGTACGAACCACAGTCCGGTTGGTCAGGTACTGACCTTAGGTGCTGTCCAGTGCCTTCTTGAAGACAGCCGGTGGTCTATTGGCAATCCCTTTTATGTATGCTGGGAGGCAGTTGAACAGTCTTAGGCCCCGGACACTTATTGTGTTGTCTCTCAGTGTACTCGTGGCGCCGCTGCTTTTCATCGGGGGAATGTTGCATCTCCTGCCGAGTCTTTTGCTTTCATAGGGAGTGATTTTCGTGTGCAAGTTTGGTACCAATCCCTCCAGGACTTTCCAAGTGTATATTATTATGTACGTCTCTCGCCTGCGTTCCAGAGAAAACAGATCGAGGACCTTCAACCGTTCCCCGTAATTTAGGTGCCTTATCGTACTTATGTGTGCCGTGAAAGTTCTTTGTACACTCTCCAGGTCTGCAATGTCACCAGCCTTGAAGGGGGCCTAGAGAGCACAAGCGATTTGAAGAGAATCATCATGGGCTTGGCGTCCCTAGTTTTGAAGGTTCTCATTATCCAACCTATCATTTTCCTAGCAGATGAGGTAGATACCTTGTTGTGGTCTTTGAAGGCGAGATCCTCTGACATTATCACTCCCAGGTCCTTCACATTACTTTTCCACTCTATTGTATGGTTAGAATTTGTGGTATACCCTGATACATTTTTAATTTCCTCTAAGTTTTCCATATCTGAGTAGTTGAAATTTCTCCTCGTTGAACTTCATATTGTTTTGAGTGACCCATTTGAAGATTTGGTTGATGTCCACTTGGAGTCTCGCAGTGTCTTCGATGGAGGTCACTGCCATGGTAATCCGGGTGTCATCCGCATAGGAAGACACGGAGCTATGACTTACATATCTGTCTATGTCAGAAATGTTGATGAGGAATAAAATGGGAGCGAGTACTGTGCCTTGTGGAACAGAGCTTTTTACCATGGCTACCTGGGACTTTACTCTGTTTACTATTACTCTTTGTGTTCTATTTATCAGGAAGTTATAGATCCATTTACCAACTTTTCCTGTTATTCCTTTATCCCGCATTTTGTGTGCTATTACACCATGGTCACACTTGTCAAAGGCTTTTGCAAAGTCTGTGTATACATCTAAATTTTGTTTATCCTCTACAGCATCCAGGACCTTGTCATAGTGGTCCAGTAGCTGGAACAGGCAGGAGTGACCTGCTCTAAACCCCTGTTGTCCTGGGTTGTGTAATTGATGGGTATCTAAGTGGTTGGCGATCTTGCTTCTTAGAACTCTCTCAAAAAATTTTATGATATGAGATGTTAGTGTTATCTGTCTGTAGTTCTCTGCAATTGTTTTACTGCCAACTTTGTGGAGTGGGGCTGTCTGTTGTATTTAGTGTGTGTGGGATGACCCCTGTGTCCATGCTCCCTCTCCATAAAATGCTGAAGGCACGTGATAGGGGCTTCTTGCAGTTCTTGATGAACACGGAATTCCATGAGTCTTGTCCTGGGGCAGAGTGCATGGGCGTGTCATTTATTGCCTCTTTAAAGTCTCGTGGAGTTAGGATAACATCCGAGATTTTTTATATGACCAAATTTTGGGTTTCGTTCATAAAGAATTCATTTGGACTGTCGACCCTTAGAGTGGGCAGTGGATCGCTGAACACTGAGTCATATTGGGACTTCAGTATCTCATTCATTTCTTGGCTATCATCTGTGTATATCCCATCCCGCCTAAGCAGGGGCCCAATACGGGATGTTGTTTTTCCCGTAGATTTGGCATAAGATAAGTATTTTTTTTTTCAATTTCCTTTATGGCTTTTAGTTCTTCCTGTGATTCTTGTCTCCTATAAGATTCCTTCAGTTAAGTTCGTATTTCCCCCCAATTTTCAATGACAGTGCCTCCTTCGTATTTCAGATTATTGACCCCACCAGCGCTCTGTGCTCTTCACCATCGTCTGTATGGGGAAGTCTCTTTTCTAGTTTACATTTCCCTTTTCTTTTTCTTAATGGAAGGTTTTGAGCTGTTCGAGAACCACAAAATTCATTTTCACACCCCAAACACCACCAACCACCACAACAAAAGAGTATAACACCAGGCAACTCCTGAAGAGACATCAACCAAAAAACTGCTGCGCATATAGGCGCCAGAACCTCAAAACAGCATTTCGACTCTGAATAAGGAACTTCAGGCCCTGTACACCGTGTACGTTAGGCCCCCCTTTGGAGTATGTGGCACCCAGTTTGGAAAAAAAACCTTATCCAGGCAAAGAGGTATGTGTTATTGTTTTTCTTACTGTGAACAGCGGTTTAGTGCGATGAAGGAGCGTAGGTAGAAATGATCGGCCGTGGACTGTTGGCTTTAATTGGTAGGAGTGGTCAAAAGGGCGTGTGGGGAGTACCGAAAGCCGCCCGTGGAGGGGGGCACTTTGTTGTCAAGTCGGTCGGCCTAGGATGGGGGGCCGGTGGGCTCAGCCCCCACTGACGTGGGGGCTCAGAGGGAGCACCTAAACCCCCGCAAATTGAACAAGCTGGCAGACAGCAGGGGACTTTTTGCACAGACAGTACAGGCTGTCTACTTTGTCGGCCCCCACCGGGTGTCCCACGCGAAAATATGGGGGGCCCCGAGGTATAATTTTTATTACATAGCTCCCCAGAGAGGGACGGCTTTCGCTATAGTAAATCAAAAATGGACATAAAAATGAAACGGGCAAAAAAAAAATCTCCCCCCAGGGGAAGAAAAAACTGGTTGCCGCGCTTTTTCACGAGGAGGAGTCGGAGACTAGCACGGGAAAATAAAATCTTTTTAATACGGGTTTGTCCGCAGGGTGAACATCAGTTGCCCCACTCTTACGAACGTGTTCACCCTCACATCTGCAAACATTGGATGACAGTAGCTTTCCAAGGTGACATTGATCAGGGGCAGATGCCCTGCCCCGTAATACAGGTCATTTTTTTTTTTTAATAAAAAAAAAACCGGGGCCATCCCTACAATAATACTATTCCTGGAATTCATTACATTGGGTCCCCTTCTAAAAGTATTTAATAATTAATGAGTTGTCCCCCCCTGATCCATTATCGATAGCTTACAGTGTTCATTTATACCCATTTCTGCAAGCAAACAATTAGATAACTAGCGTAGGGTCAGACAAGTCAGTAGGTACGTAAAATGTACAGAATGTACTGTTGCCCTGGGTCGCAGGCCAAGTGGGCCTTACTGGGCCGTCTTCCTACCAGTAGTAGGGGGAAAAGGGGATAGAGGGTTGTCCCCTAGCATTAGTCTGATTGTGGCGTTGCAAACACGCGACCCCAGCTTGCTTGGCCTGCACTGGCCCACATCTTCATGTGATCAAGGTGGGGGCTTCCTTGTATTCCCGTAGCAATCCCCCTCGCCTGAACTTATTGCCACGGAGCTGTCGTGGGGACAGGGAAAGGACCCACAAAACCCTTGGGGAAATTTTGTGCATACCTGGGTCTGCACGGGGTTGAGAAAACCATAACTTTGCAACCTGGTTCCACTTTGTTTTCCCTTTGGGCGCGGGCATTGCGCTCGCGTGAACCTATCATTTGCTTTTATAAGGTTTCTCGTACCCGTGGAGAAAAGCTGCGTTGTCCTCATTTTTACTACACTGGGGTTATCGCATCGAAAATAGGTCTAGGTGGAGAAAAACAGAATTTATATGGTAAGCGCTTGTCTAGCCAAACAAAGCAAAAAGAGGTGTTCACCGATCGAGTGTTGAGGGAGGAATTTAAGTACCTGAACATTGGGATAGCCCCCCCATGTAGTAAAAAATTGGGTTAACGGTTTCTCTGAGCACCTCCAGGACTTTGCGATTTTCTTTCAGCAAGCCCATTATTGCGGGTGGGTGGGCCTTGGCGTTTGGGGTGAATGTTATTGGAGCAAAGATCCTGCATTTATGCCATTTAAAAAAATAGACCATTGTTGACAGGGCACGTGGGAAGATGCGAGAAAAACTGCTCAGGGAAAGATGCCGTTTCGGCGTTTTTTACAGGAAATGGGTCTAATTCACTGTACTGTCAAGTTGTTTACCATTCAAGCAGGTGCTTTTTTCCCTTCTCCGAGGTCGAAAAGTTGTCAACAGGTCGAAGAATTTCTTCCCAGGGCTCTTTGTAATGGGTATTTTTAGAAGGGGTTAGGCCCTGTAATGGTACCCTTGGTGTAGGCAAACAACACTGGTGAATGCTTGGCAATGTCCGCTGCCTCCTAGGCCAGAAATATTTCATTCGTGCCTGCTTGATAGTGGTTTTCCCCGGGGTGCGCTCCCCTGGGACAGTGTAACCTGAGTAGTGGTATCATGGACTTGGTATCCCCAGTTGGTATAGGGTTCTGGGGGGGTCCCCCCAGCTGTGCAACACGGCACAGTACCCCTTGGTTGACCACAAAATCCTTCAGGGGAAAAGGGAGACTTGACCGTAAGTAAAGCCCTGGAGACCACACAGGGTCCTGTTTTGGGGCTCTCTCGAGATCCTCAACAGAAAACGAGTTGCCGACACTCCGAATGTTTTTGCCTCGAAAAGGCTCAGCTACAACATTTTGTTTGCCTGGGACATAGAAATTTCGGGGTTTTTGTAGTCATTGAACGTGAGCGACCACGAGCATGCTTTCCCGAGGGTTCTTATTCCAAAAAGGGCCAAAAGGGTAAATGATTGTGAAAACTGATAGGATAATGATAGATGATATCCCGAAAATGATCGGGGCCCCATCAATGGCAAAAGCTTCTAGCTCTGTATGAATAATTGATTTCCGCTTTGTAAGGACACGGCTAGCATAGACAATGGTGTTGCTTACCATTAGATTCCTGTGACAAGACTGCACCGTCCCAACTTTGCTGGCATCAGTCGTAAGGTAAATGCCTTGGGGGGAAATAGGGAATTAAGGGGGGGGGTATGTTAACTTGTTCTTAAGAATGACAAAGCTCTTTCCCTGATCACACCCCACTAAAAAGGGGCCCCTTCTTGAGAAAGCGTGTCAGGGGTGCAGAAAATGGTGGGGAAAAAACCCTGCGAAAAAGGGTGCGGTAGAAACCCGCCGGCCTATAAAGGACTGGATGCACCCCCGTCATGGGTCTGGGGAATTTTCTGCACGGCCGAGATTTTGGGACTGTCCGTTTTTTTGCCATTTGAGTAAATACGTGACCCGAAATTTTTTTCCCTTCCAGAGGAAATGAATTTGGGAGTTTTCCTTAAAGGGTTTGCTGAGCTAGCCTGCCCATACCTGCAGTTTCTAAGATGTGGGGGAATTTTGGGGACTGTATGAGATCATCCAGGTAGACCATGAGCGTGCCCCCTGGAGGGAGGAAAATTTGTTTCATCAAACGACAAACGTGATTGGGTTTCCCGCGCAAGCAAAAGGGGGCATCTCCTGAACTGGAAATGACCAGTTGGAGTAGAGAAAGCTGTCAACTCTTGCTCTCATCATCGGGGGGGGATCTGCCAGAACCCTTGAAGAAGATCAAGGTTAAAAAGACCTTATTATCCCCCGATTTTCTGCAACAGGTCTTCAAAAAAGGAACGGAAAGCGGTCTGGGTGGTAAGGCTTTCAGTTTCCTGAAATCGATAACAGGCCCCGGTTTCCGTCCTTTTTGGGGACCAGAAAAAGGGGAGCATTCCATGGGGAAGTGGACTCCTAAATAACTCCACAGGGCACCCTTTTTTAATGAGTTTCTTCGGCGAAGGGTTTCTGCGCAGTGGCAGGCGATACGCGGGTACGTAAAGGGGTTTTTTGTCCCTTGTCAATGGAATACGGTGAGAGTCAGTGGGGTAAAAACCTTTACTACCACGTGCGACTGAGAACGTGCACGTTTGGAACCGGAAAGTTTTGGGACCTTTTCAGGATAGTTGTCAAAGCAGATATTTTCCCTGCACGGGCCCGGGTGTTGGAAAAGGTCAGGCAGATCGCCTGGGAGAACTGCCCCCAAAAGGAAGTAGCTGGGGTTTCCCCCTCCACTCTCCGGGAGAGGGAATCGGGGCAAGGTCGACAAGGAGGTATTCTTCCGCGGGGGAAATCTCGACTATGCATGTTGAAAAAACAAGGACTTCCCAACTTACCACGTTGCATGTGTGCAGGGGGTTCAAGGGAGAGGCCCTTGATCGGCCGTGTCGTTGTCAACCAGCACATTGGTCTCCTTAAAAAAGCTTGTCACGTCATGTAAAGGAGTGAGCGAGTTAGTGACAAAGTGACGTCATCTTTTTTTTAAAACAGTAATCTGCTGCTGAGGCCATGACACGAGTCAGACAGTCGCCTGCCGAAGGGTACTGCGGTTGACAACTGCTGTTCTCACAACAGCGCAGAGTTAGAGTGAGGTTAGACTGGGCGTCCCCAGACTGGGTTTCATGGTAACAAAGCGTGATGGCCGGAGGTGCGGGCAAGAGCTCTATCGAGGCGATCGGACAAGAGACCCCCCCGGGGGAGAATGTGCATGGAAACCACGGTTTAAACGATTCAGGCACTGTGCATACTCTGAGCGAGTAGCAGTAGTGGACCCTAAGCGCACGCCCGAAGGGCACACCCACCCCTTGAATTCTCTTTCCATCCTGGACCCTAAGCGGCCCAAAGGTCCCCAGGGTTTTTTGAACCCTATGGCGGGTCACCAGGAAAAAAAATTATCACGCCCAAGAATTTTGTGGCACTGTGACCCTGGACCGCAAATTCTAACGTTGTACGACCACGAAAAACCCTCAGCGGATTACCCGGACTCCCCTCAAGGTTGAAAGACGACGGGGCTGTAAAAATGGCCCGTGAAGGCCAATGTCTCCGGAAAAGAGGGGGGGGGCGGACAAAGTTAACCCCCGAACCTGTATCTAGGAAAAGTGGAAGGGTTATGGTGGACAGGGACTCGTGAGCGGGCCACAGGGTTGTCTACCGAACATGAAGGCATGCAGGCCCACAAAAACCCCCGGGTCACAGCTGTTTAGGGTCGACGCTTGTTGACGAGGCTCGACCCGGAAGGACGGTACGAGTCTCGGAAAAAACGTAAGAAACTTGTTCCTCACTGTCGGCAAGGTATCACGCCCAGGGGGGCGAATGATTGGGACAGGGACGGAATTTTAGCGATCCGACAGGGTTTCTATGTCTTTCGCTGGTTTTCGGACGCGCCTCTTCCCCCGAACTAGGGGAAGGGCTCCCTCAGCTGCCCCCGCATACTTCCAGCTTTCGAATCATGGGGGTTTACTGGAAAATTTTGGTAATACAGATCCTCGCGAGATGAGCTTTGGGGGCGGTAGGTTACTTTGATACGAGCGTGGGGGCGGTTTGGTTACTTTGTTTCTGAGCATGGGGGGGGGGAGGTTACTTTGCGGGGGGTTGGTTTGTAACACTCCCATCGGTAGTGCCCGCTTTCCCCCAGTTGAAAAAGTCACCCCGCGTTGTAGGTGGGTTGGGGGTGGTGTTTGCTGGCGACGTTGTGCCTTGGTCCGGAGGTGATGATGTTTTTTGATTGACAAATGTTGGTTACTTGGTCAAATTTTTCTGGCGAGTGTTAGTGGGATGGGGTTAGAAAATTTGTGGGTGGCTGTCGAAGCAGGGGAAAATGACTTGGTGTGACCGCGGGGTCATGTGGAGGGCCGGGGGTGGGTATAGGTATCGCAAAACGAAACCTTGCCCTTTCTCGGCAGGCGGCTTGATCGCGTTATGGCATATATGCACCCAGGACGTCGTGTGAGGGCCCAGTCCAGCGCATCAATGGCACCCCCGGGGTTAGGGGGGTCCTCCGCATGTGCCTACAGCCAGCAGGGGAGATTCTTCGCTTTTCAGTTGTCACCATTCAACCCCTTAGTGGAGTGAGGGGATCGTAAAGTCTTTGGGGGCTTTCTCAAACCCGGGAAATGCAAGCCCGGGGGCTTTCGTGCCCCTATTGACATTTGGCCAAGCGCTGGTAACGATTTTAATGAATGGGGTTTGGGGTACGCCCAAAAAAACGCCTAATTCCCCCTTAATTGTCCCAAGACGAATCTTCAAACGCGATGAGCTGCAAAAGGCACCATATCATCCCGGGTGAGATCCCCTGCTGCAACAGCGCACAAGTCTGTGTATCCGTGGGGACTTTCAAAAAGAGCCTTAACAGTCGTCTCGCTGACTGCAGCCATGGCTCTAACCCATTTTAACGACCGTCAAAAAGAAGGGCGGGTATGGACGAGTAGCCGGGCCCCCTGGTGGTGAACTTGAGCCCCAAGTTGACCAAATGTCACGGGGGCTTCGAGCCCCGCTGCGTGTTCACGCTAGCTGAGGCACCATTGCAGCTCAGCAGAATTGGACTAAAGGACGGGCCCCTGCGTGTCTTAGTCTGACGTAATTGTTCAAACGCAAGAGGTCACGAAGAGAGTAAACAGGGCAGAGCAAAAAAAATGGTATGCACTGGCTACAAATTTAACACAGAGTAGAGAGAAAAACAGCCCCACGGTACTAGGTAAGTGCTTTTTGATGGAATTAATTTGAGCAAAACACCCCCCAAAAAAAATGGTACACTCTGAAACACAAAATAAGAGATGTATCAAGAGAATGAATACAGGGAAGTCACAAAATGAAGTAAGGGTGGTCAAAAAACTTCACCAGGAGATGGAAAAAATTTATGAAAAGGAGTTGAACTGTAAACATGGTAGCAAAAATTGCAAAATTTAAAATAACAGGATACAAAACCCCTAAACTGTGCTGCAAACACTGTTTAAAAGATTGGGTGTGGTAGTTGCAAAATGGAATGCAAAAAAAAAGGGAAAAGGGGTTGGCACAGCAAAAATATCAGAGTATGGGGGTAGTGCCAAAAAACACAGAAAAAAAAAAACACTGTATCAAGAAAGCTATATTGCACACAAAAAAAATTATTAAAAAGCAAATTTTTAAAAATTTAAAAATAGGGCAAAGGTTTAAATGGTGTTAGGGGGGGGAAAAGGGGGTACATGGTGTTAGCGGGTGTACACTGGTGTTAGCAGGGTGTACACTGGAAAAAAAAAAAAATTTCAACTCTCAAGAACAAAATTAATGAACTTCACAAGTAATTTTTTGGGAATTAAAGGTAAATAAGCGGTTCCCAAAAAATACACTCAATGAATTAGGTATACAAAAAGCAAAATGTAATGCACATTGGTGAATATTCACAGATAAAACATAGAATTTTTTGTAAAGCAAATAAAGGGGAAACAGGAGAAAAAGTTAATGGGTAGGCACAGATTGTTCACTGCAGTAGAATAAAATAATACTTAAGTACTTGAAAATTACATTATTAAAGAAAAAAAAAAAAAACATAACAAACAAAAACTTGAGGGTTTTTTAAAAATCTGTGGCTAACTTGCAGGTGCAACTAAAAAAATTAACGCACCAGGAATTACTTGCCCCAATGTTGTGAGAGGTAAATTGTATAAATGGTTAACACTGAACAAATGAAATCAATAATGAGGTGCAAGGAGAAATAAAATACTGGAATTTAAAATTAGGGGTGCAAAAATAAATGTACAAAAATTTTAAAAAGCTGTAGGTAAGTGGCAAAAGTCACTGAGACTAAAAATGAAAAAATTTTTGAAGTATGGGGTTCAGTATGTAACTGTATTGGTGGGCAGGGGTTTAAAAAATGTCAAAAATATTAGAAATGCAGGGAATCTGTTTATTACTTTGAGTGCAGAAAGGACGAGGTACTGGTGGCAGGTCCTGGAACTTTCAGTGATGCTTAGAACACTACACGCCTCGTGCATTTGTAATGCTATGGGGCTTCAATGTCGTAGGAAAAATTATCAGAATGGGTTGGGAAAACGGAAAGACCGGGGTTACTTGTGGAGGTTAAGAGAGAGAAGAAAGTGGTAACCGCGTGATCCAAGCTGTGGTGGTTTTTTTACATGGCAAACGGTCTGGGCGCGCGACACTGGGTTCAGACACGGAGAACAAAAATTTACTGATACCGAACGTGCAAAAAAAATTAAGTGAAACTTTGAACTGGGAGAGTAAGTTTTACTGTAACAAATCACTGGGGAAAAAAAATGGTGAAAGAACTGGGAAAGTAAAAGCAAGGGGAAAGAAAAAAAAAATTAATGGGCAACCCAAAAAAAAAACTGCACTGGTGGAGATACTAGTGTGAGGAGTTGTGAAAAATGAGCAGAGCTGCTGTAGACGGGTGGGGGGTGAACTGAGCTGGTTAGGGGCTAAGCCAAAATGGGTTCCCCCGTGGTTTTAAACCAGGTAGAACTTCTTGGAGGAAACCCGGGGAAAAAACAACAACATGGAGGCGATGGGGGGTCGTTTCGTAGCAGAGAAGGCTGTAGAGGAGGGGTGCGTTTACCGCTGCCTAGGGTTCAACAACCCCAGAGCTGCCTCGTGGTCACGGTGAGCCAGAAACCAAAACACTAAAGACCAAAACCCACTTGTAGCTGGAAAGGCCCTAGGGACGCTGTAAGAGGCAGGAGAATGGTGCTGGAGGTGTGAAGGGTTGAGAGGGTGATGAGGTGAAAATGATGCTAAGGCTGGGATGACGCCCTTTGGGCCCATGTCCCGATTTTGTGGGAAAAACTGGACGAAGATCTATCTTGGTCCCCTCAAGACGCTGGGAGTACAGATAAATCTTAGGCCAGCAGGTGCGTTGGATGACGATGGATGTGTTGATGGGTGACCGTGGTTTGACCCCCCCACCCCGAAAAGGGTCACAATGCGTTGCTCGCTTCACCACTGTTATTGCTGTTTTTTCTGTTTTAACAGCGGTTTATGCCGTGAAGGTAAACGTAGGGGAGCATGATTGGCCCTGGATAGTTTGGCTTTAAATTTGGGTAGGGGAGTACACAAAGGGGAGTGTGAGGGAGTGACGCAAGCCAGTCCCTGGAGGGGGGCATTGGTTGTCAAGTCGGTCGGGCCCAGGGTGGGGCTGGTGGGGTCAGCCCCCCCACTGACGGGGTGGGGCCCACGAGGGCAGACCTAAAATGCCCAAATATGAATAACTGGCAGACAGCAGGGGCTGTTGTGCAGGTACAGGTGTCTAATATGTTCTCGGGGAGGTTAAGGGAAACAACCTGACGAGCTGGAGGACAGGAGAGAACGGGAGACATGATAAAAGACATACAAAATACTGAGAGGAATTGACAAGGTGGACAAAGACAGGATGTTCAGAGATGGGACACAGCAACAAGGGGACACAGTTGGAAGTTGAAGTCACAGATGAATCACAAGGGATGCTAGGAAGTGTTTCTTCAGCCACAGAGTAGTCAGTAAGTGGAATAGTTTGGGAAGCGATGTAGTGGAGGCAGAATCCATACATAGCTTTAAGCAGAGGTATGATAAAGCTCACAGTTCAGGGAGAGTGACTAGTAGCGACCAGTGAGTACACACACACACAATACAACACACACACACACAACACACACACACACACACACACACACACACACACCACACACACACACACACACACACATACACACAACACACACACACACACACACAAACACATACACACACACACCACACACACACACACACACACACACACACACACACACACACACACACACACACACACACACACACACACACACACACACAGAGGGATAAGCCTCCTCCCTCTTTGAATGGGAAGTGACTTCAGCTTTGATCTAAGGAACTGACAGGAAGCTCCAGTACCTTGGATCAAGAACCCATCGCATGGCACTGAGTGTGGATTATTTTTCAGGGAAGGACACCAATGGTTGTCAGTTCTTTGTGACTACCATAGCCACCCCATGGCTGGACGGTCACCATGTTGTCTTCGGCAAGGTATACCACCCAATATCCCTTTATGTTTACCACCCAGTATCCCTCTTAGGTATACCACCTAGTATCCCTCTTGGGTATATCACCTAGTATCCCTTTTATGTATATCCCCAGTATCCCTTTTATGTATATCCCCAGTATCCCCTTAGGTATACCACCCAGTATCCCTCATAGGTATACCACCCAGTACCCCTCTTAGATATCCCCGGTAACCCCCCAAGGCATGCCATCAATCCCCCCAAAGGGTATATTCTTACCCCTCCCAGATATACCACCCGTATTCCTCTTAGGAATACAACCCAGTATCTCAAAAAAGATTCCACCCAGTACCCCTCTTAGGATACCACATGTATCCCCCCAAGGTATCCCCTCAATCTCTCCAAAGGGTTTATACCTCAATATCCCCTAAAAGCATACCATTTCCAAATTTATCCCTAGAGGGTATACCACCCAGTACCCCCCAAGATTACCACCGTACCCTCCGGGTATACCACCCATACCCTCCAAGGTAACCCCCATTTTCCCCTCCAAGATATCCCCCCAGTACCCTCCAAGGTATACCGCCCAGTATCCCTCCAAAATGCACCACCAGTATCTCACCTAGGTTACCTAGTTCCCTCCCCGATATACCACGCATCCCTTTAAGGTAACCCCGGTACCCTAAAAAAGTATACCCAATATCCATCCAAGGTTACACAATATTCTTTAGGTATACCCAACCCCCAAAAGGTATACCCCAGTATCTCTCAAGGTATACCCAGAAACCCCACCCAAAGGTATACCACAGACCCAAAATGTTACCCCATACTTCCAAGTATATCCAGTCCCCCAGCACCTAGTATCTCTCTAGGTTCCTAGAATTCCGGGTATTCAAAAAATATCCCCTAGGTATACCCAGTATCCCCAAAATTCCCCAGTGTCTCCCAAGTTCCCCTTTGTATCCCTCGAGATACATCATTTCAAAGGTATCCTCATTATCCCTTACGTATCTTCAAGGTATCCGCCAAGGATTACCCGGTATCCCTGAGGTATACCCCCAATATCTTGAAAGGGATTATCCCGGTATCCCTCGAGGTATACCCCTAATATCTTGCAAGGATTAGCCGGTATCCCTCGAATGACCCAGAGAATTCCAAGGTGTACTCCCAATTTCCACTCGGTATACCACAATACCCCTCAAATATACCTTTGAAATTTCCTATGTATACCTCAGTATCCCTTAAAAGGTTAATCTCAAAATATGGTTGAGACCCCAGTACACTCTCCAGTACACTCCTCCCATCATTACTCCCAGTACACCCCCTCCAGTACACTCCCCAGTACATCCTCCGTACACCCTCCAGTACACTCCAGTAAACCGTCATTATGCTGGCTCAAATACCCCAGTATACCTCAGTACACCCCCATAATACTGGGTATACTACCACCAGTACACAGATATCCCGGTACACCGCATCAAGTCTTGGCAAAAAAACAACATTCCCCAGTACCACTAGCATCAGGTTTCAGGTACCACCAACATCCCAGTACACCAGCATAAAGTCCTGGAAACCACAAATTTCCCATTTACACTACATAAAGTCCTGGTACCACCAACATTCCCCTTTTCCCCAGCATCAAGTCTGGTACCACCAACATTCCCCAGTACACTAGTAAAAGTCCTGTACCACCAACATTCCCAGTAACTAGCATCAAGCTGTACACCAACATTCCCAGTACACTAGCATCAAGGTTGGTACCACCAACTTTCCCATACACTAGCATCATTTCCTGGTACCCCAACATTCCCCGGGTACATGCATCAAGTCCTGGTACCCCCCAACATTCCCTAGTACCTAGCATCAGTCTGGTACCCAACATTCCCCAGTACACTAGCATCAAGTCCTGGTACCACCAACATTCCCCAGTACACTAGCATCAAGTCCTGGTACCACCAACATTCCCCAGTACACTAGCATCAAGTCCTGGTACCACAACATTCCCCAGTACACCAGAATAGGTCCTGTATACCAACAACTTTCCTCAGACACAAGCTTCAAGTCCTGGTACCACCAACATTCCCCAGTACACTAGCATCAAGTCCTGGTACCACCAACATTCCCCAGTACACTAGCATCAAGTCCTGGTACCACCAACATTCCCCAGTACACCAGAATCAGGTCCTGGTACCACCAACATTCCTCAGAACACAAGCTTCAAGTCCTGGTACCACCAACATTCCCCAGTACACTAGCATCAGGTCCTGGTACCACCAACATTCCCAGTACAGGCATCAAGTCCTGGTACCCCCAAACATTCCCCAGTACACTGGCATCAAGTCCTGGTACCACCAACATTCCCCAGTACATTAGCATCAGGTCCTGGTACCACCAACATTCCCCAGTACACCAGAATCAGGTCCTGGTACCACCAACATTCCTCAGAACACAAGCTTCAAGTCCTGGTACCACCAACATTCCCCAGTACACTAGCATCAGGTCATGGAACCACCAACATTCCCCAGTACACCAGCATCAGGTCCTGGTACCACCAACATTCCCCAGTACACTAGCATCACGTCCTGGTACACCAATATTCCCCAGTACAATAGCATCAAGTCCTGGTACCACCAACATTCCCCAGCACATTAGCATCAGGTCCTGGTACCACCAACATTCCCCAGAACACTAGTATCAGGTCCTGGTACCACCAACATTCCCAACACTAGCATCAGGTTTTGGGTCCCACCAACATTCCCAGTACACCAGCATCAAGTCCTGGACCCCCAAAACATTTCTCAGAACACCAGCATCAGGTCCTGGTACCACCAACATTCCCCAGTACACTAGCATCAGGTCCTGGTACCACCAACATTCCCCAGTACACCAGCATCAAGTCCTGGTACCACCAACATTCCCCAGAACACCAGCATCAGGTTCTGGTACCACCAACATTCCCCAGCACATTAGCATCAGGTCCTGGTACCACCAACATTCCCCAGAATACCAGTATCAGGTCCTGGTACCACCAACGTTCCCCAGTACACCAGCATCAAGTCCTGGTACCACCAACATTCCCCAGAACACCAGCATCAGGTCCTGGTACCACCAACATTCCCCAGTGCACCAGCATCAAGTCCTGGTACCAGCAACATTCACCAGTTCACCAGCATCAGGTCCTGGTACCACCAACATTCCCCAGTGCACCAGCATCAAGTCCTGGTACCAGCAACATTCACCGTACACTGCTCAGGTCCTGGTACCACCAACATTCCCCAGTGAAACCAGCATCAAGTCCTGGTACCAGCAACATTCACCATTTACACTAGCATCAGGTCCTGGTACCACCAACATTCCCCAGTACACCAGAATCAGGTCCTGGTACCACCAACATTCCTCAGAACACAAGCTTCAAGTCCTGGTACCACCAACATTCCCCAGTACACTAGCATCAGGTCATGGAACACCACATTCCCAGTACACCAGCATCAGGTCCTGGTACCACCAACATTCCCCCAGTACACTAGCATCACGTCCTGGTACACAATTCCCCAGTACATAGCATCAAGTCCTGGTACCACCACATTCCCCAGACATAGCATCAAGGTCTGGTACCACCAACATTCCCAGAACACCAGTATTAAGTCCTGGTACCACCAACATTCCCAGTACACTAGCATCAGGCCCTGGTACCACCAACATTCCCAGTACACCAGCATCAAGTCTGGTACCACCAACATTCTCCAGAACACCAGCATCAGTCCTGGTACAAAAACCATTCCCCAGTACACTAGCATCAGGTTCGGGTACCACCAACATTCCCCAGTACACCAGCATCAAGTCCTGGTACCACCAACATTCCCAACACCAGCATCAGGTTCTGGTACCACCAACATTCCCCAGACATTAGCATCAGGTCCTAGTACCCCCAACATTCCCCAGAAAAACCAGTATCAGGTCCTGGTACCACCAACGTTCCCCGTACACCAGCATCAAGTCCTGGTACCACCAACATTCCCAGAACACCAGCATCAGGTTTCTGGTACCACAACTTTCCCCAGTGCACCAGCATCAAGTCCTGGTACCCCAAACATTCACCAGTACACCAGCATCAGGTCCTGGTACCACCACTTTCCCCCAGTGCACCAGCTTTAAAGTCCTGGTACCAGAAACATTCACCAGTACCTAGCATCAGTCCTGGTACCACCAACATTCCCCAGTTGAAACCAGAAATTCAAAGTCATGGTCCCAAAGCAACATCACCATTTACACTAGCATCGGGTCCTGGTACCACCAACATTCCCAGTGCACCAGCATCAAGTCATGGTACCAGCAACATTCACCAGTACACTAGCATCAGGTTCTTGTACCAGCAACATTCCCCAGTGCACCAGCATTAAGTCATGGTACCAACAACATTCCTGTTACGTTGTTATGTTGTTATCCCTTATACTTTGACAGTAAGGTTCTCACTACATATTCTAGTGTGGGGTAATTTTTACATAAAGGCCTTATGTCTAGGGTAATACTTACATCATGAGTGATCATCCTCAGTGTCTCTGATCCTTTCACCAGCCCTCTTCACAGGTTATTTAAACTACTACTATAAAAATATAACTGTATTCTAAATAGATATGTACAGAATATACAAGTACAGCATTCACATATTCAAAACATAAGCCTACATATTCCTTAGCTGCTCTCCTAGGACAGTCCACATGGTACATTTCAACAATGCCCTTCTCTCTACTTGACATAACTCTGGGCTAACTAGTGTTTTGACACACTTTAGGCACCCTGGGTATGATGGCCACAACTTAAGTTATAAAAACTCACCCCTGGAGCACACGTAATGCCCCCAAAAAATGGAAGAAGGACCCAGAGGTCCTCCCAGTTTGAAGTCAACAAAAAAGTGAGAGAGAGGGAGGGGCCTAGCTAAGCTCCTCCCACACCCACTAAAAAACAAAAGACTGTTGCCAAACACAATTCTCCAGTTACCACAATTCTACCACACCTTAATTTTACTTTTACAAAAAGAAATACAACTTTATAAACTACTTACTTAAATTGTGTGTGTGTGTCTAGAGTATAACCTATTATATTGAGAAAAACAGACTTGACTCAGCTGCCTTACAGTCATAAGAGTGATCTGCCCTTATGACATTTAGAGCAGAGTCCCCATCAATTCAATATAATTAGGTACTCCAGAGTAACTGTTACAGATACATAAATACATGTTGGGTCCTATAGCTCCATAACAATTCCTCAGTACACCAGCTTCAGGTCCTGGTCCCACCAAAAATTCCCAGTACACCAGCATCAAGCCTGGTACCACCAACATTCCCCAGTAAAACCAGCATCGGTCCTGGTACCCACCAACTTTCCCCCAAATCACCAGCTCAGCCTGTACCACCAACATTCCCCAGTACACCCCGGCCCTGGTACACCAACATTCCCAGTACACCGCTTAGGCCTGGTCCCACCAACTCCCATACACCAGCTTCAGGTCCGGTACCACCAACATTCCCAGTACACCAGCATCAGGTCCTGGTACCACCAACATTCCCAGTACACCAGCGTCAAGTCCTGGTACCACCAACATTCCCCACTACACTAGCATCAATCCACCAGTACCCAGCATATCCCAGTACACAGATACCAGCGCTCCATTTACTACCAGTACAACTAAACAGCTGGCTATACCCTGACAGCGGGTTGAAAGGGATGTCTGTACTCAAACCAAAATGGAGTCTGTGGCTACGACTACAACAACAGACCCTTACAGGACCTTATTATAAACCTCCCCCCAGTCGTCGACTTGTTAAGACACCTTATTACATCACGGACCAGCCTTACAAGTAGGGTGTTTACCTATTCCGTTACCTAATTACATCCTTGTTTAAAGACACAAGTACCCAGTTGGGTATTGATGGGTATCTTTACTAAAGTTTGGAAACCTAGAGAGAATTTTATAGACCAAAGTTATTAATACTTTACATGTATAGCATCGATATAGGTCATAGGGACTTCTGCTGTAGTGTCTTCCCTGTATATTTCTGTGACGATACTTGATGTAAAAGTTACCCAAGTAACTTCAAAGACCCCTACTTAAATGATTATTTCACTTTCTGTAACTTATTTCCGACAAGTGTTATCCAGCATCTTTTTTAAACCCGCGACTCTTGCTGCCTTATTATATCCAACGTTATCTCTGCCCTGCACATCAAGGACTGGCTGAAGACTATCAGCATCCCTCTTCTCCTGGCCTTCTCTATTGTCTTCATCTTCCACAGCCTCATCACAAAACTCGATGTTCATATTTTTGATGGGCGATGGGTCTATGGATGATGAGGCGCGCATGGGAGAGGAAGAAGAGAGAAGGGGAGATGGAGAGAAGACAAAACAGGAAGAGGAGAAGATGAAGGCCATGAAGACGGAAAGGGAAAAGGATTTAGGGAAAAGGAGGGAGGGAAGATTGATAAAGATGGGGATGGAACGAAGGAAGGAAAGGATGATGGAGTGAGAAAGAGAGGGGGAAAGGCTGGTGAAAGGGGGAGAGGGGAGTATGGAAGAGGATATAGGTAAAACACTCGTTTTAACACTACTAGTACCCTTTTATTACGACACATTTTTGCCCACGGGAAAGCTTTTCACTCCTACACAGGGCGTAAGACATTTCAATATATATAGAGTAAGAGAAGTCATGTGTGGAAAAAGGGCACCAATGCTGACCTGTGTAGTAACACCCAGTTGACCAACGCACCTATTTTTGATACTTACCACATTTCTGGACAGAAACACTATCAGTTTTTGATTCCCGGAATCACTCTCTTTTATTACTAGCCTGACCTCTCCTTCGTTATCAAATAACCAGTATTTAGTATGCTTATAATGGTATACATACCTACAAATACACAAATTACATACATAGTAACAAAATGTGTGAATTACCCCCACGATAACCCAAAGAAAAGTCAGTGACTTATTTCCACTGTGGTTTTTAAAAAAAATTTTTTTTTAAAATTTTGTTTTTTTTTAAAACCCCCCTTTTTTGGGGAAAAAATTTGGGTTTTTTG
Organism: Cherax quadricarinatus; assembly: GCF_026875155.1. Classification (NCBI taxonomy): domain Eukaryota; kingdom Metazoa; phylum Arthropoda; class Malacostraca; order Decapoda; family Parastacidae; genus Cherax; species Cherax quadricarinatus. The sequence continues at coordinate 22,444,519 of NC_069413.1, forward strand.
GGGAAAAAAAATTTAAAAATTAAAATTTTTCCCCTTTTTTTTTTTTCCCCCTTTTCAAAAACTTTTGTTTTTTTTTTAAAAAAACCCCAAAAAAAAAAGGGGGAAAAAAAAAAAAAAAAAAATTTTTAAAAAATTTTTAAAAGGGGAAAAAATTTTTAAAAAGGGGAAAAGGGTTTTAAAAAAATTTTTGGGGGGGGGGTTTTGGGGGGGGAAAAAGGGGGGGGGGTTTTTAAAGGGTTTAATTTAAAAAATTCAAAAAAAAATTTTTTTTTAAAATTTTGGGCCAGGGAAACCCCCAAAGGGGGGGGGGAAAAAAAAAAAAAAAAAAAAGGGGGGAAAAAAAACCCCAAAAAAAAATTTTTAAAAAAAGGGGGAAAAAAAGGGGAAAAAAAAAAAGGGGGTTTGGGGTTGGGGGAAAAAAAAAAAGGGGGGGGGAAAAAAGGGGAAAAAAAAGGGGGGAAAAAAATTTTTTAAAAAAACCCCAAATTAAAAAAAAAGGGTTTTTTCCCCCCGGGCCCCCCGGGGGGGTTTTTTTTTTTTTTAATAAAAAATTTTAAAAAAAAAAATTTTTAAACCTTTTTCCCCCCGGAAACCCCCAAAAGGGTTTTTCTTTAAACCCCCAAAAAAAAAAAATTTTTTTGGGCCCCCCTTTTTAATTTTCATTTTTTTTTTTTTCCCCCCCAAGGTTTTTTGGGTTTTTTTAAACCCCCCCCCCGGAAAAAGGGTTTTTGGGGTTAACCCCCCCCCCCAAAAACCCCCCCCCCCCCCCAAAAAACCCCCAAAAAAAAAGGGGTAAAAAATTTTTTTTTTTTTAAAAAAAAAAAAAAAAATTTTTTAAAAAAAAACCCCCCCCCCTAAAAAAACCCCCCCCTTTTTTTTTAAGAACCCCTTTTTAAAAAAAACCCCCTTTTTTTCCCCCCCCCTTTTAATTCCCCGGAACCCCCGGTCCCCCCAAAAAGGGTTTCCCCCTTTACCCCGGGGGCCCCAAAAACCCCCAAATTTAAAACCCCTTTTTTCCCCCCCCCCAAAAATTTTAAAAAACCCCTTTGGCCCCCAAACCCCCCGGGCCCCCTTTTCCCCCGGAATCCCCCTTTCCCCAAAACCCCCCCTTTTTTTACCCCCCCCCAAAAACCCCCCCCCCCCCCCCGGGGAAATTTTTTTTTTTCCCCCCCCCCAAAAAAACCCCCCTTTTTTTTCCCCCCCCTTTTAAAAACCCCCCCCCTTTTTTTCCCCCCCCCCCCAAAAAACCCCCCCTTTTTAAAAAATTTACCCCAAAAAAACCCCCCCCCCAAAAAAAACCCCCCCCCCCAAAAAACCCCAAAATTTTTTTTCCCCCCCCCCCCAAAAAAAAAAACCCCCCCCTTTTTAAAACCCCGGAATCCCCCAAGGAAACCCCCAGTATCCCTTTTGGCCCCGGTTCCCCCCCCCTTTTTTTTTTAAAAACCCAGTTTTTTGGTACCCCCCTTCCCCCGGGAATACCTAAGACGCAGTAAAGGCCTAATCCCCATATCAGTGATACAAGGGCCCCCCACACCCAATTTTCTATCAGTCATACCCATCCTGTAGGAACCCGTAGTTATCCCATTCCCATCCTATGGACGGTAGTCACCCCATTAAAACCCCTCCTATGGATGGTACACCCCAACACATCCCTGGACGGTAAACACCCCACAAAACAACCTTGGAGGTAGTCCCCCCCACACACATCCTATGACGGGTTTTTAGTCACCCCACACCCCTCCCATGGGCCCGGGTTTGTCACCCCCCACATCCCATGGACGGGAAATCACCCCCTTTTCCCATTTCCCAAAGGACGGAAAAACCCCACCCCACCCTCCTATGGGCGGAGTCAAACCCCCCCCCCTTTTGGACGGTAGTCAAACCCCCCAAAATCCCCTGGACCCGGGAGTCACCCCCCACCCACCTATGGACGGTAGTCACCCCACACAAACCATTATGGGAGTCATCCCACCCCATCCTATGGGACGGTATCACCCCCCCACAATCCCATGGACCGGGAATCACCCCCCAACCCTCCTATGGACGTAGTCACCCCACCCCACCTATGGGCGGTTTTCCCCCCCAAAACCCATCCTATGGGGCGGGAGTCCCCCCCCACCCATTCCCCCTTTGGGCGGTAGTCCCCCCCAACCCATCCCATGGACGGGCACCCCAACATCCTATTTGGCGGTAGTCACCCCACCCCTCCTATGGGCGGTAGTCACCCCACCCTTTCCCCCGGACGGTAGTACCCCAACACAATCCAAAGGAGGGTCATCCCACACATCCTATGGACGGAGTCCCCCCACACATCCAGGACGGAATCACCCCCCCCAAACCCCTCCTATGGGGGCGGATCACCCAAAAAACCCCACCCAAAACCCATCCATGGACGGTAGTTTACCAAACCACATCCATGGACGGGAGTCAAACCCACACCCCCTCCTAAAGGACGGTAGTCACCTCACACTCCTATCGAACCCGGGAGTCACCCCACCCCCTCCTATGGACGGTAGTAAACCCCCCAAAAACTCCCCATGGACGGTAGTCATCTCCCCCACCCTCCAAAGGACCCGGGAGTCACCCCACACCCCTTTCCCAAGGGCGGAAGTTTACCTAAAACCTTTATGGACGGTAGTCACCCAACACACACATCCTATGGACGGATAACCCCACACCAATCCTATTTGGGCGGTAGTCACCCAAAACCCATCCTATGGACGGTTTGTCCCCAAAAAACACAACCTATGGACGGAGTCACCCCACAACATCCATGACGGAGTTTCCCCAACCCCAATTTCCCATGGGCCCGGGAGTTACCCCCCAAAACATCCTAAAGGAACCCGGGGTCCACCCCACAAAACCCTTCCCATGGACGGTATCACCCCACACACATCCTATGGACGGTAATTACCCCACACACACCTATGGGCGGGAATACCCCCCCCCCATTTATGGGCGGTAGTCAACCCCCCACACATTTTTGGGCGGTAGTAAACCCCTTTCATCCTATGGCCGGGAAATCCCCCCCCCCGTTCATCCCTATGGACGGTAAATCACCCCCTACATCCAAAGGACGGGAAATCACCCCCTTTTTATCCCCCGGACGGTTTGTCCCCCCCCCCCCCCCTACAAAACTTTGGACGGTAGTCACCCCCCACACATTGTATGGGGGGGTAGTCTCCCCACAATCGTATGGACGGGACACCCCCCACATCGGGGGTTTTAAAAAATTTGGGGCGGGAGTCACCCCACCCCTTTGGGATGGCCCGGGATCACCCCAACAATCGTAGGGGCGGGGACACCCCCCATTTCCCATGGACGGTAGTCACCCAAACATCCTATGGACGGAAATCCCCCCCACCATTATGGACGGTAGTCACCCCAACCCTCCTATGGAACCCGGGAGTCACCCCACCATGTTTTGGACGGTAGTCACCCCACACCCATCGGATGGGGCGGTATCACCCCCCAATCGTATGGAGGGTAGTCACCCCACACATCGTTGGGACGGTAGTCACCCCACACACATCGAGGACGGTAGCACCCCACACAAAACGTAGGACGGTAGTTTCCCCACACACTCGTATGGACGTAGTCCCCCCCACACACATCGTTGGACGGTAGCACCCCACACACTTTCGTAGGGGCGGTGTCACCCCACCCCCCAGGGACGGTAGTCACCCCACACAATCGTATGGACTGTAGTCACCCCACACACATCGTTGGCGGTATCCCCCTACCCAACACCCCCCAAAATTTGGACGGTAGTCACCCCACAATCGTAGGACGGTAGTCCCCACCACTCTTGGACGGTAGTCACCCACACACACATGGACGGTAGTCACCCCACCACACAAACCCCCCCAAAAATGGACGGTAGTCACCCCCCACAATGATGGACGGTAGCACCCCAAAAAACACCCCCCACCCCATGGACGGTAGTCACGCCCACATGTAGGACGGTAGTCCCCCACAACACATGGGGGGGAGCACCCCCACATCGTTATGGACGGTAGTC
>NC_069413.1:22449039-22459039 GCF_026875155.1 Cherax quadricarinatus
GCACCCAAAAGCTCGCCCCCCACTAAATCGCATATCTCAGTGTCTTGACAGCTTATTTGTTGAATTTTTTCATAGATATAGGAAGAAAATTCTTTAAAGCTTACATAGCTCTCAGAGTTCGTAACAAGTACAAGGAAGACAAGCACTGGGATCCGTAAATCAGCCATGCTGCCGCTGGGTATTTACTTCAAATGAAATTAATATAGTTATTCACCTGAAGACCAGTATGTTGATCTTCACATATCTTGAGGAACAGTTAGCTTGTCAAGGGTGGTTCAGCTCTCCACCTCCTCGTCCACACAATCCATCAAATGTAGGTTGCACTAGGAGTTTTTATTTGCTTCTTTTTGTTTAATTCTCTTCAACAAAATTTCATACTTTTCATTCTGATTTACTGTTATGGCAATATCACTCAAAACCTTTTTCAAATACACATGGCAATACGTCTTGTGACTAAAGCCATTGTTGTTCAAGGAAACTATGTTTGGAATAGACCAAGGAATTATGCACGCATGAAACAGAGACCGGTGAAATAAATATCTACAGACAGATACGGTAGGCAGCAAATTTGAGGAAGCCGTCACCCGAACTGTTTGACACCCTGACTGACAAAGGGCAGAGGACCGCTAGAGCGGCTGTTTCCTTACGTCACATCCACATCCGATACGAAGCTGCGACGTCGTCACATTTAGTCACTAAAATACTGTCGTATATACATATACCTGTGAAGGAATGCAAATCACAGTCAGCAATAAACCTGACGAAATAATTTTTAACTTTAGCAATATCACTGAAGGTTAGAAATATTTATGTAAAAATTAGTTTGGTCACAGTCACTCACGTCGTAGTTTATGTACGCATTTTCTCCTAGTTTGCGCCTTATCTCTAGCTCCCTACTACCAATGCCTAGACCACTGTCTCAGTTCTTCTCTGTTTTATTCCACATCATAATCAAGTGAGAGGAGTATGCTAGACTCCTTTCACTTTTTGTGATACACATAAAATTATAACACTTTTACTTAGTTAATTTACGGAATACCAGACAGTTACATTATAGCACTAAAATGAATGTTACCATCTTGGCCCCGTGTTAACTAATATCTGATAGATGTATGTATAGAATGTTTTCGCTATGTTCAGGGCCGTTCATATACTGTAGCTGATGCCATCACACTTGTAAAACAATATCACGTGATTCAACATCTTTACTGTATGGAAAGATTAATTTTGGGCAATTATGTTTATCACTGCGTAAAAGCACTGTTAATTTTTCAAAATATTTATACAAAGTAAATGAGTCTGTTGACCCTAACTTAAAATGAAACACGATCTTTGTTGCTTCAGTTGTTCATCAAATATATAGTTATTATAATATTGTACAAACTTTTGGTAGTGTTTGTCTCTTGACTGACAAACAGAGGATCGAGCCTCACCAATCCTTGCTGATTTTAAAATGTCACATTAGTTGCATCTGTGTCCTTTAATTAACATATTGTCGGCAATTCTACCAATATTAATACAACTTGCTGATTTTCCACACGAGTTTACCATGTCATCATAAAGTATCATATTGAATTAGTGTCTTATTGTTGGCAAATCTGGAGTTTAGTGTGAAGACTTCACTGTGGAGGCGGCAATTCTCTACCGCTGTTATGAATGGATTGCTGTCTGCGGTAGTCATTCTAGCCACCATTCATGCTACATCGGCCACATAGCGTCCATATCCTTGCAGATATGCTTCGCTGAAACGCACCTGCTTGTTAACCATCGGCTAGGTTTTGTCTCCTGTTGTTGAAGATCACAAGTCTAGCTGCTACAGGCGAAGACTCTAATGAACTCCTATAATTAACCAAAGATACTGAGGACTTTCCTTGATTCCAGTAGGCATAGATGGTAACGGATGTGAGATCAACGATCACAAGCAATATTGCTATCTCGATGATTGCCCAGGAAATAGTCATAGTCGAAGCTCCAAAAAAGATAACCACGTGTGAAGGCTTACTCAGCCCTGTAACAACTTCAGACAGTATTACCAAGGCTGGCTCCTCCTCAGGAAAATTAATGAATAGAAAAAGAACAAAAACTGACAAACATAAACAATTTATTATTTAGAAAATATAAAATATAAAACACTTAAATATGAAATATTAATCCTACATTAAAAATGAAAAATGAAAAATATAAATGATATCTGAATTCAACGCTAATAGATATAAATAAAACTTGGGTGTCTGGTGTTGGTGACACTGCGTGTTGTTGAAATCGTAGCCGATGCCGATGATGGGAGGGGGAGGGGGGGTTGCAGGTGTTGATGACAACCCACCGGCTCGTTCTTCACAGATTTTCTAGCAGTCAATAATCCTTCCAGATGACAGGAAAGCAGGTTTTCTCCACTGCAATGATGAGGGGTTATATCCTGCTACTTGCATACACAAACAGGTAAGTGGATCAAAATTTGGGATGTCTCCGAACATTAGTCCGTCTCCTTCAATTCTACTCTTTGATTGGCAGGTGACCCTCTCTGTCATCCAAGCTGGAAAGATAGACAGGTTACCCACTGCTTAAGAAATCACTCCTCCATGATAAGTAACAAATGACCTAAAAGGACGTGGTGATTATTACAATACAACAGTCAACTTAGAGCAAGAATCTGAAAGGACTAGGTTTTTATATTGTCAAAAGTGAAGCTTTTCAACCAATAAATCACTAGAATACAAGGCAGGCACGTACATTAACAGTAGTGCTGGAGCTGTGAGTCCTAGTGATTACATGTTTGGACCACAGGAGCCGCCCCACAGGAACGTCACCTTCGGGGGGGGGGAAGAAGAGGGGAAGGGACAGCGGGGACCTAGGACTGGACCCTACACCTTAACAAGAACAACAACCGGCAAAATCAAACTATCACTTTCCGGGGTGGGGAAAAAAAAGGCGGAAAAAAGCGGGAGCTAGACTTACCCTACCTTAACAAGTAGCCGGCAAAGGAAACTATTGTTACTATATACTGCCATCGCACTTATATACTCCTACTATTGAACTTTTCCCTCACACTACCGCACTCCCTACTCCTCCATACCAAGGACTTATAGTTCAAGGAGTAAACGATAGGCGAGGAAAAAGTTCTAACATGTGGAATCACGTAAAGGCAAACAATTTCTTCTACTGACTGACCACGACTTAACCAGTCAGAGAAATAATTGGATGAACCATTGATATACACAATAATGGAAACTTAAAAGAAAGCCTGGAGTGCCAATGTCACACCTCAAGAGGGACTGTTGGTTCCCTTAAAAGTTTCCTAGGTATATCACAAAGGTTTGTGGTCCGTTACTAAAATAATTCTTTTCCCACAAATACAATTTAAGTTTTGGAGATAACCCCACACACAAGGGCCAAACATTCCTTTTCTAAGGTGAGGTACTCGTTTCTGCGGGAAAAGGAGTTTCCGCTTAGGAAGCATACAGGGAAGGGAGTACACATTCATGAGTATTGTATTAGCAACAACCGCACCCTAAAGCCAGTATTTGGAGGCACCGTTCTTAAACAAAATGTTTTATTAATATCTGGAATCTTTAATATAGTGTCTTTCGAAAGATAACTTTTTTAATAATATCTCATTAAACTTTTTCCCGACTAAACGTCGGAAAGTTCATGAGGTTTTCCTTCACAACTTATTTAAGGAAGTCGGATAAGAATGCCCTGTAAGATCAGTAAGGTTCGGAATAAAAACGATGCAATAAAAATTTTACAGAACCAAGACAGCCTGACGCATGACATTCTTGGTTTTTAGAAAGTAAATAAAGTCCAATAGATCTAATCTTGATTATAAACCCCCAAGGAAGCATTTCTTTCTGCTTGGCAGCGATGCCATGGAGCTTAACCTACGAAGCGCAAAACTGATGTTTATATGTTTGGATATCGTTTTCGCACACAGAAATTTACGTGGGATGCTTTACGTAAATGTGTTTATCAAAATAAAACTGAAAACCATTTGGCATATTACCCAAGACCTTTCTCATCAGTCTCAACGGTAGGTAGCACAAGAAGGCCGTTACCAAAACACGAAGGCAAAATAAGTTTTATACTGCATCATCCTTGTGTGTAGGAAAAGCGGTGGTACTGCTTAAAGAAGGATCTAACATTAACCTTGATGATATGCCTGCGCAATATCAATCAAATCTCTGAAAAGAAGGAAGGCGTCATAAAATTTGTGTAGATCGCTATCTATTTAAGGGCATAGGCTCAGCATCCCACCGAGTTAATAGAATTAAAATAAACCCTTCTGAATCAATAGCAAGTCTATAGAATTATCCTCCTTCTTTAACCCATGACTACTGTTGAGCAAATATGCAGATACTGAAAGTTCACAATGATCTTGTAGTTTTTTTAATAATTTGTCTTACCTCTCGTTCAAATGCAGTCCCTAAGGTGAAAACTGGAACTGTGTATAATTTTTTCGTTTGATAGGAATTTGCCGTCCACTAAGTCAATCTTTATGGACTACCGAGGAGTAAACACCTGGAATATCAGTAAAGATCCGTCCCTGAAAAGTTACTCACACACATTTGAAGTAGTTCATGTCGTCTTATGGTCATCCCCAAAAAAGATCATTAATATTAATGTTGGTTCATCCGAGTGGTTCCAAGAGGTCACCAAGTCCATTAGTTCTTCTTTTCATCATATCTAAGATTAAGAGGTGTCAATTACGGCCCACTTCTTCAATTTCGTATCAAAGTTTCGTGTGGAAAAACTAAGTCAAAGAAGTTATTAAGGCAGTTTAAACCGCATTTCTTCGTAATATTTCTTAAGGATGGTTTATATGATAAAGCTTGAGCTTTTCCCCTTGACTTCTAAGAGATAGTCAACTTTCCCCACAAATTTTTTATACTTTATATGGACCTTATTCCATGCTAACTAATAATTTATTTGACTTGATAGGCAAAAGTACAAGCACTTCATCCTCCTACTTTAAAAAACTTCCTCCTCTGACTTTTGGACTCAAAATAGGTTTTTTGTACTGTCCCATTAGACAGTCCTTAGGGTTTGTTTCGAAACTATGTCAGAGTCTCCTCAAAGTTTGGATCTAAGGGTCAAGGAGAAGCTGGTAAGTAAGACTGAGACCTCACATTTTTACCTCCTCATTAGTCATAAGTCATGAAGATGGACAATGACCTCCTGGCCTGTCTACCATAGAGAAGTTCAAAAGGTGAAAACCCCAAAGGAGTCACTCTGGGTAACTACTTCCCTCATGGCAAACAAAGCAACATGGTAGGCAAACGATGCCAACTCCCTTAGGTTTAAGGGAGAAAAGTTTTCTAAAAATGACTTGAGAATCGAATGCTGGCGCTCAATCCTCCATTACAGCTGGGATGATAGGGTGTGGTGAAGAGAGGCCTTCACTCCCAGAAAGTTGGTATAGATGTTGCATTAAGTTCAGATGTGAATATTGTGTCCCATGGTCAGACAAAATATCTCTAGGTATGCCCACTCTGGAGAAAGATGGAGCAAAAGCTTCAGCCCACCTCTGTAGTGGTTATGGTCATTAAGGGTATGCTTCAGGGACACTCGAAGCAATAATTCAACTAATTTTATATATATCTAATGTTTTTTCCCCAATGAAAGTTTAGAAAAGGAGTCAAACGATGTCAATAGCGGACTACTCTTTCAAAGGGTACCGTAAAGACGTGGCAATTTTGACCATAGGTAACCGCCTGGTAACCGTCGGGAGGATGACAGTTGGGCAAACTTTACACATCTTACAATAGGTAGTGACATCTGAGGACATTTTGGGGGCCAACAAAATAGGTTTTCCCAATTTTATTTAAGGTTTTACCGATGCCGAGAATGTCCTGCCACTGGCCAGGTCATGAGCCATTTTAAGAACAGTCTCTCTGCATTGACTTGGAACAACTAAGATGGAAAAGTCTATCTCATTCGATTTAATTTGAAACTGAACTTGTACAAGATACCTTTTATTATATTTTCAAATTTTTATATGAAAAGTTTTTCCTTTGATAACTAGATTTGTTGAGCGGCATTATGGCAATTCTTTCCCTGAGAGAAGGGCAAATTACGTTTGTAATTGACAAAGGAGTCCTTAGATATATCTAAAGGCTTAAAAGTCAGGAAAATCAAAGGATGAGATAGTAGGAGAAGACTGGGCTTTGGTCTGAGCCCTAGTCCAAGACATTTATGTATCGGAGGTGATATCTCACTTTTCATCTAACAAGTGAAGCCTGTTGATCCTACTACCTCGCTTGTCGAGATAAGCAATCAACAGGTTTTTAATATCCCCATGAATCTCGCGAGACATTGTCTCCATTCTGAACTTTCGAGGGCTTCCCTGATTCTAACAGGAAAGAAGATCCGAAAAGCTTAATGTTCACCTTTGGTGATGGAAAGGTCAATCTCAGAAGAAGAAATGGCAACCTTTTACATTATCTATTAGTAACGGAAGCAAAGAAGTGATGGGAGCTAGTACTGCTTCAGACCAACCCGTAACCATTTTTAGACCTAAGTAGACAAACGGATTTGTAGGAAAAGTGTCCCGACGGCCCAATAGTCTGAAAGTATAGTAGAGGAATGAGTTTCTTTAAAGGTTAGGAGGGAACAACTTATCAGAATGACGTATACATGTGCATCCAGCTGTCTCGTAAAATGGTGGATACATAAGTCCATTAACTGTTCCTTTGAACAGAAGGTTGCTTTGGTCATTTACAGTCCGTTTAAAAAACATCTTCCAACTTTTTGGACCTTCTTAGAAGGACAATCTGGACGTTTATGTCCCTTAACAACACCACACCTATGACTAAAAAACAGGAATAAAAGAAGGTCATTTTACTTTCCACTAAGGCTTTGCTTTCTTCAGGTCTGAGAACCCTTGCCCTTAGGGTTCGATCCCTTTTGTAGGTCTTTATCGGAATTGTGACCTCAGCATACAGGTCAGCAGCCTCAGCAACTTCCTCAGCTTTAAATCAATCAGGTTTTACGTTCTCTGATGAATGTTCGTATCTGGTGAGGAAAGAGCTGTCAGGAACTGGCCACAACCATGAAGTCTCGAAAAATAGAATTCATAACTGTGATCAATTACCTGAACTGCGTGAAAATCATAACCTGTGATCATTTTTCCTGAACTCTCTATCCCAAAAGGAAGTCGAACAAACGAAAGAGTGTTTTTACCGTAACTGTTTGAAAGTCTGGCCATCCTTATGGTGCATACGTTCTGAAATCTTTCCTGAAAGAATTAGTGGGTTTTGATATGCTTTAAGGATTTTGCCTTCTTGCCCTTCATATCTTCAACAAGTAGGTTATAATTACATATAATCTCCTGCGCACAAAAGTTGCAATAGAATTATTCAAGGCTTGTACCAGAAAAATAACATCATAATCCTGGGTAGTCCCAGGTGGTCAGCAGGAGGCCATTCACAGAGGGTAGCGGTATTTTCCAAAACCTGAAATAATGTATGAAGTTATGTCTTTCCCTCCCCCATCTGTAAGGGGAGGTTAAATTGGTGGTTTGGAATATGTGCAACTACTGCATGGATGTTCAATTTACTCCCTTCCTCTAATTGTGTTAGTGTAAGAGTTAACTTTTTATTCTCTAATTCTAATTCAAGGCAAGCTTTTTCGAGCTCACGATCCATTTCTATCTCTATTACTCAAGTTCTCTAGCTTTTTCCCCTTTTTTCCTTCACGTTCTCTTAGCCTTTTTCCTCAACATCTCTACCTTTGCTTTTTTCCTCAAGTTCCTCTTATTATAGATTTTAGCCTGTTCCCTCATGGTATCTTTAGCCTGTTCCTCACGTTCTCTAGCTCTTTCCTTTTTCTCACGAATCAATTCTTCACGCCCTTTTTGTCCCCTTCTCCTTTCTCTTTCCTAACCGTACCTTTCTTGGATTTCTCTCTCCAATTCTCTCTCCCGCATCCATTCCTTTTTCTCTCTCTTTTCGATTCTCTCTTCTCTCCTTTTCTTCTTCTCTTTCCCCTTTCTAACTGCCTCTCTTCTCCTCTCCCTCATTCTCCTCCTTCTTTCAAGTCTTTCCTGGATCTTAGCACTAATGAAAGATTCTAAATTTATCTTCCCTGTTATTCCTAACTTACTTTCCAGCATTCCTGCCCAAAACTGGTATTCTCCATGCCTCAAGAATTACGTTAAACTATCAGGTAAATGGAGGGTTCAATTCCTGCTATGGCCAAACTGGTAAAATAAACCAGAGCTCGATCCCTACTTCAATTAAACAATAATGTAATAAATTTAAAAAAACGAAGGTTCTATGCGCTTCCGACAAACAGTAAGTGAATGGGGTCACTGACCATGCCAATCTACTTCACCAACAAATCAAGAGTAGTCCTAGGACAGTTTCCCTTGATATATAAAGAGCCTCAATGAAACTAATTTGCACTTGGAAAATTCTCGGGTTCTCTAGATCAAATCCTCCCAAAGGTGTTTCAAGCTCAACGTTAAAAAGTTGGGCAGAATTAACTATTATATCCTTCACTGACTGACTTACAATAAATTGAGACTATAACAATCACCAAAGTCTTTTAAATACCTGTACTGTATGTCCTTCTACCATAGAGAATGATTACTCAAATGGCTGGTGGTAACCATCTGTGGTATGCGGCGTTGAAAAATTCCAATGGTAATTCGAGATGGATTTGAATCTTGAATCCAGTAGAGTTGACCTGGCAAGGTCGCCACTTTGTGAAGGCTTACTCGGCCCTGTAACAACTTCAGACAGTATTACCAAGGCTGGCTCCTCATCAGGAAAATTAATGTAATAGAAAAAAGAAATAAAAACCCTACAAAACAAAAACACTTTATTATTTAGGGAAATATAAAATATAAAACATATTAAATAAATATGAAGTAATAATCCTACATTAAAGAAAATTGGAAAAATGAAAAATATAAATGATAATGAACTGAATCAACACTAAATAAATGTATAGTAAAACGAGAGTGTCCTGGTGTGTTGGTGACACTGTAGTGTTTGTTGAAATCGTAGCCGTTGCGATGGAGGGGGGGGGGGGGTCGCAGGTGTTGAGTGACTAACAACCCACCGGCTTCGTTCTTTCACAGATTTTCTAGCTTTCCAATAATCCTTCCAGATGACAGGAAGCAGTTTTTCTTTTCTTTCTTTCTCGAACGCCAATGATTTGAGGGTTATATTCTGGCTACTTGCATACACAAACAGGTAAGTGGATCAAAATTTGGGACATCTCAGAACGTTAGTCCGTCTCCTTCAATTCTACTCGTTGATTGGCAGGTGACCCTCTCTGTCATCCAAGCTGGAAAGATAGACAGGTTACCCACTGCTTAAGAAATCACTCTCCATGATAAGTACAATACCTAAAAGATGTGGTGATTATTACAACAGTCAACTTAGAGCAAGACTGAAAGGACTAAGTTTATTATTGTCAAAAGTGAAGCTTTCAACCAATAAATCCACTAGAATACAAGGCAGGCATGTACTTACAGCAGTGCTGGGAGCTGTGAGTCTAGTGATTACTGTTTGGACCGGAGCCCCACACGTCACCTTTCGGGCGGGGGAAGAAGGAGGGGAAGGGACAGCGGGACCTAGACTGACCCTACCTTAACAAGTAGCCGGCAATGAAACTATTGTTACTATATACTCCATTGCTACTCCTATCAATTGAACTTTTCCCTCACAACGACACATAAAATATTGCACGGAATGGACAAGGTGGACAAAGACGGGATGTTCCAAGGATGGGACACAGAAACAAGAGGTCACAATTGGAAGTTGAAGACTCAGATGAGTCAAAGGGATGTTAGGAAGTATTTCTTCAGTCATTGAGTTGTTAGGCAGTGGAAGAGCCTAGAAAGTGACGTAGTGGAGGCGGGAACCATACATAGTTTTAAGACGAGGTTTGATAAAGCTCATGGAGCAGGGAGAGAGGACCCAGTAGCAACCAGTGAAGAGGCGAGGCCAGGAGCTATGAATCGACCCCTGCAACCACAAATAGGTGAGTACACACA